>OY856410.1:522665905-522703405 GCA_963693085.1 Alisma plantago-aquatica | reverse complement strand
TACTCAACCATACTTAACCCTAGACCTCCAAACGGTCTTGAGTGACCCCCAAACGGTCTTGAGACCGTTTGGGTGACCTCCAAACGGTCTTGAGACCGTTTGGGCTCAATCACCCAAAAATCTAAGTTAACCAAATTGAATTTCAGCACTTAACCTGATTAGGGTTTGCTAATTGATTAACCTTCAACTGATGAACCCTTTGGAATTAATCAATAAAATTTGATGGGTCATCAATCATCAATATTAGCATCATTTTTTTTCCAAACGGTCAACCCTAGTCAACTCTTCCAAATGGTTTGAAACCGTTTAGTTTCAAACGGTTTGATGAAACCGTTTTCTTTCAAACAGTTTTGTTGAAACCAAATGAGCAACTTGTTGAAACCGAATGAGATACAATTTCTTTGGGAAATGAGTCCAAGATGATGTAATCATCATCTACCTTCGTCCCTGAAGGTCTTAGTACTTCTGATTTCATGGAATTACCAATTTCAACCAACAATTAATCAAGAAGATAAAGGAATCAACAAAATTGCAAGATTGATAATTGAATAACAATGTAGAGGGGTTCAAGTTATATAACCCGCCTCCAATTGGGCTCCAAAGCTTAAAGATCACGTAAACAATGGTGGATGAAACTCCTTTCACTATACCAAGGCTCGTCCTCAAGCTTTGAGTGAAAAGGAATGGTTAGAATTGGAGAGGTGATCGAAATAAGAAGAAATTATGCATTGATTTTTGATTTCCACCATGGAATCAAGGTGAAAGGAAGTCAAGAAGCTTACCAACAGATTGGGGCTCGTTCTCCTCTTGCTCCCAAGCTCCCAAGGTCATTTTTCAAGCAAAGGGTGGAAGTGAATTCGAAATTCCCCCTTTACTCTATGGATAAATGAGCTTATATGTAATTTTTATTAAAAATTCAATTAGGAGAGAGAAAGTAGGAATTATCTCCCCCATATCCTTTCCACTTGCCCCCTTCTCTTCCTTAGGGATGAGGCTATCCTCTTTTCCTATTATTATTCTCAATTATCCACAATTTAAAGAAAAGCAAATTAAGCACCTTAATCCATTTAATAGTAATATCCATAAGTGAGTGGATATTTCTTTTTCTTATAATAATGTGAGTGGGCATTTCACCTCCTTGAGATATTTCGTGGTCCTTGCAAAGCACAAGGATGTCCACACATATCTGAATTCAACCATTACAATTTTGGTTGAAAGGAATTTCAATTAATATATTTATTTTGGCATTAAATTGAATCAAGGTTTCAATTATGCTTAAATCTTGATTATTTTAATATCAAGATTCTCTCTCCTCCAAAGTAATTCAAATGAGACGCCCTTCTCATTTTATTTGCTCTACATGATTCCAAGAAACATTAGGGACTATTTTGAAGTGATAATGTGCATATTGAACCCTAGGTTTTGGGTAAATTGCACATTACACCAAAACTAGGTTTTAATGCACAGACATTGCTTTATCAGCTCTTTCTTGGTACTCAGGCTTTCACAAGCCATTCCTCTGCATCATATTCATTCTCATGATGCTTCAACACATGAGGAAACTTTATCAAGTAACATTTGCAAGTTAACCCCTCAACTTGGGTAATTTGCACTTTAGTCCAAAAATAAGCAAACATTGCTTCAACATTATTCAAACAGGACCAAAATTGAAACATAAGTTCCTCTTGGGCCTTAATTACTTTTTACCAAATAAAATTAAGGATCTAATTATCTTGATTAAGCAAAAATTCTAGGGTTAAGGCATAACCCAGTTCAGGGATGTTACAAATTATAAACCCCTAGCAAGGATTTCGTCCCTGAAATCCCAGATAAAGGGAGACAGATATTATTCATTCTTCATACTATCTAGTGTCCACATACTATTTCATTGTTATGGAGACCATATAAAACTTTGATCAACATAAGGTTATTCCACACAAGTTTATCATGGAATAGTTCACACGGGACACATACTCCCATGCTCCTTTTTATTATTGATTGTGGAGTTGATTCTGTGTCAGGTAACACTTTCCTTATTACTTGTACTAACTATCTCATTAATTGTACATTTTATCATCATAAGGAGAAGTTACTTATCAATTAATAATTTATCTTAAAGATATCTTTAATTATTATGTTTATGCAAAGCATAAACCCCTAACATGTGATGTTCATACTATTTTACATGATTAATCTGATTTCATGGTTGACCATTCCAGGTAGTCAACATAAACCATCTGATATTTCTTTAGATACCAGGATCTCTTACCTTGGTATCTATCACATGTGTTGAAAACACATCACATATTTATCTTCCTTTCAGCTTGGGACATCACTTGCTACATATATCTTCACCTTGGAACCAAAGTCTAAGATAAAATGATACTTATCTAAGTATTCATCACATGAACATTTTTATCTTATGCACATCAAGTGCCGTAAGACCCACTTGATTGCCATTTCCTCGAAAGGAAAGAAAACAAGGAATCATTTTCCTCTTATTATTTCATGTATTTTCAACTATTCATGAAACATTTATTCTTCATCTCATCCTAGGTTCCTTGCTCTCAGCATAGGAATTTATAAGGATGATCACATAACATTATTCCTTTCTTTGGTATTATCTAACATGTTCATGAGCATCTTATGATCTCATCAAATTTCCATCTCCACATTATGGGAAAATATCTTTATTATACTTACAAACTTTATTGAACAAGGATCATCTCCCTTGTTCTCACTCTTATCTTATGAGCAGTATACTTTTAATTCCTCATACACACATGCTTATCTGAGATTATCTCAGACTTCTCTTTATTGTACTTAGGATATGACATATTTATTCATTCCATATTTCTGATTTCATGATACTCATTAGATTGTCTCAGAATGACTACTTGATCAGGGCAATAAAAAAGATAACAATCTAAGATTTTCCATACTCACTTTATCATCAATAGTTGTATACCTGGCCAGGGTATATAAATACTGAGATTAAGTAGTATGCATTTTGTATACTATCGTATTCCTCCCTTTTCATATTATCACAAGTATAAGATTTAACATTCCTGAATTTTATCCAAGCACCTCTTCTATACCTCATCCCTTTTTCATAGAGGTAAGAACAATATAAAACATCTATAATGTTTACTTATGTAAAATGTAAGTCCTCATAGGACTAATCAGGGAGAGCTCAATCAATTACTTTCTCAATTTAACTCAGAAAACCATAAAAAGACATATTAGAATGACATTATTTTTTCTAACCTGTCATGGTTCGTGGATGGTTTACTGCCTCAGGTTGACTCTGCCTCAGAGGTTGATTCATCATAACATTTCTGGCTGAGCAATCTCTTGCCAAATGTCCTACCTGTCTACATTGGTAACAAGTTCTGAGATCTAGATGTGGTCTAGAAGGTTCTTTATCCTTTCTGGATAGCCATTGCCTTGGTGCACTAGGCCCTAGTTGTGCTGGTGGTACCAAAACTTCTTCTTTTTGGAATTACCAGGCCTCTGTTCTTGGATTTGGATATGCCTTTTCTCAACTCTTCCTTTATATTCCTTTTCTGGACAATTAGTTCTGATATGTCCAGGCTTCCTACACTTGTAAGAAACCCTGATTTCAGGTTGTTTCCTATTCTTTCTATCATTATTCATTGCTTCAACCTGCTGGTGTTGAGAAAGAATCCTATTGGAGTTCAAAACTTTATCATTGGGAGTTGGTGGTCTAGGTTGCATTGCTAATGCATGATCTACTATGTGCATCATAGCTGTCCTAAATTGCTCAAACAGAGTAGGGAAGGCTGGGCTCTCTATCATGGCTAGGTCAGACTGGGGATGTGCAGGTGTATGTTCTTCTCTGCTCTGATCCCCTGCATCCCTTCTTGGTGCAACATTGCTGCTTTCTACAACAAACTCCTCATGTGACCCAGTCATCTTCAAGTTATTCTTCTCATATATGAGCAGAAGACACTATCAGATACACTGGAAGACACTAGAACAGACTCTACTACCTTAGTCCTATGTCTCTGTAGACTAAGCGAACCTAGATCTCTGATACCACTAAATTGTGGCATCCAACTCACAAAAACAAGATTTACTTAAGTGGAAGCGAATCATTTGCAGCAGTGAATGTGATAAGTGACTTTTTATTATGTGTGTGTGTACACTACTACATAAAAGCCTTTTAGCGTCGATTATTTAAGCTCTTTGGTGTCGATTTCAAAACGACACCCAAGTGGGCGCCGCTAAAGGGGGACACATTTGACATCGGTTTCCAATCGACACCACAACATTTTCCGCCACCAAAAACGCACCAACAAAGGGACTATAGGTGTCGGTGGTTTAGTAAAAACCGACGCCCAAACTCTTCCCGCCACCGAAAATGCGCCAACAAAGGGAATATAGGCGTCAGTTGTTTACTAAACAACCGACGCCAAAACTCTTCCCGCCACCAAAAACACGCCAGTAAAGGGATTATAGGCGTCGGTTTTAGAAAAGAAACTGACACCACATATGATGAAAAGACGGGTCAAATAGGCGCCGGTTTTAAGTGCAAAACTTTCGCGGTATGTCTTTGGTGTCGGTTTTCTTCAAATAACCGACGCCTATGTTTTGATTTTTTTTTCTTATCAATTTGTAGGCCTGCTGTGGCTGGTTGCAGGATGAGAACCTACAGTTCAGTGGAACTGAACTGTAGGTTTACGACATCCATTGATATCAGCCAACACATGCCACAAACCTACAAAATTAACATGATGGACAATATTATATATATGTGATTCACACTCATGTATAAGAACATTTAATTCATATTATTTTTTCATCACACGCATGTAGAAACCAGTAGCAACCTGCAGTTCCATTTATTTCATCTCTTTTCACATTCAGACACATGTAGAAACATTCATGTATTGATGATTTTCACACACATATGACATTTCATAAAAATTCATTCACATTCACACAAAATTAATTATGAGAACAAAGTTATTCTTTATTCATCATTGTCATCATTGTCAACAAAATTATATTTAAAAATTCCCACTCTTTGTAGGGCTTTTACCCAATCTTCTCTTACAACATCTAATTCATCTCTCGTATAGGGAGCATGTACATCGAAATGCTTTGCACCTGTATTGAAGTCCTCAGTTTTAAAGACCTACAAAGAGAATGACGTATATACATAATTATAATAATATATAATAAGATTCATATATTTCATATTATATAACGAGACTATGTATAATACCTGTTGTATATTATCGATTTCCAATACGACATGTTTGATGATTAGGTCCATAAATCACATCACATAGTAGGCACATGCCCAACCGTTGTATTTTGTAGCACACTATAAATTGAAACATACAAAATATTCAAAAATACAAATAAGCACAGTTCACATAAATAATATATACATTGGAGTCAGGAAATTACTTTCACATTCTCCCAAATGAGTGTCAGATTTTTTTTTCTTGGGGACCTTTCCTCCAGCTTTTTTGTACTCTTGTAAAGCCCTATATATGTTAATGTAACACATTAAATTGCATAATTAAATAATAATGCAGTAACATATGTTAACAGATATAAAAACATAAAATATTTCTCACGAGAATAATGGCCTTTTAATTGCATGTCCATATAATACATTCAACTCACTCCCCGCATGATCTAGATAATAGACGGTGAATGTCTTGGGGACAATAACTAATAACTCCCAATGCTTAGCACTACAGGTAAGAAAGTAGAAAATTAATAACTCAATATCCACAATAAAAATGTAATTTACTTAAGTCCAAATTACAAGCAAAGTAAACTTACTCGACATTGAATGGAGCTATTATCACCGTCTTATTATTTTTACCAAAATATTCAAAAGCATCACAACAGTATAAAGTAACTGAATATGGGTCTGTATCTACAAGACTAATCAAAGATGGAACCAAAAATCCCACATGGGAAAACCCAAATCTGTACATGTCTTGTGTAAATGGCTGCAAAACATGTATTATGTATGCATTAATATATAAGAAACCAGTTTGCTGTATATAAAACAAGGTATATGGATGTATAAACCAGATTGTTGTATGCATTAATCTCACCATATCCACAGCTCTATCATAGATGTGTTCAGCCATTCATAACTAAACAACTCCAAAATATCTTGTATAAATATGTTGTTTCCGAATGTTTGACCTGCATTAATATGTATCCAGAACTTCTATTACCTCTGCATTAATACATATGCTAAACTTGTATAAATAGATTGTTATCGTATGATTTATCTGCATCATTCTCCAGAATAGTAACATTTATAGGGAAATTTGGATTATGTTCGCCGATCCATACTGCCACACTCCTACAATTAGGACCTATCGAGGCGTGTAGGTCCCCTGGAAGCCAACTTGGTAGTCGAGGAGGTGGAGGCCGAGATGTAGCGGGTCTCGTCCTTTTGACCTGTATATATAATTTCATATCAATTTACTCATATATATATACACATTAACAAATTAAAGTAATGAAAATTTATCATACAATATCAGTATAGAGGACATCCGCTTCGGGCCACAGTATCACTCCGCCTACTGCCTCACTAAGTGTTTCAGCATCTGGGTGTGCATGAGGCAGTGCAAGATTCGTCCAGCCATGGAGTATATGTATCGGGCTCACACGTACCATGCCATCTGGTACTAGAATCCCATGAAACATGCACCCTTTAAGGGGTGGGTAAGTCGATGCCTCTGCAACGATATATCCTTCACTTTTTAGTCGGCATGGCTTCAACCCCTACAAATTTACGTAAAGAATGTTATATGCATATATACACAAACATATCATCTTGAACAGACTAGCTATTATATATGCCATAAAAATACTTACAAAGGACGTGATAGGTTATGGGTCTATAGGATTACTCCCAACCTTTGCAGTACGAGCAGTAGGAGAAGAGAGGTCCGCCACAAGTACTGTCTGAGTGGCATTCTGAGACACCTACCACTTGTTAATTGCTTCATGGAGTCTTTTATCAAGTACTTCCTCGACTCTCCTATCAATTAAGGAATCTACATATACATGGATAAAAGAAATGCTAGTTTCTGATTATTGAATTCCCTTTCGCAATAACGTTCTAAAATAAGAATAAGTTACCTCAGCTTATGAAAGTCCCACTTTTGGGACAGGTTTGCGCTGGGATGGCCCAAAGAATGCTTTGATGCCCACACCAGCGCCTGCACCCCTTACACATCCAGGATGCTCTGGGTTACCCAGAGCAACTGTCAATTAATCCCTTGTGCCCTAAGGGATGAACTTGCCTTCTTTCCTCTGCTCGTGCAGCTCCCGCTAATCACCATCAACAAAAATTCGTAAGTAAACATAACAATAATCAATATCGATAGATTGCTCTAAGAGTTGATTTTTACCATTTTTGCAGCCGCCTCAGCGGTTGCGGGCTTCAGTATCTCTCCCTTCTTATTTTGCCTCCCAGCTATCCACATAGCATGGTGAGGCAGAGGTGCGGGAGCAGTAGTAGAGGACTCTACTGTAAGGACCCTGACCTTCATTTAGGGTTTACCCTGTTTGTTCTGCTTAACCTTGATGCTTAGTTGCTTGATAATCACCTTTAGTGGTGATTAGGGTTTGGTTGTGCTTTGTTGAGAGTTGGAGGTGCTACTTGCAAATAACCCAAGTCTAGGGTTTGTGGGCAAGTTTGCCACCTTGTGAGGTGTCCCTCTCTCTCCTTGCTTCCTCTAGTGTAGAGAGGATGGTTTGGGCTCGTTGCTTGAGTTCCTTTGGGCTTGGTTGAGCTTGTTGGGTCTTGAGGTGCCTTGCTTTAGTTGAGTTGAGCCTTGTATCGGCCAAGAGGAGAGTGTGTCGCCCATGGGGTGTGTTGCCCATGAGGTGTGTCGCCCATGGTGCTGGTTGTGTGTCGCCCTAGAGCCTTTGACCAAGTTTGACTTCGTTTGTGTCACCACTAGTGGACACTTGGTGCATGATGCTTGCATGTGGCAATGACCTTGGACATGTGTTTAGGGCTTGCTAGAGTAGTGGCTCGTGCACTAGGACAAGTTTCCCTAGGTGGGCGACACCTTGCCATATCTTACCTTGTTTTCTCCTCCCTTTCTTTCTATATATGTGTTTCCCTTTCTTTGCAAAGGATCCCTTTTAGCTCTTTAGTCTCCCTCTCCTTGGTGTGCACGACACACCCTTCTCCTTTGCAAGTTGGTGGCCGATACCCCCTTGGAGGAGCAAGCTTGGTGGCCGATATCCTTGGAGTCTCCTTCTTCCTTGCTTAGTGGTGCTTGGAGCTAGGAGCTTGGATCTTGATAAGGCGGGTTGCATAACTCCTAACCCTAACTATACTACCTCCTTTCATGTTCTTATACGTTGCTAGCTTTGTTTTCTTGCTTAGTTGTTCTTATTGGCCGAACCTTGTGTTCTAGGGTTCTTGGTAAGCAACACTCTCTTCTCTCCTAGGTCTTGAGGAGTGAGCTTGAGCTCTATTAGCTTAAGCAACACCCTCCTCTCACCAGGGACTTGAAGGGTGAGCTTCGTACTAGTGGTGATCTTTGCTAGGGTTGTCCTTGTGTTGGCCATTTGGTGGCAAGAGATGTGCAAGACCCCTCTCTTGTTTAAGTTGATAGGTGAGCTGTCCTCTTGATCCATTAGGGTTCCCATGCCTTGTGCTTGAGGTAGATAATGACCTTGTATAAGTTGCGTCATGGTTGTTATGTGTTTGTGGAGGCGCTACCCGACAGCCCTCTTGACCTAACCTCTTGGACGATAGGCCATGCTTGTGACGGGCGATATCCCTTGCTCTTGTGACGGGCGTCACACTATCTCCTTACCCTGTGACAGCCGTTAGGCCATGGCTTGTATTGCTGGACATTAGGTCTGTAATGTTATTTTGAGAGGAACCCTTGGATGATACCTCCTGTGGGATAACCTTTCCCGATATACCCTTGTGACGGGTTGCTAGCAGATGGTGACGGGCGTCACCATGGCCTTGTATCGACCAATATACACCCTATGACAGGCGTTGCAGATGAGATGCCCGACACAACCGTTGCCCAATATGCAAGGTGCACGGCAGACTCTAACGCAGTGTTGCGCGTTGCTTGGTGACAACCATTATATAAGGAGCATCATGAGATGGACTTTATATGAGGGCATGCTGCTCGATACAGTTTTTAGTAAGGGTTCTTAGTGCTTCTAGTGAGGGTTCTGCTCACATATATATATGTCATTTTACCAAATGGCAATGGTTATGGTAACGCTTGCTTATGTAACTCCCTATCTTTATACATGAACATGACCATCTGGATTATTGGCAGTAAGTTGAGATAATGATAAGCATATAGTATGGTTTGCTTAATGATGTGCCTTATGCACATGATCATCAGTTAGTGTATGATTGATATAGAATCCTTAATGTCACTCTATGTTGATGGCATGGTCTTTCTATTTATTGTGTATACTAACCATGCAGGTGATGCATAGCCAAGTAAAAGGCTATGAGATATAAATGTTGAGTAACTCTGCTATGATGATGATGTAAGCCTTGAGAGGCAGTGGCACTATGTGATGAGGGATTGAGATCCCATGGAAATGTGATGATCCTTGAGATGGACCTAGATGATTGGAAAAAGGCCAAGTGGTAACATGTAGTGATGGATCCTTGTGATGGATCAGGATGATGTTGATTACAAAAAAAAGTATAATTTTGAGTTCTATATTGTTTATTCTTGGCAAAGAGGCCAAGTGATAACATGTGATGTGGGATCCTTGTGATGGATCAGTATGGTGTAAATTGTAGTAAAAGCACAATGTTGAGTTTTATATTGTTTACTTTTGTTATAATTGCATGTTACACATCTTGGTTGAATTGTGCAATCCATATAAAAGATACAAATTAATCACAGTGGAATATATCATGTAGCTGCCCTGGCCATAGATCCATCATCGTCAGGATTTGGTGATGGTGAAACGGGTTCTCCCGCGGGTTAACCTAGAGCGCATATTGTTGAATATGTGAGGTTTCTCCTAGCCTAAAATAGTGAGGATTAGAGTGCAGCTACGGTTGCAGACGCGGGACATGTATAGAGCATGGTGAACAGGCCCATGGCTCAGGATATGTGATATGGGAGCATGAATGCGTTCATGACTCAAAGCACGGTGATCAGGCCCATGGCTCAGTTATACTAGCGCCGAGACCTGTACCGAGGCGGGCTAGAGTATGGGTAGCCTATGGAGCTGACCCTGTGGTTGAGGCCACTTAAGCATGAGACTGCGGTCCTGCTCGTGTTGTTCTCGTACACTGACTACGAGGCGGAAGGTCGTGGAGTCCGGCTCTTCCATTGACCTTGTATGGCACCGACTATGGGCTTCACAACCAAAGGTTGGATTTGAACGGTACGGTTCACTTCCTCAGGGCATAAGAATACGTAATTCAGCCGAATAGTATTTATTGCTTAAGGCAAAACACAGAACATTGGTTGAGGCCTTGCCTGTGTAGCTAATCTGTTATATCTTGCAGTTGCTTCTATGATTCCTCATGTTATGTGGCAATATATCTTATCTCGATAAATCCTGTTTCATAAAAGAATTGATGATATGCCTCCCGTATATCTGGTAAGCTGGATGGTATGAATAGCCTTACGGTATAAACTATTATTATTCTACGTTTTACTGTTTATCTTCTGTTGTTGCTTTACCCTTCTGGTTTTATAGTTTTGGTGGGGAGTTATGTTTCTCACTGGGACAATATTCAATTGTCTCACCCCCACTGGTTTTTCAGGTGTTCGAGCTAGGCGTGGTAGTAGTCGTGGAGTTGCGGCCGAGCAGCAAGAAGAGCAGTAGAAGGCAAGAGATGGATATGTTGCTGTTTTGGTGTTTTGTAGTAGAGTCTAGAGTCATCCCTGTACTCTCAGGTCCTTGGGAGCGTTTTGACGTTGTTTCATGATGTATGGCTGTTGATCCTCTGTATATCCTGCTGCTGGCCGGATGTGGGCCATTATGTATGTATATCACCGGTGATGGAATCATGTGATGACAGGACAACTGATCTCCTAAGCTATGGACGCGTATCAAGGCTTATATGTAACATGTTTTTCTGTAGGATGAGGACCTGGATGTAATAGATTCACAGTTTATCCATTTTCCGCAATCAGTTTTAATTAACCCGTGTTTTAGTAATATGTGGTTATGGTGATTTCTGCATGTTTTCGCGTAACACCTCGCTATCTGTGTGATAGTGGGATGTGTTGCCAAAAGTTTTGGTATCAGAGCTTTAGGTTTGCTGAGTCTACAGGGATTTAGGACTAGGTGGTGTCTGTTCTTGTAAGTTGCCAGATTTTCTTACGATCGTCTTCTGCCCTCAGCGGAAGAAAAGTCAAGATGTCTGGAAACTATGAAGAACACGCTGCTAAGAACAACGATGCTGCTTGAGCTGAAGGATAGGCACATGAAGATCGGGTGCCTGAGGTCCCCCAACCTGACCCAACCATTCTTGAACATCCTACCTACCAATAGCTTATGGGGCAGATGATGGCTATGATGAATCTCATGGTTGAAAGATTGACAGTGCCTCCTCCAAGGGCACAGGCTCCCCATGGTGAAACATCGGGTATTGGGAAGACCTTCGAGCGGCTTTGCCGAGTCGGAGCTTCGGATTATGCTGGAACGGCTGATCCAGCGGATGTAGATCTGTGGCTGACAAGTCTTGAGAAGGCTTTCCGGATCCTCGACATCCCTGAAGTAGACAAAGTTAAGCACGCTGTCTACCTTCTGAAAGGTAGTGTTGGTCACTGGTGGACCATCGAGGAGGAGAAGCGGCATGATGAGGCGATCAGTTGGGAGGTTTTTCGATGTGAGTTCGTCATAAGATACTTTCTGAAGACGTATCTGGATGAGAAGATCAGTCAGTTTGAGTGGTTGCGACAAGGAACGATGAACATCACTGAGTATGAGGCCAAGTTCATAGACCTGCTGAGGTTTTGTCCTCATATGGCAGCAACAGATGAGGAGCGGATCAGACGTTTTGAGAAAGGTTTAAGTTCTGAGCTGACAACATCTGTGTCTGCGTTGGAGAATCGAGAGCGGTTTGCTACGTTTGTGGAATCTGTCCGGAGGATTGAGAGGTCAGTAAGGGAGAAAAGAGAATACATGTCTCACAAAAGACCTGCTCAGTTTCAGGGACAGAGTTTTGGTGGCTTCAAGAAGCCCAGGTTTTCATCACCGTCAGTGATGAGAGGTTCTGGTGTACCTTCGTAGTGGTCTCCAAGTAAGGGAAGAGGTTATGTTTCTTCACCATCTAAGGCACATAGTACAACTTCAGTGGCAGTGATAGGGCCATCTAGGCCACGGTTTGAAGATAGGGCATGCTATCTTTGTGGCCAGACTGGACATCTCAAGTTACACTGCCCGAGTAGAGATGTTGAAGTGACGCAGCAGCCAAGACAGAATCTGCAAGGATCAGATAGACAACATCCCAGTGGTAGAAAAGGTTGAGGACGTGGTCAAACGTCACAAGCTGGATCGTCTGCTCAAGGAAGTAGAGGACGTGGACAACAAGCAACGACTCGATTCTATGATGTGAGTCAGCCGGAGGCGATAGTCAACCCGCGAGTGGTGACAGGTCAGATGGAGTTATTTCATTCTGATATGTCTTCTTCTTGCTGTATATCTGTTCTGGTTGACCCGGGTTCTACACACTCTTTTATCGCCTATAATATGCTTGAAAACTGTCATTTACCTGTTAGATGTAAGGAGGATAGCTTGTTGTTAGAAACCCCTCTTGATGGTTCCTCGATGCTTCGAGAAGAGTGTCCATCTTATGTCTTATCTTTTTCGGGACACAGCATTCAAGTGGATCTTATACCACTCGATATGCACGGTTTCAATGTCATCCTTGGGATGGATATACCTTAGAGAAGTACAAGGTTGTTTTGGACTGTGGTTCCAAGCAGGCGGTGTTTGATGATGTGGGAGGGAAGTGGATCTTCCAAGGGGATAGGAAGATTCTTCCGACGTGCTTAGTATCAGCTATGGTGGTAGAGAAGTTGCTACGGCAAGGATGTAAGACATTCTTAGCTCACGTAGTGGATACCGTTGTGGCTACCAAGGCGAAAGGTCCTAGTCTCGAGGAGGTGTCAGTTGTTTGAGAATTTGCCGACGTGTTTCCTGAGGAGTTTCTTGGTGTTCCTCCACCCAGGGAGATTGATTTCGAGATCGATCTGGTATCAGGAACGCAGCCAGTGGCACAAACACCGTATAGGATGGCTCCAGTGGAGATGGCAGAACTTAAGAAGTAGTTGCAAGAGTTGTTGGAGAAAGGTTTCATCTGACCAAGTACATCGCCTTGGGGTGCTCCAGTGTTGTTCGTCAAGAAGAAGGATGGATCGATGCGGCTATGTATAGATTACTGACAGTTGAACAAGGTCACGATCAAGAACAAGTACCCGTTACCGAGGATAGATGATCTGTTTGATCAGTTGTGTGGTGCGACGGTGTTTTCAAAGATCGATCTACGGTTCAGATACCATCAGTTGAGGATTAAGGTGGATGACATACCAAATTCAACTTTTAGGACGAGGTATGGTCACTTTGAGTTTGTGGTTATTCCGTTTGGACTAACTAATGCACCTGCTGCTTTCATTGACTTAATGAACAGAGTGTTCCGTCCGTTCTTAGATCAGTTTGTTGTAGTCTTTATAGATGACATCTTGATCTACAGTCAAGACAGGCTAGAGCATGAGCAACATCTTCGACGAGCGTTGACTCTTCTTCGCCAACATCAGCTATATGCCAAGTTCAGTAAGTGTGAATTCTGGTTGGAAGAAGTGACTTTCTTGGGTCATGTGATATCCGCAGAAGGAGTTAAAGTAGATCTGAAGAAGGTGGAATCCGGTGTGGATTGGGAGCAACCAAAAATGTCGACAGAAGTTCATAGTTTCCTTGGTTTAGCAGGATACTACAGGAGGTTTATCAAGGACTTCAGTGCGATTGCATTGCCAATGACGAAGTTGACGAGAAAGGATGTACCTTTTGTCTGGGATGATCGATGTTAGCAAGCTTTCTAGAGTTTGAAGGAGAAGCTGACCAGTGCTCCAGTGTTAATCCTGCCAGAGCCTGGAAAGGGCTATGTTGTTTTCTGTGATGCTTCCAAGAAAGGTTTAGGTTGTGTGTTGATGCAGGAAGATCATGTGGTTTCTTTTGCTTCGCGACAGCTTAAGAAACACGAGGAGAACTATCCGACTCATGATTTGGAATTGGCAGCAGTGGTTCATGTGCTAAAGATTTGGAGACACTATCTGTATGGGGAAGTGTGTCAGATCTTTACGGATCATAAGAATCTGAAGTACATCTTTTCACAGCATGAGTTAAACATGCGACAACGTCGATGGATGGAGTTAATCAACGATTACGACTGTACCATCGAGTATCCTCCTGGTAAGGCAAATGTGGTAGCTGATGCGCTTCGCCGAAAGTCTTCTTCTCTTTCTACAAAGAAGACACACTTGAGTTCTCTGGTATGCTATAGATGGGATATGCTTGTTTCTTTGTGACAGATGAATGTGTATATGGAAGTTTCCTCGTTAGCTGGACTTTTAGCATAGATACAAGTCAAGCCTACGCTGAGACAGCAGATCAAGGATGCACAGTAGACAGATAATGCGGTACAGTTGATCAGATCAGAGTTCGGCAGTGAAAAGCGTGATGGGTTCCATGAGTCCAAGGATGGGCTAGTTTGCTATCATGATAAGATGGTGGTTCTAGATGCTGACGATATGAGGAGGTTAGTGCTCGAGGAAGCACACACGTCAATGTATGTTATGCATCCAGGTGTCACCAAGATGTATCATAATCTGAAGGACTTGTATTGGTGGCCTGGCATGAAGAAAGATGTAGTTGAGTTCGTGGCTAGATGTGTAGTATGTCAACAAGTGAAGGCTGAGCATCAGAAGCCGGAAGGTACGTTGCAACCCTTGCCGATACCGCAGTGGAAATGGGATCATATAACCATGGATTTCGTAGTTGGTCTACCCAGGACAACTAGGAATCATGATTCCATTTGGGTGATAGTGGATAGATTGACGAAGTCTGCCCATTTCCTACCAGTAAAGACAACATATACAGCCGAAAAGCTCGCTCAAGTATATGTGGATGAGATAGTACGTTTGCATGGTGTGCCAGCAACGATAATTTCTGACAGAGGTCCTCAGTTCACAAGTCATTTCTGGGAACAGTTGCACAAAGCGTTGGGAACGCAGTTGAGGTTCAGTATTGCCTTCCACCCACAGACAGATGGACAGTCTGAAAGGACTATTCAGACTTTAGAAGATCTCCTTCGAGCTTGTGTTTTGTAGTTTCTAGGCAACTGGGATATACATCTTAGTTTGATAGAGTTCGCTTACAACAACAGTTATCAGCGGAGCATTAACATGGCTCCTTATGAGGCTTTGTATGGAAGAAAGTGCAGATCTCCTTTGTGTTGGTACGAGTCTGGTGAGTATCAACTTTTGGGTCCTGAGTTAGTACAACAGATGACAGAAAAGATAAAAGCAATACAACAACAGTTGAAAGTGGCACAAGATAGGCAGAAGTTTTACGCAGACAATCGACGCTGACCTTTGGAGTTCCATGTAGGAGACAAAGTGTATCTTAAGGTCTCTCCATGGAAAGGTGTGCTATGGTTTGGCTGGAAGGGTAAGCTAGCACCCAGATATATGGGGCCTTACCCGGTCATAGCACGAGTGGGCAAAGTAGCTTACGAGTTAGAATTGCCTCCAGAGTTGCACAGGTTACATTCAGTGTTCCATGTCAGTATGCTGAAGAAAAGCCATCTAGATTTAGGAACAATGATACAACCAGTTGAAGTTGAGCTTGATGAAGATGTGACCTACGAGGAAGGTCCTGTGGCGATCCTTGACAAAAGGGTTAAGAAGCTGAAGAAGAAGGACCTGGTTCTTGTGAAGGTTCTTTGGCATCATCGTGGCATTGAGGAAGCCACATGGGAGCTTGAGGAAGAGATGAGGAGGAAGTATCCCTCACTTTTCTCTTCAGATTTCGGGGATGAAATCCCTTGAAGGGGGTCAGCTTGTAAGGACCCTGACCTTCGTTTAGGGTTTACCCTATTTGTTCTGCTTAACCTTGATGCTTAGTTGCTTGCTAATCACCTTTAGTGGTGATTAGGGTTTGGTTGTGCTTTGTTGAGAGTTGGAGGTGCTACTTGCAAATAACCCAAGTCTAGGGTTTGTGGGCAAGTTTGCCACCTTGTGAGGTGTCCCTCTCTCTCCTTGCTTCCTCTAGTGTAGAGAGGATGGTTTGGGCTCGTTGCTTGAGTTCTTTGGGCTTGGTTGAGCTTGTTGGGCCTTGAGGTGCCTTTCTTTAGTTGAGTTGAGCCTTGTATCGGCCAAGAGGAGAGTGTGTCGCCCATGGGGTGTGTCACCCATGAGGTGTGTCACCCATGGTGCTGGTTGTGTGTCGCCCTAGAGACTTTGACCAAGTTTGACTTCGTTTGTGTCACCACTAGTGGACACTTGGTGCATGATGCTTGCATGTGGCAATGACCTTGGACATGTGTTTAGGGCTTGCTACAGTAGTGGCTCGTGCACTAGGACAAGTGTCCCTAGGTGGGTGACACCTTGCCATATCTTACCTTGTTTTCTCCTCCCTTTCTTTCTATATATGCATTTCCCTTTCTTTGCAAAGGATCCCTTTTAGCTCTTTAGTCTCCCTCTCCTTAGTGTGCACGACACACCCTTCTCCTTTGCAAGTTGGTGGCCGATACCCCCTTGGAGGAGCAAGCTTGGTGGCCGATATCCTTGGAGTCTCCTTCTTCCTTGCTTAGTGGTGCTTGGAGCTAGGAGCTTGGAGCTTGCTAAGGCGGGTTGCATAACTCCTAACCCTAACTATACTACCTCCTTTCATGTTCTTATACGTTGCTAGATTTGTTTTCTTGCTTAGTTGTTCTTGTTGGCCGAACCTTGTGTTCTAGGGTTCTTGGTAAGAAACATTCTCTTCTCTCCTAGGTCTTGAGGAGTGAGCTTGAGCTCTAGTAGCTTAAGCAACACCCTCCTCTCACCAGGGACTTGAAGGGTGAGCTTCGTACTAGTGGTGATCTTTGCTAGGGTTGTCCTTGTGTTGGCCGTTTGGTGGAAAGAGATGTGCAAGACCCCTCTCTCGTTTAATTTGAGAGGTGAGCCGTCCTCTTGATCCATTAGGGTTCCCATGCCTTGTGCTTGAGGTAGATGATGACCTTGTATAAGTTGCATCATGGCCGTTATGTGTTTGGGGAGGCGCTGCCCAACAACCCTCTTGACCTAACCTCTTGGACGATAGGCCATGCTTGTGACGGGTGATATCCCTTGCTCTTGTGATGGGCGTCACACTATCTCCTTACCCTGTGACGGCCGTTAGGCCATGGCTTGTGTTGCTGGACATTAGGTTTGTAATGTTAGTTTGAGAGGAACCCTTGGACGATACCTCCTGTGGGATAACCTTGCCCGATATACCCTTGTGACAGGTTGCTATCAGATGGTGATGGGCGTCACCTTGGCCTTGTATCGGCCAATATACACCCTGTGACGGGCGTTGCAGCTGAGATGCCCGACACAGTCGTTGCCCGATAGGTAAGGTGCACGGCAGACTCTAACACAGCGTTGCGCGTTGCTTGGTGACAGCCGTTATATAAGGAGCGTCATGAGATGGACTTTAGATGAGGGCATGCTGCTCGATACAGTTTTTAGTAAGGGTTCTTAGTGCTTCTAGTGAGGGTTCTGCTCACATATATATATATGTCATTTTACCAAATGGCAATGGTTATGGTAACGCTTGCTTATGTAACTCCCTATCTTTATACATGAACATGACCATCTGGATTATTGGCAGTAAGTTGAGATAATGATAAGCATATAGTATGGTTTGCTTAATGATGTGCCTTATGCACATGATCATCAATTAATGTATGATTGATATAGAATCCTTAATGTCACTCTATGTTGATGGCATGGTCTTTCTGTTTATTGTGTATACTAACCATGCAGGTGATGCATAGCCAAGTAAAAGGCTATGAGATATAAATGTTGAGTAACTCTGCTATGATGATGATGTAAGCCTTGAGAGGAAGTGGCACTATGTGATGAGGGATTGAGATCCCATGGAAATGTGATGATCCTTGAGATGTACCTAGATGATTGGCAAAAGGCCAAGTGGTAACATGTAGTGATGGATCCTTGTGATGGATCAGGATGATGTTGATTACAAAAAAAGTATAATTTTGAGTTCTATATTGTTTATTCTTGTTATAGTTTGCATGTTATACAACTTGGTTGAATCTTGCAATCCATATAAAAGATACTAATTAATCATAGTGGAATATATCATGTAGCTTCCCTGGCCATAGATCCATCATCGTCAGGAGCTGGTGATGGTGAAACAGGTTCTCCTACGGGTTAACCCGGAGCGCATATTGTTGAATATGTGAGGTTTCTCCTAGCCTAAAATAGTGAGGATTAGAGTGCAGCTACGGTTGTAGACTCGGGACATGTATAGAGCATGGTGAACAGGCCCATGGCTCAGGATATGTGATATGAGAGAATGAATGCATTCATGACTCAGAGCATGGTGATCAGGCCCGTGGCTCAGTTATACTAGCGCCGTGACATGTACCGAGGCAGGCTAGAAAGGGTAGCCTATGGAGCTGACCCTGTGGTTGAGGCCACTGAAGCATGAGACTGCGGTCCTGCTTGTGTTGTTCTCGTACACTGACTACGAGGGGGAAGGTCGTGGAGTCCGGCTCTTCCATTGAGCTTGTATGGCACCGGCTATGGGCTTCGCAGCCGAAGGTTGGATTTGAACGGTACGGTTCACTTCCTCAAGGCATCATAATACGTAATCCAGCCGAATAGTATTTATTGCTTAAGGCAAAAAACGGAACATTGGTTGAGGCCTTGCTTGTGTAGTAAATTCTGTTATATCTTGCAGTTACTTATACGTTCTGCACTATTGTGCTAAGATCTTATGAACCTTATCTTATCAATCATGTTCCATAAAGAGATGAGTGGTGAACAGCTTGGTAAGCATGATGGTACGAGTAGCCTTGTTATATAAACTGTTATTATTCTACGTTTTACTATTTATCTACTATTGTTGCTTTATCCGTCTGGTTTTATAGTTTCGGCAGGGAGTTATATTTCTCGCTGGGACAATGTTCAATTGTCTCACTCCGCTGGTTTTCAGGTGTTTGAGTTAGAAGTGGGGGTGGTCGCAGAGTTGCGGTCGAGCAGCAAGAAGAGCAATAGAAGGCAAGAGATGGATATGTTGTTGTTTTGGTGTTTTGTAGTAGAGTCTAGAGTCATCCCTATACTCTCAGGTCCTTGGAGGTGTTTCTGTTTCACGATGTATAGTTGTTGACCCTTTGTATATCCTGCTGCTGGCCGGATGTGGGCCTTTATGTATATATGATAGGTGATGAACTCATGAGATGGCTTAACAGCTGACCTTCGAAGCTGTGGACACGTATCAAGGCTTGTATATGTTTATATAACATGTTTTCCTGCAGGATGAGGACCTATATGTAATAGTTTCACAGTTTATCCGTTTTCTGCAATCGGTTTTAATTAACCCATGTTTTGGTAATCTGTGGTTATGGTGATCTCCGCACGTTTTCGCGTAACACCTCACTGTCTGTGTGATAGTGGGATGTGTTGCCACATCTACAGTCTCCTGAGTAGCAGTAGGCTGAGTAGACTTAGCCTGTAGTCTTTGGCGAACGCCTGCATATCCTCTTGGACCCATTGTGTGGTCGTGCACATTCAGTGCACGCCTTGCTCGTTGAGCATCGCTGATAGCCTAGTTAGTTAGCACATTGATTTGGTTAGTAACACTAAAATTTAATCTTGAATAGGTGAATACATAAAAACGTATATTAATTAAATTGGGAGTGGCACTTAATACCTTGAATTCATCTATTTTTCTTTAGGTAACAAACTCCTCCCAGTCTTTGGGGTCCAAGTAGTTCCATTATTGTGTGGCTTCCTTCTTCCTATATTTATTTTTCAAAGAGAATACAAACAAAAATTATTAGTGTAGAGTTAGTGAAATACTGATCAATGTCTAGAATTGGAATCAATCAAGAACCTATTCTCAGCATCGCGTATGTAATCTCGGGTGAGATTGGTCCTATAGTTCCTTAAGACCCTCCCACAATGTTGAATCACACATTTACGATGCAACTTTTCATCCAGATCAAATATTCTCTGCAAATTAAATAGAATTGCTATTAAATAGTATCCTAAAAATTAGTAATCTACACAAATAGAATTACATATAATAATAACTCACGCATAGTTCCTTCCATATGTGGTCTTTCTTCCCCTTAGGAACTTTATGCCATGATTCTAGGATAGGATTGCAATGGCTGCGAGTAAGAACCCCAATATATGAAACAAATAAGTTGTGGTTCACTCCATATGGATTTCCTGCCTGATCAAAATCCACAGCCAATTTGGGTCCATTGCCCCTTTGATGTATTAACTTGTTCATCATTGTGATGCCCCTCACTTTCTCAATTTTCTTTTGTTGCTCATCAAGTGTTGTAACAACTTCAGGGGGTACATCACCAACCTAAAATTTGATAAAAAAAACACACTTACATGATATAATTATAAATGAACATATAGATAGAAACCTCAAGGACATATTCATAATTAAAATTAACTAACATTGTCAGGCGGCGCAATCGCGTCCTCACCCTCACGGTGATCATCATCACAGTCATCATGGGAATGCTCAGCCATATGAAAGTTCACATTTAAATTATAAATTTCACATTGTAAAGTAACACTAATTGTAAAGTTCACATTGTAAAGTACACATTCACATTGTAAAGTAATTCACATTTTAAAGTTCACATTCACATTGTAAAGTTCACATTCACATTGTAAAGTAATTCACATTGTAAAGTCCACATTCACATTGTAAAGTTCACATTTAGAAAAATAAAACATAATAAAAATATAAACATCCATGCCTCTAATATTGTGATCTTTTATCAATTAACAATCCTTCATTATGATCCCCGCAAACATACAAGTCCTTGTGATCCTCAGATTCAATGTTTGGTGGTGTTGGCAACCCAACTGAGAATGGACGGGAGTCATCATACTTATCATAGTACTCTTCTTCATCTATAGTGTAAGGACCCTGACCTCCGTTTAGGGTTTACCCTGTTTGTTTTGCTTAACCTTGATGCTTAGTTGCTTGCTAATCACCTTTAGTGGTGATTAGGGTTTGGTTGTGCTTTGTTGAGAAGTTGGAGGTGCTACTTGCAAATAACCCAAGTCTAGGGTTTGTGGGCAAGTTTGCCACCTTGTGAGGTGTCCCTCTCTCTCCTTGCTTCCTCTAGTGTAGAGAGGAAGGTTTGGGCTCGTTGCTTGAGTTCTTTTGGGCTTGGTTGAGCTTGTTGAGCCTTGTGGTGCCTTGATTTTGATCCCTTTGGGCCTTGTATCGTCCAGGAGATGGGTGTGTCGCTCAGGGTTGTGTCGCCCATGGAGAGGGGTGTGTCGCCCATTTGTGTCACCCATGACCTTTGACCAAGTTTGACCTCATTTGTGTCACCACTAGTGGACACTTGGTGCATGATGCTTGCATGTGGCAATGACCTTGGACATGTGTTTAGGGCTTGCTAGAGTGGTGGCTCGTGCGCTAGGACAAGTGTCCCTAGGCGGGCGACACCTTGCCATATCTTACCTTGTTTTCTCCTCCCTTTCCTTCTATATAGGTGGTTCCTTTCCTTTGCTAGGAGTCCTTTTGGTTCCTTAGTTTCTTCTCCACCTTGGTGCACGACACCCCTTCTCCTTGGCAGCTTGGCTGGACGATACCTTGGAAGAGCTAGCTTGGTGGTGGCGGACCCTCTTTGGAGCTTTCTTCTTCCTTGGAGCTAGGATCTTGAAGCTTGCTTAAGGCGGGTTGCATAACTCCTAACCCTAACTATACTACCTTCTTTCATGTTCTTATATGTTGCTATGATCTTGTCGGCTATTTGCTTTGCTAGTTGGTTCCTTGCTTAAGTTCCTTCTTGTTGGCCGAACCTAGGGTTTCTTGGTGAGCAACACTCTCTTCTCTCCTAGGTCTTGTGGAGTGAGCTTGAGCTCTGGTATCTTAAGCAACACCCTCCTCTCACCATGGACTTGAAGGGTGAGCTTCGTACTAGTGGTGGTCTTTTCTAGGGTTGTCCTTGTATTGGCTATTTGGTGGCAAGCGATGTACAAGACCCCTCTCTCATTTAAGTTGAGAGGTGAGTCATCCTCTTGATCCATTAGGATTTTGGGTACCCTTGTGCTCGAGGTAGATGATGATTTTGTGAGTGATACCTTGGTCATTATGAGTGTGGGGAGGTGATTCCCGACAACCCTCTTGACCTAGACCCTTGGACGATACCCCCTGGAATGGACGTTGATAAGTGGCCCTTGTGACGAGCATTGCTAGTAGTTCTGTGTCAGGCATTGCACGACACAAGTTGTTGCATGATACCCCTACCAGCCCGACACCCTGTCACGCGTCGTGCTTTCTTTGCCGAGTTGCACGTTTAGCTGTTGTTGCTCTGGTTGGTGACGCTGTGTCGCCCGACATATGATGTGCACGACATACCCTGGAACGTTGCGTTGCGCGTCACGTTTGGCCATTATGTGGTGACCGACATGAGCTGGGCAATAGGGTGAGTACCCTGCCTGATACCACTTGTGGTGAGGGTAGAGGATACTTTTAGTGAGGGTTCCGTCAGTCATAGAAACCGAGGTGCTGATCTTATATCACATTTACAATGATGGTGATCCTTGCTATGCGTAATGATAATGGCTATGGTAAGCTTGTCCATGTAATCTTACCATGACTTGACATTTTCTCATTATCATCTTGAATCTCCTATATAATGCTAAGGAAAATGATAGGCATGCAATATGGTTTGCTTAATAATGTACCCTACGCATGTGATCATAAGTTGATGCATGATTAAGAAGGTATATCTAATCATTGATGTAACCTTATACTGATAACATGGTCATTCTATTGAAGCCTATTATTGTTGTTACTAACCATGCAGGTGATGCTTAGCCAAATAAAAAGGGCTATGAGGTATAAGTACATGTGGGATAACTCTGTTGTGATTGTTACTCTTGATGTTGAAATAATCTGTATAATGTCCATGACTAAAGTACCAAGGATTGCTATCTCATGATGATGATGTAAGCCTTGAGAGGCAGTGGCACTATGTGATGAGGGATTGAGATCCCATGGCATACGATGATCCATGTGATTGATCTAGATTGATTGGCAAAGAGGCCAAGTGATAACATGTGATGTGGGATCCTTGTGATGGATCAGTATGGTGTAAATTGTAGTAAAAGCACAATGTTGAGTTTTATATTGTTTACTTTTGTTATAATTTCATGTTACACATCTTGGTTGAATCGTGCAATCCATATAAAAGATACAAATTAATCACAGTGGAATGTATCATGTAGCTACCCTGGCCATAGATCCATCATCGTTAGGATTTGATGATGGTGAAACGGGTTCTCCCGCGGGTTAACCCAGAGCGCATATTGTTGAATATGCGAGGTTTCTCCTAGCCTAAAATAGTGAGGATTAGAGTGCAGCTACGGTTGCAGACTCAGGACATGTATAGAGCATGGTGAACAGGCCCATGGCTCAGGATATGTGATATGGGAGCATGAATGTGTTCATGACTCAGAGCACGGTGATCAGGCCCGTGGCTCAGTTATACTAGCGTTGAGACCTGTACCGAGTTGGGCTAGAGTATGGGTAGCCTATGGAGCTGACCCTGTGGTTGAGGTCACTTAAGCATGAGACCGCGGTCCTGCTCATGTTGTTCTCGTACACTGACTACGAGGGGGAAGGTCGTGGAGTCCGGTTCTTCCATTGAACTTGTATGGCACCGGCTATGGGCTTCGCAGCCGAAGGTTGGATTTGAATGGTACGGTTCACTTCCTCAGGGCATAAGAATATGTAATTCAGACGAATAGTATTTATTGCTTAAGGCAAAACACAAAACATTGGTTGAGGCCTTGCTTGTGTAACTAATCTGTTATATCTTGCAGTTGCTTCTATGATTCCTCATGTTATGTGGCAATATATCTTATCTCGATAAATCCTATTTCATAAAAGAATTGATGATATGCCTCTCGTATATCTGGTAAGTTGGATGGTATGAATAGCCTTACAGTATAAACTATTATTATTCTACGTTTTACTCTTTATCTTCTGCTATTGCTTTACCCTTCTGGTTTTATAGTTTCGGTGGGGAGTTATGTTTCTCGCTGGGACAATATTCAATTGTCTCACCCCACTGGTTTTTTAGGTGTTCGAGCTAGGCATGGTAGTAGTCGTGGAGTTGCGGCCGAGCAGCAAGAAGAGCAGTAGAAGGAAAGAGATGGATATGCTATTGTTTTGGTGTTTTGTAGTAGAGTCTAGAGTCATCCCTGTACTCTCAGGTCCTTGGGAGCGTTTTGACGTTGTTTCACGATGTATGGCTGTTGATCCTATGTATATCCTGCTACTGGTCGGATGTGGGCCATTATGTATGTATATCACCAGTGATGGAATCATGTGATGACAGGACAACTGATCTCCTAAGTTGTGGACGTGTATCAAGGCTTATATGTAACATGTTTTTCTGTAGGATGAGGACCTGGATGTAATAGTTTCACAGTTTATCCGTTTTCCGCAATCGGTTTTAATTAACCCGTGTTTTGGTAATCTATGGTTATGGTGATTTCCGCATGTTTTCGCGTAACACCTCGCTATCTGTGTGATAGTGGGATGTGTTGCCACAAATTTTGGTATCAGAGCTTTAGGTTCGCTGAGTCTACAGGGATTTAGGACTAGGTGGTGTCTGTTCTTGTAAGTTGTCCAGATTTTCTTACGATCGTCTTCTGCCCTCAGTGGAAGAAAAGTCAAGATGTCTGGAAACTATGAAGAACACGCTGCTGAGAACAGCGATGCTGCTTCAGCTGTAGGACAGGCACATGAAGATCGGGTGCCTAAGGTCCCCCAACCTGACCCAGACATTCTTGAACATCCTGCCTACCAACAACTTATGGGGCAGATGATGGCTATGATGAATCTCATGGTTGAAAGATTTCCAGTGCCTCCTCTGAGGACACATGCTCCCCATTGTGAAACATCGGGTATTGGGAAGACCTTCGAGCGGCTTCGCCGAGTCGGAGCTTCGGATTATGCTGGAACGGCTGATCCAGCGGATGCATATCTGTGGCTGATAAGTCTTGAGAAGGCTTTCCGGATCCTCGACATCCCCAAAGCAGACAAAGTTAAGCACGTTGTCTACCTTCTGAAAGGTAGTGCTGGTCACTGGTGGACCATCGAGGAGGAGAAGCGGCCTAGTGAGGCGATCGGTTGGGAGGTTTTTCGGCGCGAGTTCGTCAGTAGATACTTTCCAAAGACGTATCTGGATGAGAAGATCAGTCAGTTTGAGCGGTTGCGACAAGGAACGATGAACATCACCGAGTATGAGGCCAAGTTCATAGACCTGCTGAGGTTTTGTCCTCATATGGCAGCAACAGATGAGGAGCGGATCAGACGTTTCGAGAAAGGTTTAAGTTCTGAGCTGACAACACCTGTGTCTGCGTTGGAGAATCGAGAACAGTTTGCTACATTTGTGGAATCTGTCTGGAGGATTGAGAGGTCAGTAAGGGAGAACAGAGAATCCATGTCTCACAAAAGACATGCTTAGTTTTAGGGACAGAGGTTTGGTGGCTTCAAGAAGCCTAGGTTTTCATCACCGTCAGTGATGAGAGGTTCTGGTGTACCTTCGCAGTGGTCTCCAAGTAAGGGAAGAGGTTATGTTTCTTCTCCATCTAAGGCACATAGTACAACTTCAGTGGCAGTGACAGGGCCATCTAGGCCACGGTTTGAAGATAGGGCATGCTATCTTTGTGGTCAGACTGGACATCTCAAGTTACACTGCCCGAGTAGAGATGTTGAAGTGACGCAGCAGCTAAGACAGAATCTGCAAGGATCAGATAGACAGCAGCCCAGTGGTAGCAGAGGTCGAGGACGCGGTTAAACGTCACAAGCTGGATCGTCTGATCAAGGAAGCAGAGGACGTGGACAGCAAGCAACGGCTCGATTCTATGCTATGAGTCAGCCGGAGGCGATAGTCAACCCGCAAGTGGTGATAGGTCAGATGGAGTTATTTCATTCTGATATGTCTTCTTCTTGTTGTATATCTGTTCTGGTTGACCCGGGTGCTACACACTCTTTTATCGCCTATAGTATGCTTGAAAATTGTCATTTACCTGTTAGATGTAAGGAGGATAGCTTGTTGTTAGAAACCCCTCTTGATTATTCCTCGATGCTTCGAGAAGAGTGTCCATCTTGTGTCTTGTCTTTTTCGAGACACAACAATCAAGTGGATCTTATACCACTCGATATGCACAGTTTTGATGTCATCCTTGGGATGGATACCTTAGAGAAGTACAAGGTTGTTTTGGACTGTGGTTCCAAGCAGGCAGTGTTTGATGATGCGGGAGGGAAGTGGATCTTCCAAGGGGATAGGAAGATTCTTCCGACGTGCTTAGTATCAGCTATGGTGGCAGAGAAGTTGCTACGGCAAGGATGTAAGGCATTCTTAGCTCACGTAGTGGATACTGTTGTGGCTACCAAGGCGAAAGGTCCTAGTCTCGAGGAGGTGTCAGTTGTTCGAGAATTTGCCTTCGTGTTTCCTAAGGAGTTTCTTGGTGTTCCTCCACCCAGGGAGATTGATTTCGAGATCGATCTGGTATCAAGAACGTAGCCAGTGGCACAGACACCGTATAGGATGGCTCCAGTGGAGATGGCAAAACTTAAGAAGCAGTTGCAAGAGTTGTTGGAGAAAGGTTTCATCTGACCAAGTACATCGCCTTGGGGTGCTCCAGTGTTGTTCGTCAAGAAGAAGGATGGATCGATGCGGCTATGTATAGATTACCGGCAGTTGCACAAGGTCACGATCAAGAACAAGTACCTGTTACCGAGGATAGATGATCTATTCGATCAGTTGTGTGGTGCGACGATGTTTTCAAAGATCAATCTATGGTACGGATACCATCAGTTGAGGATTAAGGCAGATGACATACCAAAGTCAGCTTTTAGGACGAGGTATGGTCACTTCGAGTTTGTAGTTATGCTGTTTGGACTAACCAATGTACCTGCTGCTTTCATGGACTTAATGAACAGAGTGTTCCATCCGTTCTTAGATCAGTTTGTTGTAGTCTTTATAGATGACATCTTGATCTACAGTCGGGACAGGCTAGAGCATGAGCAACATCTTCGACGAGCGTTGACTCTTCTTCGCCAACATCAGCTATATGCCAAGTTCAGTAAGTGTGAATTCTGGTTGGAAGAAGTGACTTTCTTGGGTCATGTGATATCCGCAGAAGGAGTTAAAGTAGATCCGAAGAAGATGGAATCCGTTGCGGATTGGGAGCAACCAAAAACGTCAATAGAAGTTCATAGTTTCCTTGGTTTAGCAGGATACTACAGGAGTGCGATTGCATTGCCAATGACAAAGTTGACGAGAAAGGATGTACCTTTTGTTTGGGATGATCGATGTCAGCAAGCTTTCTAGAGTTTGAAGGAGAAGCTGACCAGTGCTCCAGTGTTAATCCTGCCAGAGCCTGGAAAGGGCTATGTTGTTTTTCCAGTGATGCTTCCAAGAAAGGTTTAGGTTGTGTGTTGATGCAGGAAGATCATGTGGTTTCTTTTGCTTCGTGACAGCTTAAGAAACATGAGGTGAACTATTCAACTCATGATTTGGAATTGGCAGCAGTGGTTCATGCGCTAAAGATTTGGAGACACTATCTGTATGGGGAAGTGTGTCAGATCTTTACGGATCATAAGAATCTGAAGTACATCTTTTCACAGCATGAGTTAAACATGCGACAGCGTCGATGGATGGAGTTAATTAACAATTACGACTGTACCATCGAGTATCATCCTGGTAAGGCAAATGTGGTAGATGATGCGCTTAGCCGAAAGTCTTCTTCTCTTTCTACAAAGAAGGCACACTTGAGTTCTCTGGTATGCTATAGACGAGATATGCTTGTTTCTTTGCGACAGATGAATGTGCAGATGGAAGTTTCCTCATTAGCTGGACTTTTAGCACAGATACAAGTCAAGCCTACGCTGAGACAGCAAATCAAGGATGCACAGCAGACAGATAATGCGGTACAGTTGATCAGATCAGAGTTCGGCAGCAAAAAGCGTGATGGGTTCCATGAGTCCAAGGATGGGCTAGTTTGCTATCGTGATAAGATGGTGGTTCTAGATGCTGACGATCTGAGGAGGTTAGTACTCGAGGAAGCACACACGTCGATGAATGCTATGCATCCATGTGTCACCAAGATGTATCATAATCTGAAGGACTTGTATTAGTGGCCTGGCATGAAGAAAGATGTAGTTGAGTTCGTGGCTAGATGTGTGGTATGTCAACAAGTGAAGGCTGAGCATCAGAAGCCGGCAGGTATGTTGCAACCCTTGCCGATACCGCAGTGGAAATGGGATCATATAACCATGGATTTCGTAGTTGGTCTACCCAGGACAACTAGGAATCATGATTCCATTTGGGTGATAGTGGACAGATTGACGAAGTCTGCCCATTTCCTACCAGTAAAGACAACATATACAGCTGAAAAGCTCGCTCAAGTATATGTGGATGAGATAGTACGTTTGCATGGTGTGTCAGCAACGATAATTTCTAACAGAGGTCCTCAGTTCACAAGTCATTTCTGGGAACAGTTGCACAAAGCGTAGGGAACGCAGTTGAGGTTCAGTACCGCCTTCCACCCACAGACAGATGGACAGTCTGAAAGGACTATTTAGACTTTAGAAGATCTCCTTCGAGCTTGTGTTTTGCAGTTTCTAGGCAACTGGGATATACATCTTAGTTTGATAGAGTTCACTTACAACAACAGTTATCAGCAGAGCATTGGCATGGCTCCTTATGAGGCTTTGTATGGAAGAAAGTGTAGATCTCCTTTGTGTTGGTACGAGTCTGGTGAGTATCAGCTTTTGGGTCCTGAGTTAGTACAACAGATGACAAAAAAGATAAAAGTGATACAACAACAGTTGAAAGTGGCACAGGATAGGCAGAAGTCTTACGCAAACAATCGCCGACGACCTTTGGAGTTCCATGTAGGAGACAAAGTGTATCTTAAGGTCTTGCCATGGAAAGGTGTGCTACGGTTTGGCCGGAAGGGTAAGCTAGCACCCAGATATATGGGGCCTTACCCGGTCATAGCACGAGTGGGAAAAGTAGCTTACGAGTTAGAATTGCCTCCAGAGTTGCACATGTTACATCTAGTGTTCCATGTCAGTATGCTGAAGAAAAGCCATCCAGATTTAGGAACAGTGATACAACCAGTTGAAGTTGAGCTTGATGAAGATGTGACCTACGAGGAAGGTCCTGTGGCGATCCTTGACAGAAGGATTAAGAAGCTGAAGAAGAAGGACCTGGTTCTTGTGAAGGTTCTAAGGCATCATCGTGGCATTGAGGAAGCCACGTGGGAGCTTGAGGAAGAGATGAGGAGGAAGTATCCCTCGCTTCTCTCTTCGGATTTCGGGGACAAAATCCCTTGAAGGGGGTTAGCTTGTAAGGACCCTGACCTTCGTTTAGGGTTTACCTTGTTTGCTTTGCTTAACCTTGATGCTTAGTTGCTTGCTAATCACCTTTAGTGGTGATTAGGGTTTGGTTGTGCTTTGTTGAGAAGTTGGAGGTGCTACTTGCAAATAACCCAAGTCTAGGGTTTGTGGGAAAGTTTGCCACATTGTGAGGTGTCCCTCTCTCTCCTTGCTTCCTCTAGTGTATAGAGGAAGGTTTGGGCTCGTTGCTTGAGTTCTTTTGGGCTTGGTTGATCTTTTTGGACCTTGTGGTGCCTTGCTTTTGATCCCTTCGGGCCTTGTATCGGCCAGGAGATGGGCGTGTCGCTCAGGGTTGTGTCGTCTAGGGGTGTGTCACCCATGGAGAAGGGTGTTTCGCCCAGTTGTGTCGTCCATGACCTTTGACCAAGTTTGACCTCGTTTGTGTCACCACTAGTGGACACTTGGTGCATGATGCTTGCATGTGGCAATGACCTTGGACATGTGTTTAGGGCTTGCTAGAGTGGTGGCTTGTGCGCTAGGACAAGTGTCCCTAGGCGGGTGACACATTGCCATATCTTACCTTGTTTTCTCCTCCCTTTCCTTCTATATAGGTGGTTCCTTTCCTTTGCTAGGAGTCCTTTTGGTTCCACAGTTTCTTCTCCACCTTGGTGCACGACACCCCTTCTCCTTGGCAGCTTGGCTGGACGATACCTTGGAAGAGCTAGCTTGGTGGTGGCCGACCCTCTTTGGAGCTTTCTTCTTCCTTGGAGCTAGGAGCTTGAAGCTTGCTTAAGGCGGGTTGCATAACTCCTAACCCTAACTATACTACCTTCTTTCATGTTCTTATATGTTGCTATGATCTTGTCGGCTATATGCTTTGCTAGTTGGTTCCTTGCTTAAGTTCCTTCTTGTTGGTCGAACCTAGGGTTTCTTGGTGAGCAACACTCTCTTCTCTCCTAGGTCTTGAGGAGTGAGCTTGAGCTCTAGTAGCTTAAGCAACACCCTCCTCTCACCATGGACTTGAAGGGTGAGCTTCGTACTAGTAGTGGTCTTTGCTAGGGTTGTCCTTGTGTTGGCCGTTTGGTGGCAAGAGATGTGCAAGACCCCTATCTCGTTTAAGTTGAGAGGTGAGTCGTCCTCTTGATCCATTAGGATTTTGGGTACCCTTGTGCTCGAGGTAGATGATGATTTTGTGAGTGATACCTTGGTCGTTATGAGTGTGGGGAGGTGCTGCCCGACAACCCTCTTGACCTAGACCCTTGGACGATACCCCCTGGAATGGACGTTGCTAAGTGGCCCTTGTGACGAGCGTTGCTAGTAGTTCTATGTCAGGCATTGCACGACACAGGTTGTTGCACGATACCCCTACCAGCCCGACACCCCATCACGCGTCGTGCTTTCTTTGCCGAGTTGCATGTTTAGCTGTTGTTGCTCTGGGTGGTGACGTTGTGTCGCCCGACATATGATGTGCATGACATACCCTGGAACGCTGCGTTGCGCGTCACGTTTGGCCGTTATGTGGTGACCGACATGAGATGGGCAATAGGGTGAGTACCCTACCCGATACCACTTGTGGTGAGGGTAGAGGATACTTTTAGTGAGGGTTCCGTCAGTCATAGAAACTGAGGTGCTGATCTTATATCATGTTTACAATGATGGTGATCCTTGCTATGCGTAATGATAATGGCTATGGTAAGATTGTCCATGTAATCTTACCATGACTTGACATTTGCTCATAATCATCTTGAATCTCCTATATAATGCTAAGGAAAATGATAGGCATGTAATATGGTTTGCTTAATAATGTACCCTACGCATGTGATCATAAGTTGATGCATGATTAAGAAGGTATATCTAATCATTGATGTCACCTTATACTGATAACATGGTCATTCTATTGAAGCCTATTATTGTTGTTACTAACCATGCAGGTGATGCTTAGCCAAATAAAAAGGGCTATGAGGTATAAGTACATGTGGGATAACTCTGTTGTGATTGTTACTCTTGATGTTGAAATAATCTGTATAATGTCCATGACTAAAGTACCAGGGATTGCTATCTCATGATGATGATGTAAGCCTTGAGAGGAAGTGGCACTATGTGATGAGGGATTGAGATCCCATGGCATACGATGATCCATGTGATTGATCTAGATTGATTGGCAAAGAGGCCAAGTGATAACATGTGATGTGGGATTCTTGTGATGGATCAGTATGGTGTAAATTGTAGTAAAAGCACAATGTTGAGTTTTATATTGTTTACTTTTGTTATAATTGCATGTTACACATCTTGGTTGAATCGTGCAATCCATATAAAAGATACGAATTAATCATAGTGGAATATATCATGTAGCTGCCCTGGCCATAGATCCATCATCGTCAGGATTTGGTGATGGTGAAACGGGTTCTCCCGCGGGTTAACCCAGAGCGCATATTATTGAATATGCGAGGTTTCTCCTAGCCTAAAATAGTGAGGATTAGAGTGCAGCTACGGTTGCAGACTCGGGACATGTATAGAGCATGGTGAACAGGCTCATGGCTCAGGATATGTGATATGGGAGCATGAATGCGTTCATGACTCAGAGCACGGTGATCAGACCCGTGTCTCAATTATACTAGCGTCGAGACCTGTACCGAGGCGGGCTAGAGTATGGGTAGCCTATGGAGCTGACCCTGTGGTTGAAGCCACTTAAGCATGAGACTGTGGTCCTGCTTGTGTTGTTCTCGTACACTGACTACGGGGGGAAGGTCATGGAGTCCGGCTCTTCCATTGACCTTGTATGACACCGGTTATGGGCTTCGCAGCCGAAGGTTGGATTTGAACGGTACGGTTCACTTCCTCAGGGCATAAGAATACGTAATTCAGCAGAATAGTATTTATTGCTTAAAGCAAAACACGGAACATTGGTTGAGGCCTTGCCTGTGTAGCTATAATGTTATATCTTGTAGTTGCTTCTATGATTCCTCATGTTATGTGGCAATATATCTTATCTCGATAAATCTTGTTTCATAAAAGAATTGATGATATGCCTCCCGTATATCTGGTAAGATGGATGGTACGAATAGCCTTACGGTATAAACTATTATTATTCTACATTTTACTGTTTATCTTCTGTTGTTGCTTTACCCTTCTGGTTTTATAGTTTCGGCGGGGAGTTATGTTTCTCACTGGGACAATATTCAATTGTCTCACCCCGCTGGTTTTTCAGGTGTTCGAGCTAGGCGTGGTAGTAGTCGTGGAGTTGCGGCCGAGCAGCAAGAAGAGCAGTAGAAGGCAAGAGATGGATATGTTGTTGTTTTGGTGTTTTGTAGTAGAGTCTAGAGTCATCCCTGTACTCTCAGGTCCTTGGGAGCGTTTTGACGTTGTTTCATGATGTATGGTTGTTGATCCTCTGTATATCCTTCTCTTGGCCGGATGTGGGCCATTATGTATATATATCATCGGTGATGGAATCATGTGATGACAGGACAGCTGATCTCCTAAGCTGTGGACGCGTATCAAGGCTTATATGTAACATGTTTTTCTGCAGGATGAGGACCTGGATGTAATAGTTTCATAGTTTATCTGTTTTCCGCAATCAATTTTAATTAACTCGTGTTTTGGTAATCTGTGGTTATGGTAATTTCTGCACGTTTTCGCGTAACACCTCTCTATCTGTGTGATAGTGGGATGTGTTGCCACATATAGGATCTTTAATGAACTGTCTTTTACCATGAAGAACAACTGACCATTTATCATTTGTAGGATCATCGATATAAAATACTTGTTTTGCCTGTGATGCCAATATGAATGGTTCACCCTTCTCGCCAATCTTTTCAAAGTTCACTAACGTGAAACTCAATTCATCCACTATAACTCCTTTGTTGTTGTCAACCCAATTACATTTAAAGAGAGGAATTCTGAAATCTACATAATCAAACTCACATATGTCTTCAATGACACTGTAATATGACATTTTAGCTTCACGTGGACTTTTATCCTTTGCACTTGCAAAAAACAATGAAGACGCTTGAAGGGTGACCCCGCTATTTTGGACGACACTCTTATCATCTTGACTCTTTGTGTAATATGAGAAACCATTTATGTCAAACCCTTCATAAGACATAACATTCAATTTTGGTTTAGGCGAGGCATTTGATGGTTTTAGTAAGATTATCTGGTGTTTGAGATAGTTGATGTAAGACTTTATCTTCAAACCACTTAATAAATGTCTTGTTATGCTCTCTAGCAAGCCACATTGAATTGGATTGAGGATATTCTCTCTTGATGAAATTGGTATGTTCCTCGATATAAACACTCACTTCGTCGATGTTGTGTAAAATATACAAGTGACATTGCTCCAACTGCTCACGGCTGATTACTTTCACCCGTGATCCCAAAACTCCTTTGTCAAAATGCTCCTCAATATTCTTGTCATTCACAGGAGCATCATTACCACTCAGAAAGCCATTGCAAAAATCCATAACCTCTCTCGCCACATAACCCTCAATAATACTCCCTTCAGGCCGATAACGGTTTCGAACATCACCTTTAAAAATGCTCATGTATCGTTCAAAGGGATACATCCAATGCAAGAAAACTGGTCCCAACATTTTCACTTCCCTAGTCAAGTGGACAACAAGATGTACCATGATCTCAAAGAACGACGGAGGAAAATACATCTCAAGCTGATATAGGGTAACAACCACTTCTCTTTGCAAATTATTGAGAGTATCAGGGTCAATAACTTTGTTGCACAGACTGTTGAAAAAGAAATAAAGTCTGGTGATTGCAAACCTTACATGCTTCAGCAATATAGATCTAATTTCCATAGGCAATATTTGTTGCATTAGAGTGTGACAATCATGAGATTTAAGACCTATCAACTTCAGATCTTTCATTGATACCAATGTACGGATGTTGGATGAGTAACCCTGTGGCACCTTAACATTTACCAAGCATTCACAAAATGCTTTCTTCTTCTTTCTAGACAACGTGTAACAAGCGGGAGGTAAGTATGTTCTCCGATCGCTACTAACTACTTCTGTTCATTCTGTCCTTATTCCCATTTCACGTAGGTCCATTCTGGATTTTATCCCATCTTTAGTTTTACCTGGTATATTCAACAGAGTACCGATGACGCTATCACATACATTTTTCTCAACGTGCATGACATCGATACAATGCCTGACTGTCAAATAACTCCAATAAGGAAGATCCCAAAATATCGAATTCTTCTTGAATAAAGACTTGTCACTCCTTGTGACCATCGTACATTGTGATCTCTTACCAAATTTATTGGTGATGTCTTTCACTCTTTCATAAACATCCTCCCCTGATATAGGTTTAGGTGCACTACGTTCCTCATTCCGTCCATTGAATGCTTTGCGCAACCTACGATACAAATGAAATTTTGGAAGAAACCTTCGATGAGTAAGATATACAGTCTTGCCGCCGTGTTTTAGTCATATTGAATCAATGTTCTCTTCACATATAGGACACGCTTTAGATCCTTTGACACTATATCCAGACAAATTCCCATATGCTGGAAAGTCATTCACAGTGCAAAACAACATAGCGTGCAAACAAAATGTCTCTCTTCGTGAAGCATCATAGGTCATCACACCTTCACCCCAGATCTTCTTCAAGTCATCAATCATAGGTTCAAGATAAATGTCGATATCATTTCCAGGTTGTTTAGGGCCCGATATCAAAGACGACATCATAACATACTTATTTTTCATACACAACCAGGGAGGAAGATTGTATATAACAAGCATAACTGACCAAGTGCTATGTTGGATGCTCAATGTCTCGTATGGATTCATCCCATCTGTATAAAGCCCAAGTCTTAGATTCTTGTCCTCTTCACCGAATTCAGGGTACAATAAATCAATCTTCTTCCACTGTGGGGAATCAGACGCATGTCGTAGGATCCCATCATTATTTTTCTTAACATCTGCATGCCACCTCAAATTCTTCGCATCTATAAGATTGGTAAACAAGCGTTGAAACCGTGGTATTATAGGTAGATACCACATCACCTTGGCGGGAGAACCAGTTTTGGACTCCCCCAAAGTCGTCAATTTATACCTTGACGCACCACATTTCGGACAATATTTCAAATCCACATAGTCCTTTTGAAATAATACACAATCATTCTTTCATGCGTGTATCTTCTTGGCCTCCATCCCATTGGGCACAACAATTTCTTTAACCGGTATGTTGAGATCGGCAACTCGTTTCCTTCAGGAAGAATTTCTTTCAACAAAGACAACAATGACGTGAAGCTTTTGTCGCTCCATCGATTGTTAGCTTTCATTTTATACAATCCCAACACAACACTAAGCTTCACAAACTTACAACCCATGTATAACGGTATCTCAGCATCATGCACAATGTTTCTAAACATGGGAGGTGGATCAGTTTTGGTGTGCTCTACCCCACAACTATCCAGCATCGCATCAACGATGTCTACTGGAACTGATTCGTTCACATCTATGTCATTGAAGGCAATTTCTTCTTCCACACAAGCACTGCTATCGACATCCATTGGTTTCTAGTTTTAAATCTCTCAATGCCAGTGTCATTCTGTATAGCCTTGTACAATCCCATTGCACATGACATAACTTCTGATTTTGTCACCAGTACTGACTTTCAAGTTGTTACCGCAATGCCTACATGGACAGTAGAACCTATCTCCAAGTTGTTTCCTATGTTCCTCAGCAAATCTAATAAACTGATCAAGACCAAAAATAAACTTTGGGGTGCAGCGATTGCGAATGGACATCCATGATCTATCCATTCTATGATCAAAGAGAAAATAAGTATATATTACAACAAGATTAGGGTCTAGGGTAAATAGATTAGAGTTTATGGTTAAAACTTTAGGGTTTATACATGTGATGTCATTCTTATATATAATAAATGTGTACCACCTATCCCATTCTTGAACACCTAATCTCACTAGTAAGTGTATAATGTGTATTGGGTTGTCAAGAAAATTTCGGCAGCATTTCCCCGTTGTTCTCCAAGTACATATGTACTTAGAGAACAAACGGGGAAATGCTACCAGAATTTTCTTGAAAACCAAATACACATTATACACTTACATCCTAAGTGAGATTAGGTGTTCAAGAACAGTCCCAAACTGGGGACTAATGAGTAAATCTTGGACGGGTTTCTAGGCCAACATAATATAACACCAGTCCCTTGTTCACAACCTCATTCAACACACAATTTTCTTATAAAAACACTTGTGGAAAGCCATAACAACATATCAATGCTTCCTAAATTAATCAATATATTATTTTATAACACAAATCGTGGTGGGTATAACATAGAAAAAAACTCAACATGTCACAACAAAAACATGTCCTTAACCTGATATATAGATATTTGTAACCAAACTCATTAGGAAGAGAGACCATGAAACACCATGCATTGATTTGAAATATAGATTCATACATTATTCTTTGAAAGAGATTATTTATAATGTAAATATAGATTTATACATTCTTCTTTGAAAGAGATTACTTATAATGTAAATTGTCTCATCTTTGAACTAAAATCTAATGCATGAAAGGTAGAAAAGCAACAAAAAGATCTCATGTTTCAGCATTAAAAGAGTAAAGAGCAGAAAACTTTCAACATTTATATGTCATGTCCCCTAATACCCACTTCATCTACTTAGGATCCATACCTAGTTCACTCTGTCACACCATAGAACGTTATTTTCTAGGGATACAAACAGTAGGCAAGAAGATATGCTAATTATGTTCCTCCAATCATTGTGGCAGATAAGCTTGCATTTTAGTAGGTAAGACTTTCGGGATCACTCTAATTGAGGAAGACAAGTCCCTAAGA
>OY856410.1:520913405-521268405 GCA_963693085.1 Alisma plantago-aquatica | reverse complement strand
TCAAAATCTAAAAAGAAGTAGACGCATGAATAAAGGGGAGATGGAACTATGCATTGGAAAAGGAGCAAGAGTGTACCACTTCTATAGGAACCTATTGTTCATCTATTCCTAGTGGGCTTGTAAATGTGTACTTGCCATAAATAAAACATTATTTATGTATCTTGTTTGGACAAATTATTTTCTAGTAAAATATAGTCATGTTTCCATCTCCAAAGATGAGATTCTTTATGGAAGTTCCCTTATGTCTTATGATCTTTATTTATTAGACCTTGTGACATATATATATAGACATATATATATATATATACATATATATATATATATATATATATATATATATATATATATATATATATGGGTGTTCATTCATTTCCCGCGTGGGTAGCATGGATTTTCGCTACCCTGCAGCCAAAAAAGTAACTCTCCTAGCTAAGAAAGTAACTCTGCTGTAAAAAAAGTAACTATGGTGTCAAAAAAGTAACTCTGCTGGCCAAAAAAGTAACTCTGTACAAAATATACAGCAGATATATATAAGGATGGGTTTTTTTATTTTGGAGGGGCAAATGATATTATTTTTGGCTCAAATTTTTTGGAGAGCTAGACAAAATAGTCCTCTACAATTTCGAAATTGTTTTTTTGAAAAAAAGTGATCGGAAGGGTGGGTGGGTAGCTACCCGCGGGGGCAATAAAGATGGGCTATATATATATATATATATATATATATATATATATATATATATATATATATATATATATATATATATATATATATATATATATATATATATATATATATATATATATATATGAAATAAATACCAAGAAGGTAAAACTCAATGAATCAAACAAAGAATATATATTTCCAACTATCTAGGGAACATAAATGAGAAGCACATTTGTAGAGTCCATAAATATGATTATATGGACTCTTTTTGTTTTGAATTAATAGAGACATGCAAATCTTATTTATTTGGCAAGATGACAAAAGAACCTTTTATTGGGAACAATGAGAGATCAAGTAATTATTTAGTACTCATGCATGTTGATGTTAGTGTATCCTTTAAAAAAAGTTCTACAGGATATCAACAATTCATTACTTATATTGATGACTTTAGTAGATTTCAATATGTGTATATTATGAAGTACATAGTCAACTTGGCAAAAGAGTTATAGCACTTCAATCGGATGAAGGTGTTGAATATGTTTGGAAATAATTTGAGATCCTTTTGAGGGATTGTGGTATTGTATGATGATGGACTCTACATGAAGCACCAAAACATAACGGTGCATCAGAAAGAAGGACCTGCACCTTGTCAGACATGGTATAATAAATGATGAGCTTAAATGATCTTCTGATTTCCTTTTGTGGGTATGCTTTTGAAATTACCACATTTGAATTTAACCAAGTACCTTCCAAATCTATTGAAAAGACACCATATGAGATATGGAATGGTAAATGTGCCAATATTTCTTTGTGAAAAATTGGAGATGTGAAGCTCTTGACAAGAAGAAGTTCTGTGAAAAGCATAGACCCTAATTGGATAAATGTACCTTTTTAGATACCATAAGGAAAGTAAGGGCTACAACTTCTATGTTCCATCTAACAACAAAGTGTTTGTTATCAGTAATGTTGTATTCCTCAAAAAGAAATTTATTTCTAGAGGAATCAATGAGTGGAAGATAGAACTTGAATAAGTTTAGGAGAAACAAGACATAATTGAACCTTTGGAGGTAGATAAGAAATAAGAGGAACCATAAACTATTGTGGAACTTCATGTCCCTATCAGAGCACATGAACCTTGAATGTTTAGTAGGGCACATCTTGAGCTATAGAGATATGGATTTCTTGAGACTCAACAAGATGATGTGTTGGTCATTGAATATGATGAGCAAACTACCTACAATGAGGCCATCGAGAGATCATATTCTAAGATATGGTATTAGGCCATGAGATCTGAGATGGACTCCATGTATACCAACAAGGTATTTGACCTTGACTAATCCACAAAAAGGGATAAAACACATACTGTGCAATTGGGTCTTCAAGAAGAAGATCCGCATGGATGCTAATGTACAAACCTAGAAATAGTGATTGGTTGCAAAAAATTTCAAACAAGTTCAAGGTGTTGACTGTGATGAAACTTTCCACCAGTTGCCATGGTCTAGATCATGTTTTCCATTGTAGCTTATCCTGACCATGAGATTTGATAAATATTCATTGAAACTTCTTTCCTTAATAGGATTCTTCTAGAGGATGTGTAAATGACACAACTTGAAGGTTTTCTTTCTCCGAATGAAGACAATAAAGTTTGTAAGATATAACGGTCTATCTTTTGATTAAAGCAAGCATATCAAAGTTGGAATCTTCATCTTGATGAAATTTTCAACCAATTTGGCTTTATCCAAATGAAGATGAACTCTATGAATACAAGAATGTTAGTGAAACCATGATTGCATTTTTCATATTGTATGTAAATGACATACTATTGATAGATAATGATGTACCTACTCTAAATTTGGATAAAAAAGGTTGGGATATACCTTATTCATGAAGGACTTAGGAGTAGCATCCAATATTCTAGGAATAAAGGTCAATAGAGATAGATCTAGAAGGTTTCTTGGCCTAAGACAAAGTACATACATTGACAAAATGATAAAGAGGTTTAGCACACATAATTCTAAGAAAGGAAACTTACCCATGCCTCATGGAATAAGTATCTCTAGAACTTAAATGTCTTATCTCTTTGGAAGACTGGACATTCATGAGTAAGATTACATATGCGTATGAAATTGGATCTATCATGTGTGATTTGATATGTAAGTGCCCATATGTCTCTTATGGTTTGAGCATGATGAGAAGTGCTAGCCGTATCCATGTGATAGTCACTGAATAGAAGTAAAAGACTTCCTTATGTATTTGAGAAGAACTAAGGATCAACTCCTAATTTATGGTGGTGAGGAAGATTTGTTGTAAAAGGATACACCAATGAAATCTTACAAATTGATAAGGATGATTATCGATCTCAATCAAGATTCATGTTATTCCAAAATGGTAGAGTTGTGAGATGGAGAGATTCCAAGCAAGAGACAATGGTTGATTCTAAAATAGAGGGCAAGTACATTGTTTCCTCCGATGTATCAAAGGAAGTAATATGGATCAAGAAGTTCATTAGTGAACTTATGGTGGTTCCAACCATTGAAAATGTAGTATAACTTTGATGTGAAATTAACGATCTATTGAACAAAACAAGGATCCCATATTGCATTAGCGTTCTAAGCACATACTCAAGCATTACCATCTCATATGTGAGACTATACAATAAGGATATATATAGAACTTTGCATAGTACCAACTAAAAGAAATGTTGTTTAATCTCTACCTAAAGTACTTTCAAAACATAAATATGATAGTCATGTGAGACTGATTGAACCAAGGTTCATTAGTGATTGAATCTAATTCAAGTGGTTTACTATTGGTTATATGTCTAGAGATCCATCATGTGATGATTTTAAAAGGGATACTCTGTGCTTGATTTTATTTTTAATTAAAGTCAATTCCACTTATTATGTTTGTACTAGTATCGATTAATGAATAAACCTAATAATGTCCTAAAATGATATAACTCAATGATGTATGGTTTAGGTTAAGGACCTATGATATCATATGTATGATAAGGGTAATCATGCTTGTTATGTTCCTAGTTGATTATTATTGTGGATAGTATTAAACAAAAATAGTACAGAAGAGTAGAATGTATGGCGAGTGATGATTATGTCTCTTTAGTTATGATATTGGATATCAACTGAAATACATGGGTAGTTGTTAGAGAACAAGTTGTACTGGACACATCCATCTTAAGATTGACACATAAAAGTCATTTAATGACATGTTAGCGTCATATCTCAATGTGATAAATATGATCATGATCCTTAGACCTAAAGTCAGTATTGTAGAACATGTTGTTATGTGTACTTTGATACAAGTCCAACATGCATTGAAGTCAGTATTGTAGAACATGTTGTTATGTGTACTTTGATACAAGTCCAACATGCATTTATATGCAAGTTGCCATAAAGGTCGTGATTGGGTAAATTGTGACACATGGGGCATATTTTGAGTATTCTAGATGGAATTTATACTGCCTTTGGAGTGATATCCTTGACCACTAATAAGAGATACTATGGCATGCATGTCCATGCCCATGTGAGTCATTATATGATATTGGTCTCACATTATCTTGAATAGTGTTATTGGTTCAAGGAACAACATGGAATGCTAAGAGTATGACATTTCATGCCCTAGTTTCAATCTAGATATCTATCAAAAAGGGAATATATGATCATGATACATTTATCACTTAAGAGGCTGTAGTTGTTCCCCAACTCATTCTTATTACTTGGGTGGCAATGATATGTTCTAGACACTAATCTTTACTTGTGTTTTGAACATCACTGTCGACGTATCTAAGAACATAATGGGCCATACATATAGGAAGTCACAAGAGAATTGAGGATAGAAATTGACATATAATTAGAATGTTTATGAATAATAAATAGGTTTATTAACACTATGTTTGAGTGACCAAAATGTCTAATCAGTTGACCAGATAATCAATTGGTTGTCAACTAATTGACTGAGTTTACCGCTAGACAGACATGATCAACTTCTATAATCACGTGATCATAGTTCAACAGGGATAGTCAAAGATTTCTGATCTAGACCTGAACTCTTCTGATCGGTCTATCAATTTCTATGATCAGGTGATTAGAGTGTCCAATAGTATTGTGATCTGTCAATCAAGAAGGTGATTTGAAAATATTTATCTTGTCTGAGTTTTTTTGTTGGACTATTTCTGGAACTGCAATTAGGAAAGGGGTTGGAATCATGTTTTTTCAAGCCCATGACTCTCCTATATAAAGGGGGCACGTACCAAAGGATTTTATATATCTTTTGATAGGACTTTGTAGATAATTTGTCCATCAGACTTCCTTCTTTGAGAGAGGAAGTTGACCTAAGGAATGCTATCTCAGATAGGAGAATAAAGGGAGTTATGTGGCGATCTGCAAGCCAAAAACTCATGTTCCTCTTTATTTGTGACAAAGGTGGTGCACCACATTCTACCTCATCTAGATGGACAAAGCAGACATTGAGGCACATGTGCATAGGCTTGGAGAATGTGTTCCCAAATAAGTCAACCATGCATTAGCTTGGGGGCCAATCTAGATCTTCTCATTCTTATCTATCTGAATTTCTTGGTGATTGTTCTGGGCCTAGATCCATAAGATCATGTTCTTCTCTAACACTAGACAAGTCTAGTTGTTAAACAACTAGTGTGTTCAAAGGTGTCACATTTATCCCTTCCTATATTATTCATTCACCAAGGATTTATATCTACAACGTATCCGACAGTTGCGTATAAAAAGAAGTTTTTTTTGTTATTATGTTGCACCCTCTTCCCAAAAACTCAATACTGGATTCTTTTATTTCAAAAAATAATCATCCAAATCCTATGGCCAAATGCTTTTATTTAATAAGCAAAACTTATCGAATTTAAATAATCTACACAACAAACATGGTTTAAAAACCTAATCCTATTATTTATATCCTTATTTTCCTAATAGTTGTTAACCTTAGTTATTATTACTACATTTAATGCATGATCATCATAAAACTTGAATCTGAAATACTCCACTACCCTCATAATCATCAAATCAATAACTTTTGTATACTCATGATCTCTTTTGAGGGCCCTAATCAAAATTCTTCCACTTTGTTTAAACCTTGTGCACTACTATATCTCGTTTTGAACATTATATTATGAATCTTGAACAAAGTTGTAACCTTGCATCTATATGTCATCCAACCTCTTCCTAAAATTAAAATTGTAACATGAAACCCAATGATAAACATCACCCCCATGATCCCCCATACTCTTTTTTAGTCCATGTGACCCCTAATAAATGTATTTCCTCATATATGACTGACTTTTCATACCTTAATCACATGATTGTTTAGACCCCTTTTGTGCATAAAACAATACTTGGATCCTTAAATCAGTAGAGTTATTATGTTTGAGGATACTAATTTTGGGACCTCTCTTTTGATTAGAATGAATACCAACCATTAGAGATAATCACAAAACATAAACCCATATTATGAAATAAAACAATGAGTTCTAAACAAAGGAAATTAAAACAATATACAAAAACCACATGTAAATTTTTCCTTTTTATTTCTTCACAATACCTTGTAAAACAATGTCAAAATAAGGATATCACATTCAGATATCACAATCTTATTCAACTCTATTAATATAAATAAAATCTTTGCTTACATATAATTCATTTTACATCAAATGCATGTAAATGAAAGAACAAACTCAATATACTTTCCATCTCAGGAAAGAGAGTGTATAGGAACATTCTAATCTATCTAGATTATTGTATTTAAATCTTCTTTGTCAAGATCTCTTTGTTGGATAGAATTATACCTTAAAACATTGAAACAACATCACGAGACTCATATAGAGTCGCAGTGAGTGGATACCTCCCACTCAAGCTAGGTACGTGCATCAACATCAGATTCAATATAATGAACTCAAAATAAACTTGCAGATAATGAAAAGCCTAGATGATAGTTCTAACATCTAGCCAAATTCAGTAAACAGTGGTAGATTAATCAAATAGATAAGGTAATCACTTAAACCAAGTATAACTTTAAAATGTCATTTAGATCATTTATATAAAAAAAATCAGTAAATGCTTCTCAGTTCAGAGTAGCAATTCTTCAATATGAATAACAAGTCAAGATCTAAATAGTCTGGATCAACAGATAACAATAACATCATCTTTGTGACACCCCACCAATCGGACCAGGAACACATCCTATACTCTTGAAATTAAAGTACCCATAAGACATGTCTATCAAACAATACTATCAAATGATAAGAAATCTACATCAAATCCCAAAATTCACTACTTCTCAACAAAACATATCAGAATATGAAACATATAATCTCCATTATAGAATGATTATTTTCCACAACACAAAACATAACCAACAATGGAAAATTATCATCTGGAAGTACAAGGATGTAACAATCATTAAAATCATGTTCTACATGGCTTATCATCTTTTATTCATTTACCCTGAAACAACTTGGCTTATACCTCACCAAGTAGAAGTTGCCACACCTAATTCTCATGTCAATGACTGACCGTCACTATCTTAGGGTTTAGCCGGCCACCCTAAGATATCAACAATAGAACTTGGCCAACTCAGGGTTGCCTAAGAGTCTCATGTCCTCATCTTAGGTACATGAGATAGGAACCAGCAAAATAGTATATCACAAATCACAAAAATTCACATATTTTCACACTTCACATATTTCATTTCATCAGAGTCTATTCCATCTGCACATAGCTTTCACAATAAGGATTTATGTAACGACCCTGACCTGGGTTATGAGGTAACCCTAATTTTTTTGGCTAATAAAGTTGCTTAAACTTTAATATAATCCTCTAAGGTTCTTTGTTATCATGTGACACACTTATGTTTCAAGTTTGGTCCCAATTGAATGTTGTTTGAGCAATTTTCCTTTATTTTGGACCAAAGTGTGATTGACCCAAATTGAGGGGCTATAATGCAAAATGTCACATGTTTAACATGCCTCATGAGTTTTAGCACCATTATAGATATAATGATGCAAGGTGGTGGCTTGTGGAAAGCCTAAATTCCAAGTTTGAACTTGTTTGAACAATGCTGGTGCATTGTGCACCAATTTTGGTACAAATTGTAATTTACCCAAAATATGGGGTTGATATGAAAATTACCACCTCTAGAATGTTCCTACTTCCTCTATGTATAATTTAGAGGAGATATAATGAATGATACATCATGTTTGGATCAATTATGAATGATGATACTCTTGGTGATGAAATGACCAAGAAAAAGGGTTGAATTTGGAAGCTTAACTTGAGTTGTATCAAGTTGAAAAGCTTATGTATGAGTGCCTATCGGCCATGGAGCCCAAGGAGGTGTCCCATATCGTTTTGTGAACTCTTGGAAAAGTCCATATCGTGCAAAGCACCTCAAGGAGGTGAGGTGTGACGGCCGACAAGTTTCCTTAGAAAAAGTGTATCGGCTTGACTTAAAATAGTGATTACACCTAGATGACTTATCCAAAGGGATAAGCAATGGATGAATTTGCATCTCTATATGATCCTCAACTGTTTTTTAAGACAATATAAATGATTATGCATGCATGGACATGTGTCACCCATGCATGACACGTGACACCTACTAGCTCAAAATGTTGACACCTCATTTTTGCCATCATTCATAAACAACAAGTATATATACCCCTGGTTTCACCCCTTGGTGCAATTTTGCGACCCTTACCACCCTCCTACCATAAGGTATCGTGCATAGAGCTCCCATATCGTGAAGAGATTCTGTGGTATCGTGCATGGGACTTGGGATATCGCCCATGGCAAGAGCATATCGCCCAAGTAGGTGATATTGGCCATATAGGGTGATATCGGCCATAGAGTGAAGTTTTGACTCCAAGTGAGTGTCATATCGTGCACGTGAGTGCCATATCGTTCTATAGGGGTGGCATATCGTGTAAGAACACTAGTGTATCGGGAAAAGGTGTTAAGGAGCAAGAAGGAGCTCATACTTAACCCTAAGGTGAGGATAAGATCATCTTCAACCTTGGATTGAAGCATGAATTTAGGGTTTTGATCTTCCTTTCTTTTCTTCTTCACCAATTGCTTATCCATGTTGATTCTTTGCATATGTAGGAGTTGTGAAGTCCATATTCAACCTTAGGAACATGTAGATTTGGAGCTTGGAGCTTTGAAGTCGTTCTTAAGGTGGGTTATATAACTTGAACTCAATCATGTTATTATTCATCACATAAATTGCTGTATTTAATGATCTACTTTTAATTCCAAAATTTCCTGAAATAGTTGATGAAATTATGAGTTCTAGTAATTTCTTAGACCTTTTTCTATGAACTATAATAGTTAGAACAAAGTTCTAGAGCTTTAAGATGATGGTATCACCTTATAAAAGTGATATCGGGTGCAAGCACACAAGAAAGCACCTTTAACCCGATATGATGATGCAACTACTTCACTAAAATGATATGGATATGATTGTATACCTTGTTGCACGATATGGGGGTGTAGTATAAACCTCTTGCACGATAGGGAATCAAGTATATACTCCATACACGATACAAGGTTGAATGAATACTTAAAAGTTGACATGAAACCCTAATTTGGGTAACCCGATATAAGTGAAGTATAACAAGTGCTATTGCACGACATGGTGGCACGATAGGGTTGCAAGATACACAACCCTAAATGATATGGTAACCCTAACCCATCATGGCTAAACCTAGATGGTGACTAGCTCGATAGGGTGATTGAATGTACTTCTAGCCTGACATGGTGATGGTTTGATACCTCATAAGTATCATGGGAGACACATACATACACCTTGTGCCCGATATGAGGTCAAGAAGATACCTCATGCACGATATGGGTAACACATATAAATACCTCTAGCCCGATATGAATGGTGTGTATATACTTTTAGCCCGATATGGTTGCACCTATACACCTACAACCCGATATGGTGAACATATACACACCTCTAACCCGAGACACCTTGTAAAGGTGAGGGAAAGACACTCTTAGGAGTAATGAGTGTAACACCAAGTAATGGTATGAATGATACCTTGATATGTGAAACACCTAAAGTGGTTGATAATGGTTAATCATATATCAACAATGTCTCAACCTGAGATGAGTGCATATCAATTAATGATGGTTGGACAATTCACATGTATGACTCATGATCAATACACTACAAAATAAATGTGATGGTCTAGTGCATAAAGTATTAGGATGGGGAATACCATAATACAAGATAAGTTGAGGAACTTAAGTAAGTTAAAATTAATGAGGTAAGTGATACACCAAGGCATGGTAATTATCACATCCAACACTTTAAGGTTGTTACACCTTGATGCACCTTAATCCTAATATACTTGGATGAGTAACACATGATGTGTGTCATGTCAATTGTTACATTGAGATGGAATGCACTTTGATAAGTGTAGGCTATCATACCTTGAGAAAGGGTTAAGCCAAGTTAATAAAGTGTGATGTAATCATACCCTGATAAGGATGAGAGAGGAACTCATACCTTGTGTTGATGATTCATTTAATGATAAATGATGAGAATAAATAAGTATGATTGAATACTTATGATATTAATGTATGCTCCTAGATGGGTGGAGCAATTAATTAGGGTTTGGATTGATAATATGAACTTGAAACCCTATTTGGCTATAAAGGGAAACCATAACCCTAATAGTTGTTGCCTAGTGAGAGGTGACAAGATGTTTAATGGGCCTTGTGAGCCATGTGAATAGTTGTTGCCTAGTGAAAGGTGACAAGATGATTAATGGGCCTGGTGAGCCATGTGAATAATTGTTTCCTAACGAGAGGTGACAAGATGTTTATAAAAGTCTCATGTAAGGAATGGTAATGTACAAAATAAACTAAGGGAAATGGAAACCAATAACTTAATAATAATAATAAATGGTTATAATAATAATGAAATCTTGATCATACATGCTTTATGCTAATAGCCAAATAAGGGCTACAGTGTTTTGAATATGCTTAAAGGAGATAAGAGGAACACTTGTAGTACTTAAAGAATGTGAATTGATATGATGGCTTGCCCCAGGGTATAATGCCTAGTAGAAGGATGTGATAACCAATGATGAATTTAAGGGATTGATATCCCATAACGAATGTGTAATCAGGAGTGGTTAGAGTCCACTGTCTGACTATGTAATTAGGAGTGGTTAGAGTCCACTGCCTGGCTGTGTAATCAGGATTGGTTAGGGACCAATACTTGGCAGAGGCATGAAGCCTATAATTACAGGATTGGTAATAACCCAATACCTGGAAGAGGCATGAATCCTATAATCACAAGATTGGTTACGGAGCAATACCTGGCAGAGGCATGAAGCCTATAATCATAGGATTGCTAATAACCCAATACCTAGCAGAGACATGAAGTCTATAATCACAGGATTGGTAATAACCCAATACCTGGCAGAGGCATGAAGCCTATAATCACAGGATTGGTTACAGACCAATACCTGGAAGAGGCATGAAGCCTATAATCACACGATTGGTAATAACCCAATACCTGGCAGAGGCATGAAGCCTATAATCATAGGATTGGTTACAGACCAATACCTGGCAGAGGCATGAAGCCTATAATCACAGGATTGGTTACGAACCAATACCTGGCAAAGGCATGGAGCCTATAATCACAGGATTGGTAATAACCCAATACCTGGAAAAGGCATGGAGCCTATAATCACAGGATTGGTAATAACCCAATACCTGGCAGAGGCATGAAGCCTATAATAATCACAGGATTGGTAATAACCCAATACCTGGCAGAGGAATGAAGCCTATAATAATCACATGATTGGTAATAACCCAATACCTGGTAGAGGCATGAAGCCTATAATAATAACACAGGATTGGTTCCCAATGCCTGGAATAATAACACAGGATTGGTCATAACCCAATACCTAGAATAATGGCACAGGATTGGTAATAAGCCAATGCCTGGAATAATGTCAATGGATTGTCATAGTCCAATGCCTGGAATGGTTGCACAGGATTGGCATAGTCCAATGCCTGGACAGAATATGATGATGTATACTCACATGACTGGTACAATTCAATATCTGGTTAGAAGATTGGCTGAGGCCAACAGATAGAAATGAGAATGATTCATGGATGGCATACCATGATAATGAGCATCATAGGATAAGCTTGAGATAGTATGATGAGTAAATGATATACGTGTTTCTTCATATTCCTTATAAAGTGAATAGATGATTTACTGCTCTATCATAGATAGTGGCAATGCTTTAAAAGATGAGAATGTTCTAAACTGCTTATCCTCTGCTTAGTTTAATACTATTTAACTATGATAATAACATTGTTGGCGGAGAGTTATATCTCTCGCTGGGGCAATTTTCAATTGTCTCACCCCCGTGGGATCCAACATTTTTAGGTGGACGTGCACGAGGAGGTGAAGACCTTTCTGCAGAAAAAGAACAACAACAGTAGGGACAGCAGTGACAGCTCAGGTTGAGTGTACTGTCTATCATGTCTTGTAGATAGAAGTCTTATGTGTCGTCTCTATACTCTCAGGTCCTTGGAGTTGGTTTGTTATGGTTTCATGAACGATCTGAGGTTTTGTCTTGGAAGCCTTGAGGTTTTTATGTTGCTTCATTATATGTTTTGACAAAGCGACTGTTATATGATATCCTCGAGAAGAGATGGTACAGTGTATGTACAATGTGAACAATGATGTATATAAAGTTTTGGTTTTGCCTTAAAGAGTTTTTCTAGAAATGGATCTCTTTGCAAAATGGTTTTAATTTTTAGTGATTTTTGTTAATCCGTTATTTATGTTTATTCCGCTTAATTAGTAACGATTTGTTTGTCAGTTTGGCGACTGTCGTTACAAGCTTGGTATCAGAGCTTAAGGTTCACTGAGTCTACAGAGGCATATGACTAAGGTGTTGAGTATGTGTTAGTGTCCTCCAGTATACCCTATAGGGAATTCTACTTATGCAAAAGAAAAGGTAAAGTTTAAAAATGACTGGAGAACACGAGGAACACATTGCTGAGAACAATGTTGTTGCACCAAGAAAGGGTGCAAGGGATCATGTAAGAGAAGGATGAATGCCTGAGAATTCCCTTCATGACCCGATCAGGATAAAGAATCCTATGTTTATGCTCTTGTTGGGCAGGTTAGGACAACAGTGATACATATAGTAGGCTGGATACTAACATTACAACCTAGGTTACCAGTCCTCAATGCAGAAACTTTGGGCTTTGAAAGGGGTTCCTGAATGACATAGTCATGTTGGAACAATGGAAAATGTGGGAAAGATTAGCATATGGAAAGAAAGTAGACTCTGCCATAAGTTTAGACAGATAGTATATCTGTGATGGCAAAGCCCAAGAAGGGGCAATAAGCTGAGAATTAAGGAAAGGTCTCTACAATTCTAGAGACATTGGCATAGTTATTCTAAAAAGCCAAAATTTTTGATGCCATTAGTGCAATAAATGCCTAGTGTACCAAGGCAATAGCCACTAAGTAAAGGCAAAGGTCCTAACTTTCCACCTATAAGAACCCATGGCTTAGTCTCTACATCGGTAATGAGACCGATAAGACTATGGTATGAGGATAAGACATGGACATGTTAAGCATACTAAACCCTTTTATTCAAAAAGAAGGGAGTAAATGACCCAACAACCGAGGTAGACTCAGCAGGGCTTATGAAAGTTACAACCTAATAGTGTAAAAAGGCAAAAGAAACAACATGAAACAGCTAGACTCTATGTTTGAGTCAACCTGAAGTGGTGAATGACTGTGAGGGGTGACATCTGATATGTCTTCTCTTGATTTTATCTAGTAATCATAAGAAGGTAGTTGTTGTTTAGCTTCTTTTAATTAGTCCTATGAGGACATGAGGAAGTGATAAGAAGGATAAAGACCTATATTCAGATTAATATTCTCTTATATGTTTCGAAATTTCTCTCTTCATGTAGAAAAGGAAGAGATGTAAAAGAAACATCTAGAGAAAATCTCAGATACAAAGTAGTAAAAATTTGAAGAAATGAAACATAATATAAAACAAATGCATACTACCTAATTTCAGTTCTTGAATACCCTGGCCAGGTATTCATCTATTGACGGTAAGGTAAGTATGACACTCTTAGATTGCTATCTTTCTGATTACTCTGATCAAGTAGTCATTTTGAGACAATCTAAATAGTATAATGAAGTCAAAGATGTGGCATGGATATTTCTACCACATCCTAATTGATATATGGAGAAATATGGGTTAATCATAGATCAACTGATAAACAAAAGAATATGTTTAGTATAATGTATACCCTGGTCCTCAGACCTAGAGGTAACAGTTACTGATGAGAGGTAACAATGTTCAGTGATGGACTGAGGGTTTGAATACCCAAATCTAGTAATCATGATGATGATGTGATGTGTTTATGGCACATATAATGGGTACCAAGGTAAAGAATCATAGTATCCAATAACTTTCAATGATATGAGAAAATGGGAACATGACTCCTGATAAGAAGTAATGTTTGGTTACCTAGAGGGGCCAACTCTGAAATTTGTCCAGTTACATATTGTAGTATGGATACCATTTGTTAGGGGTTTATGCCCCGCATAAACATGACATCATAAAAGATGTAAGTTGAAAAGGTAACACATCAATAAGGTAACCTGAGTTAAATAAGGTATGTATAATGATTCTCCGACTAAGAAAAATGTTACCTGACACAGAGTTGACTCTACAGTCAATAATGAAAAGGACAATGGAGTATGTGTCCTGTGTGACAGATTATATGATAATCATGTGTGGAATAACTTTGTGATAGTCAAAGTTATATATTGTCTCCATGACATTAATATGTTATGTGGAGACTTGATGGTATAATAAATGAATAAAATTTGTCTCTCTATATCCTGAGATTTTGGGGACGAAATCCTTGTTAGGGGTTTATAACTTCTAACGACCCTGACCCGAGTTATGAGGTAACCCTATTTGTTTTGGCTAATAAAGTTGCTTATAACTTTAATATAAACCCCTAAGGTGCTTTGTTATCTTGTGACACACTTATGTTTCAAGTTTGGTCCCAATTGAATGTTGTTTGAGCAATTTTCCTTTGTTTTGGACCAAAGTGTAATTGACCCAAATTGAGGGGTTATAATGCAAAATGTCACATGTTTAACATGCCTCATGAGTTTTATCATCATTATAGAGAGAATGATTCAAGGTGGTGGCTTGTGGAAAGCCTAAATTCCAAGTTTGAACTTGTTTGAACAATGATGGTGCATTGTGCACCAATTTTGGTACAAATTGTAATTTACCCAAAATATGGGGTTGATATTAAAATTACCACCTCTAGAATGTCCCTACTTCCTCTATGTATCATTTGGAGGAGAGATAATGAATGATACACCATGTTTGGATCAATTATGAATGATGATACTCTTGGTGATGAAATGACCAAGAAAAAGGGTTGAATTTGGAAGCTTAACTTGAGTTGTATCAAGTTGAAAAGCTTATGTATGAGTGACTATCGGCCATGGAGCCCAAGGAGGTGTCCCATATCGTTTTTTGAACTCTTGGAAAAGTCCATATCGTGCAAAGAACCTCAAGGAGGTGAGGTGTTACGGCCAACAAGTTTCCTTAGAAAAAGTGTATCGGCTTGACTTAAAATAGTGATTACACCTAGATGACTGATAACCTCTCATTTTGTGACGTTATCTTATTAGTTATCTTTAGTTTTCCATACTCTTTCTTAGATAAACTAAATAGAATCATTAAACCTTCTTACTTTATTGCAGATACATCAATAAACTAACTTTTCCTCTTTTTCATTACAGAAAACACAAAAAAATTCACAAAGACTCCTCACGGTCCCAAGACCGCGAGAAGCCTCACGGTCCCAAGACCGCGAGAAGCCTCACGGTCCCAAGACCGCGACAAGCCTCACGGTCCCAAGACCGCGAGAAGCCTCACGGTCCCAAGACCGCGACAAGCCTCACGGTCCCAAGACCGCGACAAGCCTCACGGTCCCAAGACCGCGACAAGCCTCACGGTCCCAAGACCGCGACAAGCCTCACGGTCCCAAGACCGCGACAAGCCTCACGGTCCCAAGACCGCGAGAAGCCTCATGGTCCCAAGACCGCGAGAAGCCTCACGGTCCCAAGACCGCGACAAGCCTCACGGTCCCAAGACCGCGAGAAGCCTCACGGTCCCAAGACTGCGACAAGCCTCACGGTCCCAAGACCGCGAGAAGCCTCACGGTCCCAAGACCGCGAGAAGCCTCACGGTCCCAAGACCGCGACAAGCCTCACGGTCCCAAGACCGCGACAAGCCTCATGGTCCCAAGACCGCGACAAGCCTCACGGTCCCAAGACCGTGAGAAGCCTCACGGTCCCAAGACCGCGAGAAGCCTCACGGTCCCAAGACCGCGAGAAGCCTCACGGTCCCAAGACCGCGAGAAGCCTCACGGTCCCAAGACCGCGAGAAGCCTCACGGTCTCAAGACCGTTTGAGACCAAACGGTCTCAAGACCGTTTGGGCTCAACTTGAGCCTATAAATAGGACCTCAAGGGCCACTTCAAAGGGATCGAATTCCAAGACGCCCAAAGGCTGCCTCTCCAGATCCAGAGCACTCAGGTCTTCCGTCCACTGCCCCAAGGCTTCCAGTTTTGAGATCCGTGCTCATCATCAAGCTTCCTTCTCTCTCTTCTTTCCATCTCTTCAACAAAGAAGGTGGGAAGAGAAAATCCTTCATCAAAGCAACCACGAAGTGCGAAGATCGTTGCTCTCTTCACCAAGGGTTCAACCTTCCCTCCTCTGTGGAGATGACGTTCTTTCTCTCTCTTCTCACCTCCTTTGCCATGAGCGAGTAGTTTCATTCACTAGGGTGCGGGGAGTAGCCCCGCTACCCATGTTTTCATTCCATGCGATGTAATTCAATAACTTGTAATAAAGATACTCTTCCTTTCAGTTTGACTTCAATCGCTTAATGAATACTAGTTGCTTGATCATCAACTTGTGTTACATATTGTCTTTTGGTATGAATTGTCTACGTTTGTACCCTTAGATCTAAATATCAATTGAATGTTGGTTATGGATGTATGTAGTCACCATATGTCTGTTTCGGTGTCTAGAAGTGTTTTCAGGAGTGGAGTAAACTCACCCCCATCGTTGCACTTTCATACTATGAAATGGAATCAGTTGACGTATGGAAGTGCAACCTTGGTAAGGTCGAGGAACACATTTCATGAAGGAGTAATGTAAAGCATGTGACCATTCATTATGGAATGGCTGGCATTGCAATACTCCACGCTTCTCGTAGCTAGTTATCCGAAAGGAAGCTAGGACTACAAGATACTAACTGATTTGACTCTTTTTGCAGGTTGTTTTATTATGTTGCATGACTTGATCCATGTGTAGTGGTGTGAAACCCGATAACATCCTAGTGGTTTTTATCAATTGTTTACAACCTTAATCTTTACTTTCTTGCTTTACTTTCCTCGCATTTAGCTTTAAAACCAACATCAAACTTTCGATCTAAATATCAACTGTTAAGTAGTTAAGTAGAACTGAAATGTTTTCCATCTTGACTTCGTCAAGACCGTTGTCCCGAGGATTCGACCCTTAACTATACTACGATAAGACTTCCGCGTGTCTTAACACACGTGGGTGGAGTTCTTACCATAGTACTAGCAAGGCTAAACCTAAGGATTCATCACCTTAGGATTTTTAGTGGTGTTGCAAAACTCCATCAAAAATTGGCGCCGTTGCCGGGGACAACGGAACTTTTTAGTTTTTACTTACCAACTTCTTGGTTGATTAGGATTTTACACTTTTTCTTGATAATCACTCCAATACTTCTTGATTTTTTTCATTTCCTTCCATTATCCTAACGTGTGATTTTCCTTCTACTCAGGTAGAAAACGTGTATGCAACCCCCGCATAGCGTCGGATTCTCCCCTGAACCAGAATACGATTCTGAGGTAGAAAGAAGTTTCCACCGAAGGAATAGACTTAACCGCCAAAGAGCCAGACAGATGGCCGAAGAGCAACGCCTTGTTGCAGAAAGAGTCAACGCCACCATAGCAGCACAACGAGCACAACTTATTACCGACACTCGTGCTCAGGTGCAAGCTGAGATCCGAGCTGAGGAACAAGCCCGCATCCAAGCAGAGCATGCTGCTGCTCAACTTGCGTTAAGAAACAAGCAACTTCGGGACTACGCAGTCCCAAAGAATTATGAAGACGATCATCCTGTCCGACCACCGATTATTAACATACCACACTTTGAAATTCGGATGCAATGGATCCAGATCATGCAAGGCATCTCTTTCTCCGGAGCACCCGGAGATGATTGCATGGATCACCTTAAGAGATTCAAGTCACTCTGCCGACTTGTACCCCAAGCAGGAATTGCAATGGAAGCAATCATGTTACACCTTTTCCACTTCACCTTATCTGGAAGAGCACTAAGCTGGTATAACGCTTTGGATAGACACCCCATCATCACTACTTGGACTCCCTTAGAAGAGAAGTTTCTTGAGAAATTCTTCCCACCTTCGCTAACCTATGAGATTAGGGGACAGATTAATCACTTTTCCCAACTACCTGGAGAAACACTTGCTGAAGCTTGGGAAAGATTCAAAGAACTCCTGAGAAAGTGTCCTCACCATGGCATATCTCAAAATCAACTAATAGAAACATTTTACAGAGGAGTAAGTGATGATATTAAGCAATTCCTAGATTCCTCATCTGGAGGAAACTTTATGAGAAAGAATTATGAAGATGCCTGGAATATAGTTACGCTGGGGGCCGAGAACCAATCCAATTGGGGAAGGTCATCTAACCAACCCAAAGGCGTTCTCAAGGTTTACAAAGCGGAAGAATCCATGGAACTCAAGGCCATTGCTGAGGCTTTGAAGACTATTGCTAGCAAGAAACAAGCCCTCGAAACTTCTTTCGGGGAATATGATAAGAAGAAAAGCTCTCAGGTTCAACAAGTTAAGGAAGCTACTGGAACTTGTGAAGCCTGTCATGCATCCGATCATCCCACATTATCATGTGGCCTGTTATACAATGTCATGATGGATTTACAACCACCTATGCCGCAATATGAACCCATTATCGAGCATCCCGAAGACCAACTGCCAGAGCAAGTCAACTCCATACATTCAATACCTGGCCAAGTGTATTACAACCCAAACAAACCAAGGAACCATCCTGGTTTTCAATACGGGAATCCTGCAGGGACTGCCAACCCACAGCATCAGGCACAAGGTGGATCTTTCAATAGACAACCACCAGGATTTCAGAATAACTTCAATCAAGGGAATTACAGACAAGGTTTTCAAAGATCTAACTATCCCAGGAATCCTTCTTACCAATATGCCCATTCAGGACTGCACCCTCAGTTGCAACAACCCCAGTTGCAGCAGCCACAGCAACCCCAGTTGCAGCAGCCCCAGCAGCCACAGTTAACTGCACCTCTACAACAACCAGGACAGCAAGTCACTCAGTATCAACAAAGGGGTGCTCCTCCCCAATCATCTGATGAGATATCCTTGATTAGACAAATGCTTCAATCGCAACAAACCATGCTTGCAAACCAACAAGCTCAACAAAAAGCCGTAGAAGCCCAACTGGCACAGATTGCCGCTCAATTGAAACCTCAAGCCGGCACTTTTGCTGGGCAACCAGAGGCAAACCCCCGTCATAACCCAAACAGACCAGAACAACTTAATGCCGTCACCACGCGGTCTGGTCGTGTCCTTCCTGATGTCACAAGAATCGACCATGATGATGATAACGTAGCCATTCTTTCCCCAACAGGGAATTCAAGCAGAGAAACAGAAAATTCTACAGAGAAAGAAAAGGAAAAGGAACCAATCTCAGAAGTCCCACCAAGAATTCCTTACCCAGACAGACTAAAAGGAACCAAAATGGACACTAGGTTCCAAAAATTTAAAGAAGCTATGAAAAAGTTATGCATTGATATTCCTTTTCTTAATGCCCTTTCCGAAGTGCCCGCTTGGGCAAAATACCTGAAAACCCTCTTGTTGAGAAAGTATATGACAGAGGAGCATGAAACAGTGAAACTTGCTCAGACCACTTCAGATATTCTGCTTAATAAAATGCCAAAGAAAAAGAAGGACCCAGGTTCCTTCGGCATTCAGTGTTCCATTGGAAATGGCTCCAGTAAGAAAGGATTGGCAGACCTAGGAGCAAGCATATCTATTATGCCCTATTCAATGTGTAAAAGATTATGCTTCACTGATTTGTTACCTACGACTATGACAATTCAGTTAGCCGACTCTACCATAACTGCCCCTCTTGGCATTATCGAAGACATCCCTGTCAGGAATAGGAACAAATTCTTATGTCCCGTGTGATTTTGTTATTATGGACATACAAGAAGACCTGAGATATCCGATAATCTTCGGAAGACCTTTCCTAGCTACCGCCCGAGCTCTCATTGATGTCGAAGCAGGAACTATTATTTTGAGACTTGGGAGGGAGGCTTTCCAGTTCAGAGTTCTAAACAGCATGAAAGGTCCAAGATTCAAGAGGAAGTCTTTCTCCTGGATGCTATATATCAAATGTCCCAGTTAGAAATGTCTGAACCATCCGACGAATTGGAAAATACTCTTACAAATCCGGATGTAGAATTCTCGGCCAGTGAACTAGTACAACAGTGCCTGCAATACTTAGAAAAAGCTGAAGAAGCTCCGACAGCCACGTTTGAAGAACTTAAAGCAATCACAATTATAGAAGCCACTGAGCCACCTAAGGCTCCAGAAATGAAAGCCTTACCCGAGGGGCTTAAACATGTTTTTCTTGATGATGAGAAGCTCTATCCAGTAATCATCAGCTCCACTCTGGAGGATGATCAAGAAAACAGACTCCTCGATGAACTGAAGAAGCATAAGAAAGCAATTGGCTATAAAATGACTTATCTGACGGGCATAAACCCTGCTTTATGTATGCACAAACTGCCCATGGTTGAAGAGTTTAAACCATCGCGAGAACACCAGAGAAATTTAAACCCCAACCTCAAAGAGGTGGTTCGCCTCGAGGTCCTCAAGCTTCTAAAGGCAGGCATTATCTACCCAATTTCTGATTCTCAGTGGGTAAGCCCAGTGCAGGTGGTCCCTAAAAAGGGGGGAACCACCGTTGTTCTTAATGACAAAAACGAACTGGTGCCCACTAGAACCGTTACAGGGTGGCGTATGTGCATTGATTATAGGAAACTTAATAAATCGACACGAAAAGATCACTACCCGCTGCCTTTCCTAGATGAGGTCCTCGAGCGCCTAGCTCATCAGAAGTTCTTTTGTTACCTCGATGGATATTCCAGCTTTTACCAAATCCCGATACATCCGGACGATCAAGAAAAAACTACTTTTACCTGTCCCTTTGGGACGTACGCTTTCAGAAGAATGCCATTCGGGCTCTGTAATGCACCAACTACTTTCCAGAGATGCATGTCTGCTATCTTTGCGGGATTGACAGAGTCTATAATGGAGGTATTCATGGATGATTTTTCAGTTTATGGAGACTCCTTCGACAACTGTCTGCTCAACCTGGTTCAAGTCCTACAAAGATGTGAGGAAACAAACCTCATTTTAAATTGGGAAAAATGCCATTTTATGGTAACAGAGGGTGTTGTTTTAGGACACAGAGTGAGTGACAGAGGGATCGAGGTGGATCAAGCAAAAATTGACGTTATCTCAAAATTGATGCCACTAAAAGACGTAAAAGGAGTACGTGCCTTCTTAGGACATGCTGGGTTTTACAGAAGATTTATTAAAGATTTCTCCAAAATAGCAAAACCCATGACACAACTGCTGACCAAGGACACAGAGTTCAACTTTAACCAAGAATGCTTGCAAAGTTTTACAACTCTGAAAGATGCCTTGATTTCTGCACCAATATTACGAGCTCCAGATTGGTCGTTACCTTTCGAAATCATGTGTGATGCGAGCGATTATGCCATAGGGGCCGTTTTAGGGCAAAGAATCGACAAGAAACCCCATGTTATATACTACGCATCTAAAACGCTGGATGAAGCACAAAAAAATTACACCACTACAGAAAAGGAATTTTTAGCTGTCATCTACGCGTTTGAAAAATTCCGCTCATACCTGATAGGAGCTAAAGTCATTGTCTACACTGACCACTCCGCTATACGATATCTGATTCAGAAGCAAGACGCAAAACCTAGACTTATCCGCTGGGTGCTAATGCTTCAAGAATTCGATTTGGAAATTAAAGACAAAAGCGGAGTGGAAAATGTCGTCGCCGATCATCTCAGCCGTATTAGAGTCGAGGATGAAGACAAAGTTCCTATCCAAGATTCCCTCCCGGACGACCACCTAATGAAAGTCTCCAATGGATTTCCCTGGTATGCCGACATTGTCAACTATTTGGCAACAGGAATCATTCACCCATCCGCATCCTATCACGACAAAAAGAAGTTCATTCACGACGCTAAGCAATATTTCTGGGACGAGCCCTATCTTTTTCGCTTATGCGTAGATGGACTCTTTCGTAGATGCATCCCAGAGACAGAAATCACTCCAGTCCTTGAGCACTGTCACTCAGGCCCCACTGGGGGGCACATGAGTTCTAAGAAGACAGCCCTCAAGGTCTTGCAATCTGGCTTTTATTGGCCCACCATCGCAAAAGACGCACATGAATACGTGCGATCATGCGACAAGTGCCAACTATCCAGAGGGATAACCAGAAGAAATGAAATGCCATTGAACATATGGCAAGAAATCGAACTTTTCGATGTATGGGGAATAGATTATATGGGCCCTTTCCCCTCGTCTTATGGATTCAAGTATATCTTGGTTGCTGTGGATTACGTTTCAAAATGGGTAGAAGCTCTACCAACCACCTCTTGCGATTCAAAACCGGTAATCAAGATGTTTAAAGAGATAATATTTCCCAGATTCGGCATCCCAAGAACGATTATATCTGACGGCGGATCACATTTTTTGGAACAGAGCTTTGAAGCCTTATTAAGAAAATATGGAGTCAACCACAAAGTTTCTACACCATATCACCCACAGACATGTGGACAGGTTGAAGTCTCCAATAGGCAAATTAAAGCTATTCTGGAAAAAACTGTCAATCGACACCGCACCGATTGGTCAACCAAACTATCTGACGCTCTATGGGCTTACCGTACAGCTTTCAAAACACCCATCGGAACAACACCATTTCGATTAGTGTATGGGAAGTCTTGCCATTTGCCAGTTGAATTAGAGCATAAGGCTTGGTGGGCCATTAAGCAACTAAATTTCGATCTCAAAGGTGATGGTGAATTTCGACAACTTCAACTCCAAGAGTTAGAAGAGCTACGAATGACAGCCTACCACGACGCAAGAATCTACAAAGAACAAACTAAGATGTGGCACGATGGCCACATCAAAAGAAAAGATATAATCGTCGGAGACAAAGTCCTCCTATTCAACTCCAGATTAAAAATGTTTCCTGGAAAACTGCGTACTAAATGGTCGGGTCCCTTTACAATCAAACATATATACTCGACAGGAGCTATCATTATTATTGACGATAATGGAGGAGAGAGGACCGTAAATGGCCACAGATTAAAAAAGTACCACACTTCGGCAGACAAGTTATCAAGACAAACCATCGAGATTCATGACCCTATAAAGTCAGCATAGCCGGAGCAATAATCTTGTCGAGCCAGCGACGCTAAACCAAGGCGCTTCTTGGGAGGCAACCCAAGGCCTGAATATCACCTTCCCTAGCCTTTTTCTTTTGTTTTTAAACACCCTTTTTTTTATCTTTGTTTTTCCTTTTTTCTTTTGCTTTCTTTAAATCCAAAAATACATAAAAATCCACTTGATCTTGAGGTCAAATGGTCTAGAGACCGTGAGGCCCCTCGCGGTCTCCAGACCGTGAGGCTCCTCGCGGTCTCACGACCGTGAGGCTCCTCACAGTCTCACGACCATGAGGCCCCTCGCGGTCTCACGACCGTGAGGCCCCTCGCGGTCTCCAGACCGTGAGGCTCCTCGCGGTCGCGGTCTCACGACCATGAGGCCCCTCACGGTCTCCAGACCGTGAGGCTCCTCGCGGTCTCACGCCCGTGAGGCCCCTCGCGGTCTCAAGACCGTTTGAGCTCTCTCGGTCACCTGACTGAGAGGGCTCCTAAAAACCTATAAATATACCCCCCCACCTACGCGCCCCTCTTCTTGATTCTCGAATTATCGAACTCTCCTGTTTCATTCCACTCTGACCTTCGTCTCTACACTCCTGCGTGTCGCTGTTTCAAGTGCTTCACTGACGACTCGGCTTCGTCGCCGTCATTCTCGACTTCGTCGTCGTCGTTCCTAGCTCGTCGTCACTCCCGGCTTGTCGACAGCTCTGCAGCAGCTACCCCTTCGTCGACCCACCGACCGCAGCGACAGGTTGACGCATCACCATTTAAAACTCGCGTTCGAGCTCCCTCCCGCCGTTGTCGCCATCATCGTTTCCGCTGCTCTTAGCCAACGAACGGCCGCGCGGTTCGTCTCCCTCGCGGTCTCAAGACCGTTTGGATCCTCGCGGTCTCAAGACCGTTTGGATCCTCGCGGTCTCAAGACCGTTTGGATCCTCGCGGTCTCAAGACCGTTTGGATCCTCGCGGTCTCAAGACCGTTTGGATCCTCGCGGTCTCAAGACCGTTTGGATCCTCGCGGTCTCAAGACCGTTTGGATCCTCGCGGTCTCAAGATCGTTTGGATCCTCGCGGTCTCAAGACCGTTTGAGACCAAACGGTCTCAGGACCGTTTGAACTAAATCAAACTAATAAAACTCAAATTCAAAATAATTTTACCTTGTTATAATTTCAAAATTTCAGATTTCTAACTTTTGTTTCTTATCAATTATTTCAGAATGACTTCACCTGCTAAGCAAGGACCAACAGACGCTCCCTTCTGGACAAAAGAGAAGCTCATTGTTGAACGAGCAAATCTGAAAAGCTTAGTTGACGACTTCAAAAGGACTGGAAAAGTCCCAGCAGAAGTAAACCTGACTGCTGTCATGAAGGACATCAAGCGAATCAACCGCTGCCTAGATGAAGAACCTTCTGACGAGGAGGTCGAAGAGACCTCATCCGACGAGGCCTCCGAATACCAGCCTTCCCCTGAGAAAGAATAACCCACTACAAAAACTAAGGGGAAGAGATTGGCTCCAGAACCAACAACTGAGCCAACATCTAAGAAGAGAGCCAGGAAGCAGGTCCACCCTGCCTGTGCAAGAGAACAAATCCTAGCAGGGTACATCCCACCATCCTCCACCACCGTCACCAACCCTGCCACAATAATTGTTCCTATCTTTCCTCCCATCACCACCACAACACCACCACCCGAGAACCTTCACCTCCAAATCATTCCCCCATCAGCCAACTCCTTAAACCAACCAAGTATGCCTGCCCCAGCATACTGATGAAGATGGGGATCTACCACAAAATCCTCACTCTTCTTGACAATTCTAACCTTTCCCGGCTCTGCTTTGTATCAGAAATTTCCTACTCTGAGCCAACTACTGAATTCTTCACATACTTCAGCAAAGAAGTGGTGGACATCTTGCATAAAGAAAGGGACGGTGGTGATCGTAGAATAACCTCCAGAATATTCAACAATGAGGTGGTCATCACCGAAAATGTCCTGAACGAAATTTTCATCGACAATAAAGACCAGCTGAAGAAAGCCAAAGTTGCTGGCACAGACCACCCCGGTTTCAACAAGCATAACTTCTGGAAGTCATTAACGGGGTTACCAACCTTCGATGCAAGGACAAGCAAGGCCTCCAACGTTCATTCTGGCCTAGTGTGCACGTTACACAAAATTATCGTCGACGCACTTTTCCCTAGATCCGAAGGAGGAAATATTCTCATATCCGACCTTTTTGTCCTCTGGTCAGTCCTCAACGGATTGCCTGTCAACATTGGACGGCACATGCTGATCAAGCTCTCAGCCTTCGCCCTCGGGAAAGAAATCTGCACGGGTGGTCATATCACATCTATCATCAAATATCTCAAGATGGATAGACTTCTACCCAAATGCAGCCCAATAAAAGGCGACATTCTTACCAATGAACAGACACTAAAGAACTCTTTCATCTTAAAGGATAAGGATGGAAGGTTGCACTACGTATTCTGCCCCACAAAATCTTCACGAATCCTGCTGCCACTTCCTGAGCTTGCTGACTATGATAAAGACAAGCTCCTGTTCACTGAAGATGAGATCGCCAAAATCATCGCTTCAGTTAAAGCCAGAGAAAAGAAAGCAAAGGCAGGGCAGGCAGAGCTAAGTATAACTGCCCCGGCAACTAAAACAGCAAAGCTCCTAGTCAAACGACCTTCCAGAAGGCTCGTCAAAGCTCATGAGCTGTCAGGGACACCCACATCAAAACCTAACCCTGAAACTGAACCCCCCCTCCCTGAAGAACATATTGCATCCTCATCACTAGACTCTTTTATAATGAGTCTAAATGCTGAGCTCAATACCACCTCTCCACCCTCCACCACCCCAATATCCACCACCCCACCACCATCAACCACCCTTCAATCTTCCTCCGCTCCACCTTCCTTCACCACCCCTCCACCACCTCCACCCTTCTTTACTTCGGGAACCCCATTCTCCACCACAATGCCCGAATTCTCCTCCTTCACATCCACCGACTTTCCATCAACATTCCCGAATCCATTTCCATCTTCGGGAATGCCACCATTTTTTCCATCCTCCACCACCCCGACATCGCTAGTGACTCCATCTACAGTCACCACGCAATTTGCGGGTCCATCAACTGTGTCTTTTCCGCATGACACTATCATTCAACCCCAACCCCAGCCACCTCACCCTTCAATCACTAGGGTCCCTTTTACTAACGTCGGTGAGGAATTCAGACATCAATTTGACACCATCCGAAACCTCCTCACCGACCCATCTAACATTTTAAATTCTATTTTTTCATGTGTGCAGGGTCTAACTAAGCAGGTTGCCCAGATCGGCGAGCAGAACCGCACCATGCCAGGCATCCTCCAAGGAATCCAACAACGTCAAGCTTCAGTGGCCAAGCAAGTCGACCACATCGACGGCCACTGCAACAACTTGCCCAAGTTGATCCAGGGAGTACAACGCCAGCATGAAGTGTTGGAAACACAAGTCGATAGGATTTCCGCGCAGACTTTACCTCTGCCAGAGACCCTACGCGAGCTGCAGCAACAACAACAAGCTTTCAGCACGCGCCTGGACGACATTACCACCACCCTCACGCAGCTACATAATCACCAGGAGGAGTCATCAAATAATGAGCTCATTCAGCTAAGAGCTCAAGTAACAGATCTCACATCAAGACTCTTCTCGGCCGAACAACGTTATTTAGATCTTAAAGAAACCCACGAAACACTACTCGAAACACACGAGCACGTGCAAGTGGCTTATGATGAACTCCAATCCATCCATCGTCTGTGCAAAAAGAAATCACAAAAGAAGACAATTAACGACGATGAAGATGATGCTGATAATGATGACGATTCTGATTCTTCAGTAGACTCCACCAACAGTACCTCCTCAGATGAAGACTCTGACAAACCAGATGATGCTGGGGAGGGTCCAAGCCAAGGAGCAGAACCCAGACAACAAACAGATCACCATGACGGTGATAAGGATCCCAACTCCCCACACCATGATAATGTTAATATATCATATGGGGATCAATTTCTTGACTACTCTGCTATGGGATCCATCGGGGAAGCTGCTAAAGAAGCAGCCTTCGCCGAGTTCCACCAATGCATAATCGGAACCGGCGCCACCCCTCCTACAACAGCTGTCTTACCCCTCTTAGCGCCCACCACGACGGCAACCTCACCCCTCGACGAGTACGAGTCAGAACGAGTGCAATTGGATACTGATGAAGAGCTCGATTCTGCCTCAGACTCAGACAACGATACTATTGGCTCTGAGGAAGCTCCAGAAGTACATCCTTCCCCCCCTCTACAGGAGCTTCCCCCGCCACCACCCCTGCCGCACAAAATGCATGACCTTGATATGGCGGCCATTTCCACTTTAGATGCCCAGGATATCTTTATACTGAATACTATCGTGGACGATACAAAGGCAGGAGATGATATTATCTACCACAACACTAAAACGAAGCGCAAGCTGACACGTGAAGATTTTCGCAAAATCCTGCGACCTGGGTCGACGATGCCAATGTCTATCTTCAGTGTCCTCCTCGCCAACTGTATCGAAATTTACAGAAGCCACAAGAGGAAGCAGCCTGTCTTCAATGCCTCACCCGTCCTATCCTTGGGCCTCCTATACAAGGATATCCAAGAAAAATCCATCGAACGTCTGCGTATCGGGCTAGCACGACGAGCACGTTATCTTACTGTGCCATTCCAAATTTTAAACCATTGGCTAGCCATGATTGTCGATACAGAGGCTCGGGACGCCACAGTTTATAACTTCTACAGCACCGAGCTACCCGCCGGTACGATAAACTTTGTGGGTGAAGCAGCCGGCGAAGCAAGATGCATACCCTTTCGGCTGCTTAAGCTAATTTGGGCTGCACGCCCATCTCTCCGCCAAGACTGGAGCCAGCCCTGGTTCAAAATTATAAACCCTCCAGTTCAAGCCGCAGATGGATCCGGGGATTGCGCTTTCTGCACCATTCGTCACATCCAAGCGCTGAACCAAGAAATCCCTTTCTCTGCCCTGGTCACTGAAGATTTTCATTCCTTGAGAGGACGTTATGCGATGGAACTCATCTGCGACAGACGGTTCTTCAAAGACCAAACGATGGCACCAGATGATGTCCCTCGCTACCTCTTCTCTGCTATCCAGCGACCACAGCGGCGACCCTTCCGCCAAGCTCTAAAAGAGTCAGAGAAATCAAAAGGACCGGCCTCCGCTACCGAGCAAAGCAAAGACGCCAAAAACTCGTTGTCTGCCATCACACCATCTTTTCCAGACTTCGATCTCAGTGCTTGCAAAGGCCTATCCAGCTACGAACTACGTCTCATTATGTCAAAGCTTTCCGCCGAGAATGATGAGCTCATTTTCATGTCTGGTGACATTCTTATAATGGCAGACACTCTGCGAGAATCTTTACAAATTAAAGGATCCCTCTCCGTTGGCCTTATGTCTGCCTATCAGCTTCTACTCGGACAAGATCACCCCACAGCATACATGGCGTCTCCATATCTGAAGGATGATCTTTTAAAGCTAAAGAACTTCGGCGCAGCTGAAACACTAATCTCATATCTACAACACACAATGCCGAAGTTCATCATGCTACCCTTCCTCTACCATGAACACTGGCTACTTTTGGCAGCAAACCTACCGGATGGAACAATTACAATTTATAACAGTTCCGATAGCCAGTACAACCCACGACAGAAAGTTTACGTCGTAACGCCAAAAACACCCACAGAGGTAGTGGCAAAAGAATGTGCTGAAAGATTAATTGATCTCCTTAGTCAGCACACAAAAGCTTACGCCAAAGAACACTTTCACCGCCCTTCCTTCTGCCACAAGTGTCCCCAGCAAACCCGACAATCCAACGACTGTGGCTTCCATGTCCTCTATTGGATGTATACCATCTTAGTTCTTCAGAAACCAGTAGAGGATATGACTGACGTAGACTATCACGCCCTGCGTGGACAGTTTGCAGCTAAGCTCCTCCAAGCACCAGGGGCAAGCTCAGGAATAACTGACGCCTAAATGCCCTTGTCCATGCACCTCTCAACCTATCCCTTTGACACTCTATGGACAGAGTGCGTGATAAGTTAGGGGGGAGTGCACTGGACAAGGGCGAGGTATCATCCTTCTCCAACTCTTCTAACTCATTTTTTCCCGCACATCATTTTCAAACTTTCTATTCGTACTTAGACTTTTTCCAGTATTTTTTTTCAATAAAACAACTTCTTAGTATACCTTTCATCATGAAAAGTATCACCCTTACCTAAGTTAGAGATAAAGTAGTCCTCATATAAATAATAAGATTAGCTTACAGGCTTGAAATGGCGAATCCATAAAATTCATTCACTATTGGTTTCTATACTTTTGCTTCAATTCTATCTCAGACTCTTCACAGGTCAACTTCAGGGCCAAAGCGAACCGAAAACTCTCAAAGTCAAAAGGGAAATCAGGGAAATCCAAAATCAAGAAAATCTCGCGAGCGGACCACCAAGTGCATGTCAAGAACCCCAAGAATAGTTTTCTTCTTTCAATAAAAAGAGGCTTGGCCGCCCAATCAAAAACCCTAACAAAACCCACTTCCTAAGCCTGTGAGATTCGAATAAAAGCCAGAGTGCTGAATAAAAACATGAGAGTTGTGCCATGCATAAGGACCTATATGAAGAGCCAACAAAGATCTCACCCGGCCGGTACATAAAGCTGCCCTCATGAAGGCAGATGTGTCGTGCCCGGTAATGAGATCCTAAGGTTTCTAAATATATGATAAGGCTGATAAAAGAGCTCACCCGGCCGGTACATTCAGCTGCCCTCATGAAGGCAGATGTGTCGTGCCCGGTAGTGAATCTCTAAAAAGCATAGACAAACCTTTCCCCACTTGAAGGGGGAGTTACACAATAAGCCTTTTAAGCCAGCCCTCATACCCACTCTAGCTACCAGTAGGCTTCTTCAAAGAAGTATAAAACTGATTAGAGTCGATGACATGCACACAATAAGAAAGGTGGTCCCAATGCGAGATTCACGATATAAAAGGAACCTGAGATCCATGCAACTTTTGATACTCGAAAGAGTTGGTGTAAGCAGAAGCCCTGATAAGACCTCGGTAGATCTCTGACCTAGAATTGAAGCAAGAGTATGGAAACCCTAACCAAATAAAATCGCCTCGCCATTACATGCCTTAGCTCTATCTAACTTGAGGACAAGCTAGACTCTAAGTTAGGGGGGGTGATAACCTCTCATTTTGTGACGTTATCTTATTAGTTATCTTTACTTTTCCATACTCTTTCTTAGATAAACTAAATAGAATCATTAAACCTTCTTACTTTATTGCAGATACATCAATAAACTAACTTTTCCTCTTTTTCATTACAGAAAACACAAAAAAATTCACAAAGACTCCTCACGGTCCTAAGACCGCGAGAAGCCTCACGGTCCCAAGACCGCGAGAAGCCTCACGGTCCCAAGACTGCGACAAGCCTCACGGTCCCAAGACCGCGACAAGCCTCACGGTCCCAAGACCGCGACAAGCCTCACGGTCCCAAGACCGCGAGAAGCCTCACGGTCCCAAGACCGTGAGAAGCCTCACGGTCCCAAGACCGCAACAAGCCTCACGGTCCCAAGACCGCGACAAGCCTCACGGTCCCAAGACCGCGAGAAGCCTCACGGTCCCAAGACCGCGAGAAGCCTCACGGTCCCAAGACCGCGACAAGCCTCACGGTCCCAAGACCGCGAGAAGCCTCACGGTCCCAAGACCGCGAGAAGCCTCACGGTCCCAAGACCGCGACAAGCCTCACGGTCCCAAGACCACGAGAAGCCTCACGGTCCCAAGACCGCGAGAAGCCTCACGGTCCCAAGACCGCGAGAAGCCTCACGGTCCCAAGACCGCGACAAGCCTCACGGTCCCAAGACCGCGACAAGCCTCACGGTCCCAAGACCGCGACAAGCCTCACGGTCCCAAGACCGCGACAAGCCTCACGGTCCCAAGACCGCGACAAGCCTCATGGTCCCAAGACCGCGAGAAGCCTCACGGTCCCAAGACCGCGAGAAGCCTCACGGTCCCAAGACCGCGAGAAGCCTCACGGTCCCAAGACCGCGAGAAGCCTCACGGTCTCAAGACCGTTTGGGCTCAACTTGAGCCTATAAATAGGACCTCAAGGGCCACTTCAAAGGGATCGAATTCCAAGACGCCCAAAGGCTGACTCTCCAGATCCAGAGCACTCAGGTCTTCCGTCCACTGCCCCAAGGCTGCCAGTTTTGAGATCCGTGCTCATCATCAAGCTTCCTTCTCTCTCTTCTTTCCATCTCTTCAACAAAGAAGGTGGGAAGAGAAAATCCTTCATCAAAGCAACCACGAAGTGCGAAGATCGTTGCTCTCTTCACCAAGGGTTCAACCTTCCCTCCTCCGTGGAGATGACGTTCTTTCTCTCTCTTCTCACCTCCTTTGCCATGAGCGAGTAGTTTCATTCACTAGGGTGCGGGGAGTAGCCCCGCTACCCATGTTTTCATTCCATGCGATGTAATTCAATAACTTGTAATAAAGATACTCTTCCTTTCAGTTTGACTTCAATCGCTTAATGAATACTAGTTGCTTGATCATCAACTTGTGTTACATATTGTCTTTTGGTATGAATTGTCTACGTTTGTACCCTTAGATCTAAATATCGATTGAATGTTGGTTATGGATGTATGTAGTCACCATATGTCTGTTTCGGTGTCTAGAAGTGTTTTCAGGAGTGGAGTAAACTCACCCCCATCGTTGCACTTTCATACTATGAAATGGAATCAGTTGACGTATGGAAGTGCAACCTTGGTAAGGTCGAGGAACACATTTCATGAAGGAGTAATGTAAAGCATGTGACCATTCATTATGGAATGACTGGCATTGCAATACTCCATGCTTCTCATAGCTAGTTATCCGAAAGGAAGCTAGGACTACAAGATACTAACTGATTTGACTCTTTTTGCAGGTTGTTTTATTATGTTTCATGACTTGATCCATGTGTAGTGGTGTGAAACCCGATAACATCCTAGTGGTTTTTATCAATTGTTTACAACCTTAATCTTTACTTTCTTGCTTTACTTTCCTCGCATTTAGCTTTAAAACCAACATCAAACTTTCGATCTAAATATCAACTGTTAAGTAGTTAAGTAGAACTGAAACGTTTTCCATCTTGACTTCGTCAAGACCGTTGTCCCGAGGATTCGACCCTTAACTATACTACGATAAGACTTCCGCGTGTCTTAACACACGTGGGTGGAGTTCTTACCATAGTACTAGCAAGGCTAAACCTAAGGATTCATCACCTTAGGATTTTTAGTGGTGTTGCAAAACTCCATCAATGACTTACACAAATGGATAAGAAATGGATGAATTTGCATCTCTATATGATCCTCAACTGTTTTTGAAGACAAGATAAATTATTATGCATGTATGGACACGTGTCACCCATGCATGACATGTGGCACCTACTAGCTCAAAATGTTGACACCTCATTTTTGCCCTCCTTCATGAACAACAAGTATATATACCCCTAGGTTCACCCCTTGGTGCAATTTTGCGACCCTTACCACCATCCTAACCTAAGGTATCGTGCATAGAGATCCCATATCGTGAATGTATGCTGTGTTATCGTGCATGGGCCTTGGGATATCGCCCAAATAGGTGATATTGGCCATATAGGGTGATATCAGCCATAGAGTGAAGTTTTGACTCCAAGTGAGTGTCATGTCGTGCAAGTGAGTGCCATATCATGCAAGAGGGGTGGCATATCGTGAAAGGACACTAGTGTATCGTGCAAAGGTGTTAAGGAGCAAGAAGGAGCTCATACTTAACCCTAAGGTGAGGATAGGATCATCTTCAACCTTGGATTGAAGCATGAATTTAGGGTTTTGATCTTCCTTTCTTTTCTTCTTCACGAATTGCTTATCCATGGTGATTCTTTGCATATATAGGATTTTTTAAGTCCATATTCAACCTTAGGAACGTGGAGTTTTGGAGCTTGGAGCTTTGAAGTCGTTCTTAAGGTGGGTTATATAACTTGAACTCAATCATGTTATTATTCGTCACCTAAATTGTTGTATTTAATGATCTACTTTTAATTCCAAAATTTCCTGAAATAATTGATGAAATTATGAGTTATAGTAATTTATTATACCTTTTCCCATGAACTATAAAGTTAGAACAAAGGTCTAGAGCTTGAAGATGATGGTATCACCTTACAAAAGTGATATCGGGTGCAAGCACACAAGAAAGCACCTTTAACCCGGTATGATGATGCAACTACTTCACTAAAATGATATGGATATGATTGTATACCTTGTTGCACGATATGGGGGTGTAGTATACACCTCTTGCACGATAGGGAGTCAAGTATAGACTCCATACATGATACAAGGTTGAATGAATACTTAAAAGTTGACATGAAACCCTAATTTGGGTAACCCGATATAAGTGAAGTATAACAAGTGCTATTGCACGACATGGTTGCATGAAAGGGTTTCACGATACACAACCCTAAATTATATGGTAACCCTAACCCGTCATGGCTAAACCTAGATGGTGACTAGCCTGATAGGGTAATTGAATGTACTTCTAGCCCGACATGGTGATGGTTTGATACCTCATAAGTATCATGGGCGACACATACATACACCTTGTACCCGATATGAGGTCAATAAGATACCTCATGCATGATATGGGTAACACATATAAACACCTCTAGCCTGATATGAATGGTGTGTATATACTTTTAGCCCGATATGGTGGTGCCTATACACCTACAACCCGATATGGTGAACATATACACACCTCTAACCCAAGACACCTTGTAAAGGTGAGGGCTAGACACTCTTAGGAGTAATGAGTGTAACACCAAGTAATAGTATGACTGATACCTTGATAGGTGAAACACCTAAAGTGGTTGATAATGGTTAATCCTATATCAACAATGTCTCAACCTGAGATGAGTCCATATCAATTGATGATGGTTGGACAATTCAAATGTATGACTCATGATCAATACACTATAGAATAAATGTGATGGGATAGTGCATAAAGTATTAGGATGGGATTTACCCTAATACAAGATAAGTTGAGGAACTTAAGTAAGTTAAAAGTAATGAGGAAAGTGATACACCAAGGCATGGTAATTATCACATCCAACACTTTAAGGTTGTTACACCTTGATGCACCTTAAATATAATATACTTGGATGAGTAACACATGATGTGTGTCATGTAAATTGTTACATTGAGATGGAATGCACTTTGATAAGCGTAGGCTATCATACCTTGTGAAAGGGTTAAGCCAAGTTAATAAAGTATGATGTAATCATACCCTGATAAGGATGAGAGAGGAACTCATACCTTGTGTTGATGATTCATTTAATGATAAATGATGAGAATAAATAAGTATGATTGAATACTTATGATATTAATGTATGCTCCTAGATGTATGGAGCAATGAATTAGGGTTTGGATTAATAATATGAACTTGAAACCCTATTCGGCTATAAAAGGAAACCATAACCCTAATAGTTGTTGCCTAGTGAGAGGTGAAAAGATGTTTAATGGGCCTTGTGAGCCATGTGAATAGTTTTTGCGTAGTGAAAGGTGACAAGATGATTAATGGGCCTGGTGAGCCATGTGAATAATTGTTGCCTAATGAGAGGTGATAATATGTTTATAAAAGTCTCATGTAAGGAATGGTAATGTGCAAAATAAACTAAGGGAAATGGAAACCAATAACTTCATAATAATAATAAATGGTTATAATAATAATGAAATCTTGATCATACATGCTTTATGCTAATAGACAAATAAGGGCTATAGTGTTTTGAATATGCTTAAAGGAGATAAGAGGAACACTTGTAGTACTTAAAGAATGTGAATTGATATGATGGCTTGCCCCAGGGTATAATTCCTAGTAAAAGGATGTGATAACCAATGATGAATTTAAGGGATTGATATCCCATAATGAATGTGTAATCAGGAGTGGTTAGAGTCCACTGCTTGGCTGTGTAATCAGGAGTGGTTAGAGTCCACTGCCTGGTTGTGTAATCAGGATTGGTTACGGACCAATACCTGGCAGAGGCATGAATCCTATAATCACAGGATTGGTAATAACCAAATACCTGGCAGAGGCATGAAGCCTATAATCACAGGATTGGTTACGGACCAATACCTCGAAGAGGCATGAAGCCTATAATCACAGGATTGGTAATAACCCAATACCTAGAAGAGGCATGAAGCCTATAATCACAGGATTGGTAATAACCCAATACCTGGCAGAGGCATGAAGCCTATAATCACAGGATTGGTTACAGACCAATACCTGGCAGAGGCATGAAGCCTATAATCACAGGATTGGTAATAACCCAATACCTGGCAGAGGCATGAAGCCTATAATCATAGTATTGGTTACGTACCAATACCTGACAGAGGCATGAAGCCTATAATCACAGGATTGGTTACGGACCAATACCTGGCAGAGGCATGGATCCTATAGTCACGGGATTGGTAATAACCCAATACCTAGCAGAGGCATTGAGCCTATAATCACAGGATTGGTAATAACCCAATACCTGGCAGAGGCATGAAGCCTATAATAATCACAGGATTGGTAATAACCCAACACCTGGCAGAGGAATGAAGCCTATAATAATCACATGATTGGTAATAACCCAATACTTGGCAGAGGCATGAAGCCTATAATAATAACACAGGATTGGTTAAATCCCAATGCCTGGAATAATAACACAGGATTGGTCATAACACAGGACCTGGAATAATGGCACAAGATTGGTAATAACCCAATGCCTGGAATAATGTCACAGGATTGGCATAGTCCAATGCCTGGAATGGTTGTACAAGATTGGCATAGTCCAATGCCTGGATAGAATATGATGATGTATACTCACATGACTGGTACAATTCAATATCTGGTTAGCAGATTGGCTGAGGCCAACAGATAGAAATGAGAATGATTCATGGATGACATACCATGATAATGAGCATCACAGGATAAGCTTGAGATAGTATGATGAGTAAATGATATACGTGTTTCTTCATATTCCTTATAAAGTGAATAGATGATTTACTGCTCTATCATAGATAGTGGCAATGCTTTAAAAGATGAGAATGTTCTAAAATGCTTATCCTCTGCTCAGTTTAATACTATTTAACTGTGATAATAACATTGTTGGCGGAGAGTTATATCTCTCGCTGGGGAAATTTTCAATTGTCTCACCCCCATGGGATCCAACATTTTTAGGTGGACGTACACGAGGAGGTGAAGACCTTTCTGCAGAAAAAGAACAACAGCAGCAGGGACAGCAGTGACAACTCAGGTTGAGTGTACTGTCTGTCATGTCTTGTAGATAGAAGTCATATGTGTCGTCTCTGTACTCTCAGGTCCTTGGAGTTGGTTCGTTATGGTTTCATGAACGATCTGAGGTTTTTTCTTGGAAGCTTGGAGGTTTTTATGTTGCTTCATTATATGTTTTGACAAAGCGACTGTTATATGATATCCTCGAGAAGAGATGGTACAATGTATGTACAATGTGAACAATGATGTATATAAAGTTTTGGTTCTGCCTTAAAGAGTTTTCCTAGAAATGGATCTCTTTACAAAATGGATTTAATTTTTAGTGATTTTTGTTAATCCGTTGTTTATGTTTATTCCGCTTAATTAGTAACGATTTGTTTTTCAGTTTGGCGACTGTTGTTACAATTTAGGACCAGAGTCACTCTAGATGACTCACTCCTAAATCATGGTGGTCTAACCTTTAAGGTCATGATCCATGCTCTAGGAATCCTTCTCATAATTCATCGATTACTATAAGGAGATTCATTTTGTTTCCCCAGTGTGGTCTTTAGGGGAACTCACGGTGTTAAAGGCACCTAACTATATGTTTCATCATTTCACTTTTTATTAATCTCTTTTACTCATCTTAAAAGAATTTAAAACATCATATATCTTATGTGTGTATTCTCGTGTAACTAGAATAACATGAAGCAAATTAAGCTTATCAAGAAAGACGATGACTAAAATAAGAGGAACAATAATTTGTAGTTTGCAACACATATAGTTCTTTACATTTCCGCATCATCTCATAACATTCATCATAAGCGAGCTTTCAGTTCAATAAATAATCTCATTGTACAACATTTAGCCTATCAAGATTTTATCATCATCAGTGGGCTTTGAGACCTAGCCATCATCTCATTATGCAATATTTACACTCATTAGGGTTTCTCAAATGTAAGTAGTTCATGTTAAGTTAATCTCAACATATTTCTTATCAGTTCATTCTATGTCACAATTTTCAACAAATATTCACAGAGACATTAGGGCTAGAAACAATAAAAGCATATAGGTATCTTGTATCATTTGTCATACCCAGAGTAGATTTATCATACAACATATACATATTCCTGCCAATTTCAGTAGATGGAAATATTATACATTTATAAACATGCATAACACACTTAGTTCTATTTTTCTTTTATTTCATATTCATTAGTTAGGGTTACTAATCAACACAAGTTGAATATCATTTGAAGTTTGTACTATTATTCCATTCTCAGAGTACAAGTATTGTATCAAACAATCACAATCCAATAACACATTCTTGTAAATCAGTTGAAATGCTTGAACATCATCTTTTAATTGAATTCAACAATAGTTTTGTACATCCCTTAATCCCTCATTTCAGATTGTAATTCATTAGCATCATCAAACTCATCATTTTAGCATAAGAGCTAGATTCTTACAATCATCTACTAACTTCCATCTTTTTCCTTCATTTTATATTTAGTAGTCTCAACTTGTTTCATTTAATGGTCATTACATTATTTAGATCAATTTTTCTTGATTCACTTTACGTACAATGCTTCTCTTGTCATTAACATTCATCAAAGTCCAAATTATTATATTTTATTCAATCTAGATTAGTCACATGTAATTAAAACAAAAAATTAAAGACTTCATCATAATAACTTCATTAGTTTTGTCTTTAGCTTGCATCATCATTCATTACATTTTTTTGTATCGTTTCTTATATTTAGATAAGTGTACCATGTCAGTGACTTCTAATGTCATTCTCATAATAAAAAATGATCATTATTTATTATACTACTCACTTTATCTTAAAAGAATGGTTTAGGTTATATCTTCTTACACCATAATCTTGAACCATCCTTAACAATTCATTGCTATGTAGATTGTATAAAAGGACCCACATTCATGTGAGGGATTACACATCATTTCATAAGTTATACTAAAAAATATGCATTAGACTTATATCATAGTAGTAATACTCGTCGTATTCAATTGAAGTATTAATACTTACACTTTATCATTTCATTACATTTACAACATAATATAAAAGTTCTAGCTTTATCAGTCATAATCATCTTAATACTAAACTTTTAGTGTTTTTAAGAAGTCATTCCTTAGTTCAACATATAATAAGAATCATATCATTTAGTAATCCAATCATGATTTAGGGGTTCATTAGGGCTATTCATTAACGTGGAAACCCGAGTTTCCATTTTCACATATTTCATTCATCAATCATTAGTATACATTGATTAATTGACTCATTTGATTCAATCCTTCAAAGAAAACCCTAATCAGGAAAAGTGGTCACCTCATACTGATCCTTATGTATATATCATATTCAATTGTATTAACATTCAACAATACATGTGTATAATGCATTCTAGTACAATTCAAATATTGTTCTATACATCTCAATTTAATTCCAAGCATATCGGCCATTGGGATGATTTTTAGGAAACTTTCACATGAAATAGCATAGTCATCTATTTGTAGAATTCTCCTAGGATCCTCAATTAATCTACCAGGAACTAATTAAGTTCCAATCAATGAGAAATAATGAAAATGAGTAGAATTTGACCCCCTAATATCTTTCACAAATCAATATCAAATCACATACATATACAAGAAATATTTTTGATTATTTTATCTAGATAGAATTAGGCTTTAAACATGAACACAGAGCTTAGGAGGAATAAAAACACTCATCTAAGGTGACAAGAACCTTAAAAACACAGGTCAAACTCTAAATTTTTAGAAAATCAAACAAACTCTAGCAACAGAATCCATTTCTTCTTCCTCTCAACTCAAAAACACTAGAAATGGAGATTAGAATAGAAAGAGTGAGAAAAGGGGTGATTTAATGTTAGACATAATCCATTTCTATCTAGCAGAAGACACCAAGAAGGTTATATACTCGGTTTGTTAGTGAGAGGTCACAGGATCGAGCCCAGGCCACAAGATGAATAGAATGGCCAATTTAAAAAAAAGAGTGAGAAAAGGGGGTGATTTGATGTGATTTCGAAATCAAATAAGAGGAGGGTTGGAATATTGACATGTGAGAGAAGATTCACCATGAAATGCTATGCAAAGTGGTTAAACTTACTTGATTTCATCATATCTCGGGTATAGAAACCCTAAGTCAACATCTCCACTACTTTCTCTTCTAAAGGCCCTAGCTCTCCTCTCTCTATAGAATTTCCTTTCTTTGATAGGAATGAAGAGTTATGAGAGATCCTTGGGTGTTAAGTTAGTCATATACATGCATTGAGGTGCTAAGAACAATTGCAATCAAGCCCTTCATTGTATTTTTTTTATTCAGACTGGTGGTTGGTTGAGTTATAAACTCGACCGACACCACACTCTATAGAACTCAAAAATCATCCAAAAATTATAAAACTTTGATAAAGTGTCTTAAATTGAGTTTATAAGACAAAGATAAAATTTAAGATCATGTAGATATACCAATGTATAAATAAAAATCAAATACTACATTGCTATATTGCAGTCTGCAACATGGTCGGTCAAGTTTGACACCCCTCTCTGTAGAGGTAAAAAATCATCCAAAATTTATCTAAAAATTGTGAAAAATTAAAAAGATGTCTATGTTGTTGTTTCCAAACTTCAGTTCAAATTTTAGATCAATTGGACGTAGCAATAAAAATATTAAATTCATTTAACAAACTATTGTATTTCAATCTGAATACATGATCGATTGAGTTTGTCCGGGGCAAACTTGACTGATAAACAGATCACATAAATATTCAAAAATGTTGATATTTTTGAAGAGTATTTACATTTAAGATATCTCCCTTGTCATCATCATATCTCTCCTTTAGTATTAAAATCCTTTAAATCACAAATATCAGTAATAGGTCATTTATCAAGAGGTGTTTCACATCATGTTTAATATTCAATAAGATTTGATTATATATCTCATGGATCACGATTATGACTCGTTCTATAATATCATCCACATTCATCAATTTCATTCATAAAGAAGATCATTCAGTGTGCATCTTAGTTCATAGATTTTTTTTTACAATTTTAGATTTCATATTCAAACTAAAACTCATTAGAGATTAACTCATAATCCATTAGGATTTCATCTTTTATTATATGAAATTTCCTACTTGCCAAAGGGTTCCATATTGAATAATTAAATCCTTTCCTTTTTCACCATTTTATCACCATTTTTTTTATATCATCATGCATCTTATTATAGTACCAAACTGTGTTCATCTTTATACTTGGTCAGGGCATCTAGAAGAAGTACAGTTGGCAGTTCCATACTAGCTTAGCTCAATACCCAAATATTTGACCAGAGTATCTAGATACTGAGCTTAGTCAATATATACATCATTCAAGTTATAATCAATATCCACATTATCATTTAGTCATAAATCCTATTGTCCCTGTAGGCTCATCTAACCTTGCTCTGATACCATGTTGTTGGGACCTCTCTTTTGATTAGCATAAATACCAATCATTAGATATAATCCCAAAACCTGAAACCAGATTATGAACTAAAATAATGAGTTCTCAACAAAGGCAATTAAAATGATATACAAAAACCAGAGGTAATTTTTTCCTTTTTGTTTCTTCACAATACCTTGTATAACAATGTTAAAATAAGGACATCACCTTCAGATATCACAATCTCATTCAACTCAATTTGTACCAGAATAAAATCTTTGCTCACATACAATTCATTTTACATCAAATACATGTACATGAAAGAACAAACTAAATATACTACCCATCTCGGGAAAGAGAGTGTACAAGGAAATTCTAATATATCTAGATTATTGTATTTATATCTTCTTTGTCAGGGTCTCTTCGTTTGATAGCATTATACCTAAAAACATTGAAACAACCTCATGAAACTCATATAGAGCCCTAGGAGCAGATACCTCCCACTCAAGCTAGGTACATGCATCAACATCAGATTAAGTATAATGAACTTAAAAATAATTTGTAGATAATGAAAATCCTAGCAGATAGTTCTAACATCTAGTCAAATTCAGAATACAATGGTAGATTAATCCACTGATAAGGTAATCATTTAAACCAAGTATAACTTTAAAACATCTTTTAGAGCATGTCTATAAAAAAATCAACACATGCTTCTTAGTTTAGATTAGCAATCCATCAATATGAATAACAAGTCAATATCTAAACATTCTGAATCAACAGATAACAATAACATCATCTTTGTGACACCCCACCAACCGGACCAGGAACACATCATGTAGTCTTCAAACTAAAGTACACATAAGACATGTCTATCAAACAATACTATCAAACACAAGCAATCCACAACATATTCAAAGTGGATATAAATCCCAACATTCACTACATGAAATGTTACAACCCCAAATTTTTGGGTTCATTTGCTGAGAAATGCAATTTCTCATTTTTGGACAAATAATGATACAATTTGTTTTGAGTGGATGAATTTCGTTTACAATAGCCTTGTTGATTGTTTGGTAGGCTTGATTGTCTATTGGGCCCAATAACAAGGAAATTCAATTAGTAAATGAATAATTGAGTTTTTGAGAAAAGAAAGGTGTAGAAACCTCTAGAAGGAAAAAGAACTTAATCCAAAGGTGGATTTCGTGCCACATGGGTTCCTTGGGTCCCAAGGAGTCCAAAATTGTAAAGATAAAGCAATGAGAAAAGAGAAGATCAATTAGATATTTCTTTATTAAGAAAGAAATTGAGAATAATGGTAAAATGTGGAAAACATATGGAAAAAGGTATAATTGAGTTATCTTGGTGGATTTTCATATCCAAAGGATTCCTAATGTTAAAAGAAACTCCAACTAAGGAAATAAAAGAGAGATAAAGAGAAATTCTCAAAAAGAGATATTTTAATAAAGAAAAAGTAAGATAATAAGAAATGGGATGAAAGATAAGGAAAGAGGCTAAGGAAAAATTCCCAAGAGGGGATTTCGAGCCATTAAGGTTCCTTGAGGTTCAAGGAACTCAAAATAATAATTTAATAGCAAAGGAAAGAGAAAATAGGTGAAATATATATATAATTAAGAGATATCTTGCACTTAAAGAAAAGTAACGTTTTCTTTGGGATAATGAGCTTAATTTTAGTAGAGAGATAGATTAAGTCATTATGGACTTTCCCTCCAAATTTGGGTTTAATTGGATACTTGGTTTGGGAGTTATAGCTTTTACAAGATTCCCTAAAGTGTTGGGTTTATAATAAATGTCACAATTTCTCTGATTTAAATGGAAATAGAAGGAACAATTCCATCTGTCAGATCGAGATCCGAGGCAAGCTATGCGTCTCCTTCCTTGAGTCCGAGAAGGACTGAACCGTAAGAACATAGGGTTATTTCCCTTGATTTTCCACGCAAACCAACGCATGTGCAAACTTGGAAATCTCTTTGTTGGATTCGGGGTGGAATTCTGAGTTGGTTATACCCTACTTTCTCGTGTTGTGGATGCATCTAGAAGGAACACCCAATTGGGCTATGAGAAAGGGTGGCGGTGGGTTTGGAAAACCCTAAAAAGGACCCTAGATCCTATAAATAGGACCCTAATCAACTCATGCAGACCCTCACGAGTTCGATCGGCCACTTGAGTTGTTCTCCCGGGCCCTGGAGTCGTGGATTGCACCTACTCCAGTGAGCTCTCCATGCGGCTCCACCACATAGAGTCATGTTGGATCAAGCAAGAATGAAGAGCAGCAACCCTTCGATCGAGATCTACCATGGATCAAGGGCGAGGATCAACGGCCCTGGCTAATTCACGATTTCCATAAGTTGGTAGTGGGCGCAAGTCCTGCGAGCCGTGCGATCAGGTGCGGTCTATATAGACCCACGATCCGACATATGTCATTTTTCTGAACAACTCAGGTAATTCGCCTCTCTAGCTAGAAAATCCAAAAAATGCATTTTTCTTGCAAAAAGCGTAGTAATTAGTAGGAAGGTTGGATGAAGGAACTTAATACATGAAAGTTGATCATAAAAACATGAAGAACCCAATAAAATATAATTAGATCCTGATTCTGCTTACAATTCAAAAAGTATATAAAGATGCTATCTTTAATAGTTTAATCAATGAAAAACCCTAACCTGTGATGATTAATGAATTAGAAAGGGTTAAATGAGTGTTTAAAGTTGATATTAACCTGTTAATGATGAAAAGGAACATTAAGGTCAAAAAAGATGAACTTTGCATGTAATTACTTTAATTTAGAGTTTATGTGCATAAATAGGCTTTAATGGGCCTTGAAACCGTAATGTTGGTAATTAGGACTACTAGTGGCTTTAATTATTTGATTTCATATATAGAACTGAGTTTTCATGGTTATAAGCTATTTCACACATTAAAGTTCCTAATTTGTGGATAAATAACATGAATATAGAAATTAGGGTTTTTGAACGAATCAAGGTAGAATTAATGATAAATAATGTTCATATGAGTATTAGAGCATAATGAACTACAAATTGATGATAAATGAACATAATGATCTTGTCATGGAATAAAAGGATTAAAAAATGGTAGTTTTGGTATAAAAGAGAAATAATCGACTTTAATTGGGCTTATGATGTTGAAATTAGGGTTTATGAACTAAGAGAGCATTAAATACAATAAAAGCATTATGGAGGCAAAAACCCTAATAAAACCCTAAAGTGGTCTAGAAAGCCTAAGGTGGAATCCATGTCCAGCTTTAGAATGTTTTGGATAAACTATAACACTTGGATCCCATGCATTAATTTCACGATATTGTTGATTGCTTGTTTCTTGTTCTTTATCCTTATTGCTTGGACAATCAAGTTGCTCTAGATCAGGTATGTGGTTAATTATGAATAACTGCCTTAGTTTCCCAAGGATTTCCAGATGTTTAATCGCACTGAATGCAAATTATCAGGTTGGATGTTCATACTTGCAAATCATAAAGTCACTATGATTATCACATTAATAATAGAAGTATGTATTCTCACACCTACATGCCACCCTGATGGATGATGCCAAAGGTCAGGCCCAGATGGGTAGACCAATGGGCACCATGGGTGGTGACCCCAGGCACCAAGCTCGGGAATGAGAAGGTGGCCTATGATATTGAATGACTAGAGGGCATCATGAGTGGTGACCCTAGGCACCAAGCTCGGGATTGAGAAGGTGGCCTTAAATCATTGGAAAAAGAAATCCTAAGGTGGGTATGCCAGGGTTAGGGCAAAAGCGGTGGAGAATGTCATACTGGAAAGCGTAAATTGGCTTGTTAATTAACTTGATTGTGGTGATTAGATTTTTATCCATATTTGCAAAATTTTGGTTATCCCCACATACTAGTATATTTCGATATACTGACCGACGTTTTGTTTGTCGGTGTTTTAGATGTAACCCTGAAAAGCACAAATAGTAAAGTGACACATCGTGAAATTAAGAAATAAAGTGCAAGGAGGGTTAGATAGATTAATTCAATATCTGGCTAGATTGATTGGGATATCGCCCACGGCAAGAGCATATCGGCCAAGTAAGTGAAATTGGCCATATAAGGTGATATCAGCCAATAGGGTGAAGAGTTGAGTGATATATTGTGCAAGTAAGTGTCATATCATTCAAGAGGGTTGCCATATCGTGCAAGGACACTAGTGTATAGTGCGAAGGTGTTAAGGAGCAAGAAGGAGCTCATACTTAACCCTAAGGTAAGGATAAGATCATCTTCAACCTTGAATTGAAGCATGATTTTAGGGTTTTGATCTTCCTTTCTTTTCTTCTTCACCAATTGCTTATCCATGGTGATTCCTTGTATATGAAGGAGTTTTGAACGAGCCTTGGACTTTTCATAAGTCAAATTCAACCTTAGGAACGTGGATATTTGGAGCTTGGAGCTTTGAAGTTATTCTTAAGGAGGGTTATATAACTTGAACTCAACCATGTTATTATTCATCACCTAAATTGCTATACTTAATGAATTACTTTTAATTACGAAATTTCCTGAAATAGTTGATGAAATTATGAGTTCTAGTAGTTTCTTAGACCTGTTTCCATGAACTATAACAGTTAGAACTAAGGTCTAGAGCTTGAAGATGATGGTATCACCTTATAAACGTGATATCGGGTGCAAGCATACAAGCAAGCACCTCTAACCCGATATGATGAGGTACCTACTTCACTAAAATGATATGGATATGATTGTATACCTTGTTGCACGATATGGGGGTGTAGTATACACCTCTTGCATGATAGGAAGTCTATTATAGACTCCATGCACGATACAAGATCAATTGTATACTTGTAAATTAACAAGAAACCCTAATTTGGGTAACCTGATATAAGTGAAGAGTAACAAGTTATTGCATGACATACATGGCTATATGACATGGTTGCACGACATGGTTGCATGACATGGTTGCACGACAGGGTTGCACGATAGGGTTGCACGATACACAGCCCTAGACGATATGGTAACCCTAGCCCATCATGGCTAACCCTAGATGGTGACTAGCCTGATAGGGTGATTGAATGTACTTCTAGCCCGACATGGTGATGGGTTGATACCTCATAAGTATCATGGGCGACACATACATATACCTTGTACCCGATATGAGGTCAAGAAGATACATCATGCCCGATATGGAGATAAGTGCAAATCCTAACCCGATATGGTGAGTGTTCATACACCTCCAGCTCGATACAGTGGTGTTTATACATCTACAACCCGATATGGTGAACATATGCACATGATTTAACCCTACACACCTTGTAAAGGTGAGGGTAAGACACTCTTAGGAGTAATGAGTGTAACACCAAGTGATGGTGTGGTTAATACCTTAATAGGTGAAACACCTAGAGTGGTTGATAATGGACAACCTTATATCAATAATGCCTTAACCCGAGATGAGTCCATATCATTAATGATGGTTGACTAATTCAATTGTGTGACTTATGACCAATAAATTACATGATGAATGTGATGGGCTAGTGCATAAAGTATTAGGATGGGAAATACCCTAATACAAGATAAGTTGATGAACTTAAGTAAGTTAAAAGGGATGAGGGAAATGATACATCAAGACATGATAGATATCACATCCAACATTTCAAGGTTGATATACCTTGATACACCTAAAATCCAATATACTTGGATGAGTAACACATGAAGTGTGTTATGTCAATTGTTACATTGAGATGTAATAATTTTAATGCAATTTGATAAGTGTGGTCTAACATACCTTGAGAAAGGGTTAAGCCAAGTTTATAAAGTATGATGTAATCATACCCTGGTAAGGATGAGAGAGGAACTCATACCTTGTGTTGATGATTCATTTAATGATAAATGATGAGAATAAATAAGTACGATTGAATACTTATGATATCAATGTTATCTCCAAAATGTGTGGAGCAATGAATTAGGGTTTTATGATTGATAATATGACCTTGAAAACCTAAATGGTTAATAATGGAAAACCCTAATGAAGGGTAATGATATGTAAGAGAAACCCTAATCGATAAGAAAGGAAAACCCTAACCCTAATGATGGGAAGGTTGTATTTCTTTTATTGCATAAGACTTGTAAGGCATGTTAAATACTTGTATCACAAGTATAATGATTCATGGCCTTATGAGCCATGTGAATAAGTTGTTGCCTAGTGAGAGGTGACAAGATGTGCAATGGCCTTGTGAGCCATGTGAATAAGTTGTTGCCTAGTGAGAGGTGACAAGATGTGCAATGGCCTTGTGAGTCATGTGAATAAGTTGTTGCCTAGTAAGAGGTGACAAGATGTGTAATGACCTTGTGAGCCAGGTGAATAAGTTGTTGCCTAGTGAGAGGTGACAAGATGTGTAATGTCCTGATGAGCCATGTGAATAGTTGCACAACAAGTGAAATGAATACCTTGGTCTGAGGACCTAGAGGTAATGGTTACATGTTATAGAGGTAACAATGTTATGTGATGAACTAAGGGTTTGAATACCCAGATTTAGTAATCAGGATGATGATTAAGTTAAAAAAATGAGAAATTCCCATAATGTGATAAGGGTTTGAGATCCTAAATGTTATATGTGTTCTAGAGATTTGAAAAAGTACTTGATATATGTATTATACTTTTCTTTGTAGCATTTTTCATAATAATTCATGTTTGAAAACTTGACTGATGCTAAAAGAATACAGTAATGTACTTAATTAACCAAGTGGAATCTCATCGGGTAGTGCCCTGACCACAGATCCATTCGGTGCCAGGTCCCTTCCTGAATGGTGAAACGGGTTGCTCCGCGGCATAACCCGGAGACCGCATATTTTGGAATATGCAGAGGTGATGGGAAAAAATATATGTATGCCCTAATGTTGGATTGACGTGAGATAAACACAAGATCTCTCAATCCTTCATTATATGTGTCAGGATGGATGTATCATGAATCTCCTGAAGATGAAGGCCGGGATGGACGTTAGATAAACACGAGATCTTTCTCTCCCGAAGAGAGTGTAGTTGACGTTGTAACTCTACATAGTGAAGTTGCCAGTATACCCTAGAAAGCAATTTAGCAGTGACACGAGATGTCCTTCATGTGGTCTCAGACTGGTCGAGACGGGTGAGGTCTTGGCAGCTGGCTCTGCCATTGACCTTGTATGGTACCGATTTTGAATTCACAATGGTCGGTTGGAGTATGAGCGGTATACCTCATCTCCTCAGGGAATAAGTGGGATTGTAAAATGTAATCAGCCATATAGCATGTTTGCTTAAGGATTGAATACGGAAATCATTGGCTGATGTTGCATTTCTTTTATGCATCCTTAATGGGTAGATGTTATTTATGTTTCTTTACAATCCCTGCAAGGCAGATAGATGATTGATAACTCTACCATGGGTAGATGCAATGTTCTCCTTAAGAAAGAAGATTACTTCATTTTGTTCATATAATGAATTATCCTGCTTATTAATATAAAAAGAACCTCTGCTCAGTTTATAAATGTTTAATCTGTGATAATAATATGGTCAGCGGAGAGTTATATCTCTCGCTGGGACAATTACAACTGTCTCACCCCAGTGGGACCCAAATTTTTAGGTGGACGTGCATGAGGAGGTGAAGACCTTTTTGTAGAGGAGGAACAATAGCTGAGGCAGCAGTGACAACTCAGGTTGAGTGTACTATCTGTCGTGTCTTGTAAATAGAAGTCCTATGTGTCGTCTCTGTACTCTTAGGTCCTTGGAGTTGGTTCGTACTAGTTTCATGAATAATCTGTGATTTTGGCTTGAATGCCTCGAGGTTTTATGTTGCTCCAATATGAGTTTTAATAGAGCGATTGTCATATGTTATCCTCGAGAAGAGATGGTATAGTGTATGTACAATGTGAACAATGATGTATGAAGTTTTGGTTCTTCCTTAAAGAGTTTTCCTAGAAATGGATTTCTTTGCAAAATGGTTTTAATTTTTAGTGATTTTTGTTAATCCGCTGTTTATGTTTAATTTCATTTAATTAGTAATGATTTGTTTGACTGCCGTTACATTTTTGGTATCAGAGCTTAAGGTTCGCTGAGTCTACAGAGACATAGGACTAAGGTGTTGATTCTGTGTTAGTATCCTCCAGTATACCCTACAGTGACTTCTGCTTATGTAGAGTAAAGGGTAAAGTTTATAAATGACTGGGGAACACAAGGAACACATTGCTGAGGGCAATGTTGTTGCACCAGGAGAGGGTGCAAGGGATCATGCAAGAGAAGAACAAGTGCCTGAGAATTCCTATCTTAACCTAATCAGGATAGGGAATCCTATGATTATGATCTTGATGGGCAGGTTAGGACAACAGTGATACATATAGTAGACTGGATACTAGCATTACAACCTAGGTTACCAGTCCTTAATGTAGAAACTTTGAGCTTTGAAAGGGTTCCTGAATGACATAGTCATGTTGGAATAGTGGAATATGTGAGAAAGATTAACATATGGCAAGAAAGTAGACTTTGTCATAAGTTTAGATAGATAGTATATCTATGATGGTAATGCCCAAGAAAGGGAAATAAGGTGAGAATTAAGGAAATGTTATTACAATTCCAGAGACATTTGCCTAGTTGTTCTAAAAAGCCAAAGTTTTCGGTGCCACCAGTGTAATAAATGCCTAGTGCACCAGGGCAATAGCCACTAAGTAAAGGTAAAGGATCTAACTTTCCACCAGTAAGAAATCATGGCTTAGCTTATACATCGGTAATAAGACCAATAAGACCATGGTACGAGGACAAGACGTGTATAGATGTGTACATGTTGAGCATACTAAACTCTTTTCTTTGAAAAGAAGGGAGGAAATGACTCAACAACCGAGGTAGACTCGGCATGGCTTATGAAAGTTACAGCCCAATGATGTAAAAAGGCAAAAGCAACAACATGAAATAGCTAGACTCTATGTGTTGAGTCAACCTAAAGCGGTAGATGACCGCGAGGGATAAAAGTTATATAGAGCTTTTCATTTTGATATGCCTTATCTTGATGATTATATGATAATCATAAAAAGGATTACTATTATAGATTTCCCTATTGATTGTCCTATGGGGACATAGGGAAGAAATATGAGAACTAGAATTTATATTTTGTTCAGTATTCTTTTAAATGCTTTATAATTGTTCTTATCTGTGTGAAAGAGGATGAGGTATAGAGGTAATTCCTGGAGAAAATCTAGGGTTGTCAAATCCTATGCTTGTGATGATAAGAAAAGTAAGGAATATTAAAGTACATAAAGTGCATACTACCTAATCTCAGTACTTGTATACCCTGGCCAGGTATATAATTATTGGAGATAAGGTGAGTATGGAACTCTTAGATTGTTATCTTTCTGATTACTCTGGTCAAGTAGTCATTATGAGACAATATAGTGAGCATAATGAAATTGGAAATATGGTATGGACATTTGTATCACATCCTAAATGAAATAAAGGGGAAATCTGAGATGATCTCAGATCAATCTGTGTATGAGGGAAATGAAAAGTATAATCCTCATGATAAAGAGAATGAGAACAAGGGAGATGATCCCTGTCTGATAAAGCCTGTGTGAATAGTAAATATCTTTTCCCATGATGTGGAAATGGGAAATGTGATGAAATCACAAAATGTTCATAAACATGTTAGACAATAATAGAGAAACGAGTGATGACATGTAATCAACCTTATAATTCCTATGCTAATGTCAAAGAATCTAAGATGAAATGAGTGTAAATGACTCATGAACAGTGGAAAGTTCATGCAATAATCAGAGAAGATGATAATCCTTTCTCTTTGATAAACAACCCTAGGTGATGATGGGGTGATAAGAGGAATATGTTCCTTTGTGTTCTATCCCTTCAGGGACTTAGCAATCAAGTGGGTCTTATGAAACTTGATATGCATGAGTTAAAAATATTCAATTAATGGATACTTAGAAAAGTATCAATTTGTCTTGGACTTTGGTTCCAAGATAAAGATACGTGTAATAAGTAATGTGCCAAGATGAAAGAAAGATGAGGATGTGATGTGTTTTCAACACATGTAACGGATACCAAGGTAAGAAATTCTGGTATCTAAGAAATATCAAGTGGTATGGGAATGTAAAAATGTAACATCCCTGACCTGGGTTATAGCCTAACCCTAGAATTTTTGCTTAAGTAAGCTGTTTACAAACTTTTTTTAATCTTTTGAAAAGTAATTAAGACTCTTGTAGAGTTTAATTTTCAAGTTTGAGCTTATTTGCAAACTGTTTGTGCATTATATGATAGTTTGGGCATAAAGTGCAATTTACCCAAGATGAGGGGCTATATTGCAAAATGCCACATGTTGAATGTACCTCATGTGTTATAACATCATAATATAGAGAATGATATTAAAGGATGGCTTGTGGAAAGCCTAAATTCCAAGTTGTAGCTTGTTTGAATAATGTTAGTGCATTGTGCACCAATTTTGGTACAAATTGTAACTTACCCAAAATGTGTGGTTAATATGCAAATTGCCACCTCTAGAGTGTTCCTACTTCCTCTATGTATCATTTAGAGGAGATATAATGAATGAGACACCATGTTTGAATCATTTATGAATGATGGTAATCTTGGTGATGAAATGACCAAGAAAAGGGGTTGAATATGAAGCTCTAACTTGAGTTGTATCAAGTTGAAAAGCTTATATTTGAAGGCCTATCGGCCAAGGAGCCATAGGAGAAGCCTCATATCGTTTTGTGAACTCCTGGAAAAGTCCATATCGTGCAAAGCACCTCAAGGAGGTGAGTTGTGATGGGTTACAGCTTCCTTAGCAAAATTGTGACGGGTTGTGCATAAAGTGATGAATTAATTAATATATTTTATTCAAAAGGATATGTAATGGCCGAATCTTTATCTCCAAATTATCCTCAACTATTTTGCATGTCAAGATAAATGTTTATGCATGCATGTACAGATGTCACCCATGCATGGACACGTGGCACCTACTAGCTCAAAATGTTGACACCTCATTTTTACCTTCCTTCATGAACAACAAGTATATATACCCCTAGTTTCACCCTTAAGTGAAAATTTTCGACCCTTATCACCCTTCTACCGAGAGTATAGAGATGACATGTAGGACTCATATCTACATGACACGATAGACAGTAACTCAACCTGAGATTTTATTGCTACTCCTGATGTTGTTGTCCTCCCTCTGCTATATGGTTCCTACCTCCTCGTCCTCGTCCACCGAAAATTTTGGATCCCAGGGGGGTGAAACCATTGTAATTATCCCAGTGAGAGATATAACTCTCCACCGATCATATTGTCATTGCATATAACCAGTAGTAAGCTGAACATAGGATTCTTTTATATTAATAAGCAGTATTAATCATTGTTTAAGCAGAATAGAGCAATATCATCTTTTAAAGTATTGCATCCATGTATGATAAAGCAGTAATTCGTCTATTCATTTTATAAGGAATATGAATAACATGTATAACATCTATCCATTTAAGATGTATAAAAGTAATGTATCATCAACCAATGATTTCTGTATTCAATCCTTAAGCAAATATGCTACACGGCTGATTACATTTTACACTCACACTTATGCCCTAGGGAGATGAGGTATACCGGTCATACTCCAACTGACCACGGCGGCGTAAAGCATCAGTTCCATACATAGGTAAATGGAAGAGCCGGATTCCATGACCTCATCCTCCTCAGTCAGTGTGAGTACAAAATGTAGGACATCTTTTGTCTCTACTAAATAGCTTTCCAGGGTATATTGGCAACTTCGCTATAGAGCTACAACGGCGGCTGCACTCTCTTTGCAATCAAGAGATCTCGTGTTTATCTCACATTGATCTGGCATTAAACATCATCAGGAGATTTGTGTTACATCCATCCCGACATATATAATGAAGGATTGTGGGATCTCGTGTTTATCTACCACCAATCCCACATTAGGGCGTCAGTATATTTTTGCCCATCACCCCACATACTCAAAAGTATGCCCTCCAAAAGATCCCATGGGAAAACATATTTCACTATCACCAGCTACTGACGATGATGGATCTATTGCCAGGAATCTACATGATATGATTCCACTTGATTAATTAAGTACATTCCCATATTATTTTAGCATCAGTCAAGTTTTCAAACATAAATTATTATGACAATGCTACAAAGGAAGGTGTAATACATCTATCAAGTGCTTTTCAAAAACTTTATATAACCTTTAGGATCTCAATCCCTTATTTCATTATTGGGAAGTCTCATCCCTCAACAATATCATCATCATGATTACTGGATATGGGTATTCAAACCCTTAGTTCATCACTAAACACTATTACCACTTATCAGGTAACTATAACCTCCAGGTCATCTAACCAAGGTATACATGATACTTGCTAACACAAGCATCTCACATGGCTCACAAGGCCCATTAAACATCTTGTCACCTCTCACTAGGCAACAATTAATATTATGTCTCACAAGGCCCATTAAGTATTTCTAACAAATAAAACATCATATCTCATACCTGGCTATGCTCATCATCCCATGATACCTGCATGGTTAGTATACATGATAACAACCATATCAAATACATATCAACACCATGCAATACAAGGGTAACACCACTATTCCTTCATTAGGGTTAGGGTTTCCCATTTCTTATTGAGTAGGGCTTCACATACCATCACCCTATATTAGGGTTAGGATTTCAAAATCACTTTATCAAGGATCAAACCCTAATTCCTACTTTACACATATTAAAAACATTAATGAATGCACATTACATGTTTAGTTCACAAGTATGAGTTTCTCTCTCATCCTCTCTAGGATGTTGATCACTTCATACTTTATTAAGTTGGCTCAACCTTTCCTTCAAGGAACATTAGTCTACTTAATCATTAATCATTAAACTCCATACTACTCAATGTATGACTTGATATAAAACACTCCATGTTTTTCTCCATAAAGTATATTGCAATTTAAGGTACTTCCACACCATATCGTTTTAGAGGTGTATGTATGCTAGCTTAGCCCATATCGGGTTGAAGGTGTGTAGTTGAGTGCTTGGCCTCTTCAAACCTTCATGGCCACGACCTGCCCTTCACCATGGGTTAAGTGACAGGCTACACAACAGTTTGAACCACTATCAACCCAAAGTACAAACCAATGCACACCACTATCGATTTCCAAGTAAACTAGAGCTACTTTTCCATATCGAGTTGAAGGTGTGTGCTTGTGTGCTTTTGCACGATACTGGTGATGTCATCATTATCAACCTCAAGATCCTTGTTCTTACTGTTCTAAGTCATGGACCACAGTCCCATGAAGCTTTTAGAACTCAAAGGTTCAGCAATTATTCAAAAAAAAAAATGAATTGCAAGTAGTTCAACAAGTATGGCAAAATTGAAGGTGCATAATAATATAATTGGGTTCAAGTTATATAACCCGCATTAAGAACAACTTCAAAGCTCCAAGATCCAAAGCTCCACGTTCCTAAGGTTGAATATGAACTTCACAACTCCTCTATATGCAAATAATTACCATGGATAAGCAATTGGTGAAGAAGAAAAGAAAAGAAGATCAAAACCCTAAATTCATGCTTCAATCCAATGTTGAAGATGATCATTGCCTCACCTTAGGGTTAAGTTTTGAGCTCCTTATTGCTCCTTAACACATTTGCACAATACACTAGTGTCCTTTCACGATATTCCAACCCTCTTGCACGATATGGCACTCACTTGCACGATATGCCACTCAACTCTTTACCCTATTGGCCGATATTACCTTATATGGCCAATTTCACCTACTTGGCCGATATGCTTTTGCTATGGGAAATATCCAAGGGCCTATGCACGATACAAGGTCTCTATGCATGATACGGTTCACCCAATGAACCGGTCGTTTCACTTCCCAGACTTTCCCGCAATTGACTTTCCTCAACGGTTTCCAATTAATGCAAAGATTAATCCTTATTCCAATCGAATTGAACCAGTGACACATGAAAGTTTTCTTCCAACTAGGAAAATCCTTATTTACTCAGTTGGAAGGACTATGAGATGCATGGTTCACCAAGTGAACTGGTCGATTGGCTCATACCAGCCGATCGGCTCACAAGGGTGAACTGGTCGGTTGGCAGTCCTTGCATTGCCAATGCAGTCTCCAATCAACCTGACACTCTAACCAGCTAGTTCAACATTTGAACTTGATAGTTATGAGTCCACTTAGTCAATTGTATGTTTAATTGAGTACCTAAACACCTTTAGTTTCTATCTAAACATCATTCATGGACAGTTTCCTCTTCCAGGGGTATCATATGTGTGTAACCTTGTAGGTTCCAATTTACGTTGGCAGTGAATGTTCATAACAACTTATGACATCACAAGCAATGAATGAAATCTAGTAACTCATCATTGCTACCCAAGTAACTCAGAAAGTTGGAGAACAACTTCAACCTATGATCTATGATTATTGTTACAGTGATCGTATAGTTCATGTGTCTATGAAATCCAGATTGAAATCGAGGCATGGAACGTCATCCTCTTCAAAATTCAATCCATGTTCCTTGACCTAGAGTAGAGTATCTGAGATGCATGTGAATTCACATATCATATATTGAATCAAGTGAGTATGGCCATACAATTCTCAGCCTTGCTTATCAAGGGGCCCTAGATATCATACTCCTTGTAGGAGGGACAAATCCCATATCTGCCACTCACAGTCAAGTCCCCATGTGTCAAAGTCACCCAATCATCACCGTTATAACAACCCATGTTTCTGGATTGCATTTGATTATGTCAAAGTGTACCCAATCACATGTGATGAGTGCAGTGAGTTTAGGTCTAAGAACCACAATCACCACCCTCAATATGAGAGACGATTGTGACTATCATTCCATGGTATCCATGTATCACTCTCACGGTGAGTCTATAAGATATACTATTCTCTAACATATATATGTGTGCTTGACTTGATATTATATATCATGATATTTTCCAAAATTATTTTTAAGTGATCAAATGATGGAATTAAGTGTCCCTAATTTATTGTCATGTTTGTTACAAGACATATCATCAATAATGATTACAAAAATATTCTAAGGTGGTTAGGAGTGATTTTCCAAATTGCACATTTGCATTTCTTTTGACTTGAACTTGGACAAGCTAGGGCTTGTGTAATTTGATCCTTTTCATGTACCTATTACCTAAAATCAATCTCAAACAAACATATTAGATACATACGAATGGAATGGTTAAGTCATTATCCAAATATGGATGATGTATAACTCTCAAGTCAACATTCTCCCCCTTTTTGACACTGACAAACTAATTCTCAACATATTGAAAAGGATATGTAAAGTTATACCTTGGCCTTGTGAATTGAAAAGGGATTCATAATTTTAAAAATGTGAATTGATCCCCCTGAATCTATGCTCACTCTTATCTGCATAGTTAGTCTTTCTACACAAAGATCTATAACATGTATACTACATGGCCCTTTAGCAAGTCACATGATAAAACATATAATTAGACAAGAAAAGGATGACATAGGTAGTAAAAGAAATATGGTTGAGCTTCAAAACATCAAACTTCTCTCCCGCTTTTGGCATTATCATAAAGTAAGGGGGGTAGAAGAGCATAAAACTGGGTCTTTTACAAGAACAACCAAGAACATGTAACTACGAGATAAAACATGTGACTACATAACACACATCAAATAGAGACGAGAAAGAAACAAACAACTAGTGTCATAATCATAAAAAGGGTAGAATACCATCAACTCATGAGATATAGTCAACCAGAGAGTAAGGGTACATATGATTAAGATTACAATACTGAAGTTATGTTCTCGAAGAAACTACAAGCCAAACAAGGAAAATAACATGATGATAAAATAGTACATCTCAGATAATGTACTCATATGTCTTTAGTACAAAATAGCCTAGAAAGATATATGATCAGCATCTAAAGGATAAAATCTAAAACATCTAAACATATATGGCATCTATGTCCATAGCATCATCATCAAAATCATCATCATCAACTTCAGGCTCATAGTTATCATCTTCATCTAAAGGTGCAATAGATTCACCTTCATCACCAGAGACACCAGCAAAACCATCATCATCATCAGAACCATCCTTGCCATCATCCTCAAGTGCCTCCTCCTCATCATTAGCAACTTCCTCATCAACCTGGTCGGGCATCTCCTCATCAGCAGAAGGACCAAAACCACAATTGGGAGACATGGCATTCTTCTCATCCCAAGTCATGCCAAGATCATGGAGCTCCTTGGCCTGAGGGAAAGTGGGGGTAGAAGTTTCAAGTCCTACAAGAATGCTAGCTATGGGGCCAACATGTAGAGGTAGAAATCTAGGGGTAGACCCACCAACAACGGAGTGTGTAGCAGTAGAAGCACCAGGTGGAGGGGCCAGGTAGAAAGTGATTATATGCATAGGAAGCATAATCACCACATGGGTAGGGCTGGTAGGCAAAGAAAGGATGTCACCAGAGAGGTTCACGAAAGACATAATAGAACAAAGATGCTGATGTAGATGCTCCTGAACCTGTAGGTTGTACACCTATTGATGCACCATGTAACCCATGAGGGCTTCATTTGATACATGAAATGAGGTGTGGACAGGCTGAGATGGTGGAGGAGATGGAGGTTCCTGGGTAGAGGTAGAGTCTCCAGGTGTGGTGGCCGAGGATATGGTAAAAAAAGCTTTTCTTGACAGTGGTCTCACTGATACAGACTCCTTTTCTAGAAGGTTTGTAATGAAGATCATGAAAAAGAGACTTCTCAGTTGCAAAGGTTAAGAGACAACGTATTAGGGTTGGGTAGGGTGGGTGGGTACCTTGGGTATTCTTCCCAGAGTCGAAGTAGGTCATATGGTGGAGAATGTATCTGGATCACTTGACTTTTATGTTTTTCAAAAGATAAAACATAATCATTGCGATGTTCTCTACAATATCAATTTGATTCGTTTTGGGGTGAATATTGCAGTTGACTACTAGAGAGAGTATGCAGTTTCTTTGGTACAAAGTAGATGAAGGTAGGGTGGATTTCCTCTTGTAGAGAAATTGAAGCTTCTACAAGAACTTATGTATGTCAGGGAGAGTAATATTATATTGTTTGTAGAAGACCTCAGGATCAAGCAGGTCAAAATACTCAGGATAGTCTTTCCTCCATGCGTCAGTTATCTCAATACCATTGAGGAAGAAGTTCAAGGTATCTTCTGAGACAGTGAATTTCTTATTGGAAATCATGGAAGCAATAATCACTTAACCTTAAGTGCTTGTAGTGGAATTGTGAAAGCACTAACGTTCGACACTCAGGGATACAAGGTGATGGTCAGACAACAACTCGGATACCTCATCTATGACCTTTTGTTTATGCGGGCGATGCTCAAACAAGGCATGGAAGGGGAAATGGTTTCCCAGGAAGGAGCTCCTTGTACCTATTTAGAGCATCATTGGAAACAAAGAAGGTGTCGCCAAAGGAAATGAGGCAAGAGTTGGAGGAAGATGATGGTGCTCTAGAGGGTGCAACTCTCTTTCTTCTATTAGAGGCTAGTAGAGGAAAAATGGAGAAGATTGAGAGATAAAACACAAGAGAAACACCACCAAAGGTCATCTAACCACCTAGGGAAGATAGGAAAGGGTGCTAGGTAGGTCAAACAAGGGCTGGATAGGGCTAGGAGAGGGAAGGTCGGGGCTAGGATTGAGATCTTGAGGGAGCTGGAGTGAGGATCGAACAACTTTTGTCTAGTTGAGAGGGAGAAAAGACAGTCAAAACCTATTTAGATTTGTTCCAGCCCGGCCATTGGTCGAGTTCTGTGAGAAAGAACCTTGACCGAATGGCTTTTTACAAAAGCCCTCGGCCACCAATCGGTCGAGTTGGCAATTCAACCGATAGAAGATTTGTCCCAACTTTAGAAATTCTAGTTTCTAGCCATTCGAAGTGATAATTAAATTTATTTTTTAGTCCATTATGAATTTTAGACATACTTAGGAACATATCACTCAACATTTGGTACTATTTAGTGATAAAACAATCATCTATAAAAAAATACCCAAAACAAGCAAAAAACAAGGCATAAGAACATGAAACTTGAGCACTTTAGCAAGCAAGTGTGATCAAGACATGAGCAAAGCATATAGGATAAATAGTAACTAACTAGAAGGCATATCATATTCATCCAAAGTAGTTATGAGTAGTTTATATCTAATGAAATTTAAATTTCTCTCTAGCTAGAGGTTTAGTAAAGATGCCCACCAACTGATTTTCTGTGTCCACATACGTGATATAAATATCCTTTTTGGCAATGTAATCATGAAGAAAATGATGACATACCTCTATATGCTTGGCTCTACTATGTAGTATAGGATTGCAAGATAAATTGATTGCGCTAGTACTGTCACAAAAGATAGGAGAAGCATCAAAATAAATGTTAAAGTCTTGGAGCATTTGCTTCATCCATAGAACTTGGGCACAATAAATCCCTACTGTAATGTATTAAACCTCGGTAGTTGATAGATCCATTGTTCTCTATTTTTTTTAAAACCAAGACGCTAAGCATGGTCCTAGGAGGAAGCAAGTGCCACTTGTGTACTTTGTATCAACCAAACATCATGCATAATCAACATCACTATAAGTAGTAAGAGTAAAATCCCTTGACTAAGGATACCATAGTCCAAAATTTTGGGTTTTGGCAAAGTACCTCAAAATCCTCTTAACAGTTGAAGATGTGATTTCTTTAGATTTCATTGAAAGCAAGCACACAAGTCAACACTAAATATTATATCAGGTCTAGAGGTAGTTAAATAAAGTAAACTTCCAATCATACCTCTATAGAGCTTCTCATCCACTTTCTCACCTTCTTCATCTCTATCAAGCTTGGTGGTATTTGACATGGGGGTGTCCATCGGCTTGATGTTATCCATCCTAAAGCACTTGAGTATCTCACTTGTGTACTTTCCTTGGTTGATGAAGTTCCCATCTTTAGTTTTATTGATTTGACAGCCGAGGAAGAAAGTATTATCACCCATCATGCTCATATTGATCTCACTCTACATAATATCACTAAACTCCTTACAAAGATCAAGATTAGTTCTGCCAAAAATGATATCATCAACATAAATTTTAATGATAAGAAAATTGTTAGAAGTGTGTTTGAGAAACAAGGTAGAATCTACTTTGCCTATGATATAGACATGATCTAACAAAAAGTTCTTTAGTTTCTCATCCCAAGCTCGAGGTGCTTATTTGAGACCATAGATATCTTTATGCAATAGATAAACATGGTTAGGCAAACTATCATGTTCAAAGCCTGGAGGTTATGCAATATACACTTCCTCCTCAATTGTACCATTCAAAAGCACACTTTTAACAACCATTTGATATAGAAGGAAATTCTTGTAACTAGAAAAAGCAAGCAACATCTTACTGGACTCAAGTCTAGCTATAGGTTCATGTGTTTCATCAAAATCTATACCTTCCTGTTGATTTTTGCTTTGAGCCACTAACCTTGCTATGTTTGTTACCACATTTCCACTTTTGTCTAGCTTGTTGTGGTAGACCCACTTGGTGCTAATGATCTTTCTATCACATGGTCTTGGCATGAGAGTCCACACTTTTTTATTTTGTAATTGCTCCAGCTCTTCCTTCATGGCTAGGATCCATTCATCATCCCCAAGAGCTTCTTTGACATTCTTTGGCTCGAGTTGTGAGATGAAAGTGTTGTTGTCTTGTTCTTTGTTGTAGGCATCTTGCAACTTCACTCTTTCAAAGGGATCACCTATTATTAGCTTTTTAGGATGATTCTTGGAAAAGAGGGGAGTTGGATCCTTATTTTCTTCATTTATCTCCTCTTCTTGAGTGGCCACCTCTTTTCCTTTTTGGGTGATGTTGAGTTCTTTCAAGATAGGTATTACTTCATTTGTAATATCATCATTAAAAATATCCTTGGAAACATATGTGTTAGTCTTATTAAATTTTACATTAATAGATTCTTATACTTTAGATAGATAAAAATTATACACTCTATAAGACTTGATAGTAGTACTATAGCCAAGAAAGAAACCCTTGTACAATTTCAGATCAAACTTGTCAAGAGAACATTTTATGTTCAAAACAAAAACTTGAAAATGTGGAAATACTCGATAGAAGGCTTCCTACCACTTCATAGCTCATAGGGGGTTTTCTTCAAAGATGGATGTGTGAAAACCCGATTTTGCACAAAACTTGAAGTACTAACAGCTTCGTCCTAAAAGTTCTTTGGAGTGTCATACTCTAAAAGCATAGTCCTAGCCATTTCTTGTACTGACATGTTATTCCTCTCTACAACCCCAATTTGTTGAGTTGTTCGAGGTGAATAAAAGTTATGTGCAAATCCAGACTCTTTACAAAAATGTTCAAAAACATCATTTTCAAATTCTCTCCCATGATCACTACAAAAAAAACAATGTGGCATGAAGCTTCATTTTCAACTCATTTGTAAAAACTAGAACATCAACAAACGTATCACTCTTAGAAATGAGAAACAAGGTCCAAGTATATTGATAGAAATCATCGACAATAACAAGACAATACTTGGAACCACAAAGAGATTGAGTTCTCATAGGTCCAAATAAATCAATATGGAGAAGTTTAAGATATCTCTTGGTGCTAAGGATTCCTTTGTATTTGAAGGAGGGTTTGGTTTTCTTTCCTTAGGTACAAGGTTGGCATTCCTCATCCTTTTCAAAATCCAGTTGGGGAAGTCCCTTGGCAAAGTCCCCTTTTCTCAACTTCTTCAATTGATGCATATTTGTATGACCTAGACGACGATGCCAAAGAGAAATATCATTCAATTTGACTACTAAGCATCTACCAACCACTAGCTTAATAGAGTCAATCATAATTACATAAAGATTACCTTTTCTAGTTTCCATATATATGACATTGTAAGAGAGGGAATCTAGAAGTAAGCATTCAAAAGAATTAAATATCACAAGGTAACCATTATCACATAATTGACTAACACTTCATAATTATGATGTAAGACATCCTCAAAGAGAACATTCTTGATACACAAGGATTCACCTACATCACCATCACCTTTTACTTGACCTTTCTTGTCATCCTAAAAGTAATTGATCCTCCTTTCTTCTTTGGGAAATTGTTGAAGTGTCTTATATCACCTGTCATGTGATTTGAGAAGCCACTATCAACTATCCATCTTTCTTTTTCCTACAAGAAAGGATAATGTCGATTCCTAGCTCAAACTTTGGGATCCAGAGTTAGCTTTGGGACCAATTTTATCTTTGGGTTGGTCCCCTTAGGCTAATATGGGCAATAAGTAGAATAATGATCATCACTCTTGTAGTGAGAACAAATCATAGGATTATTTGAGCCAGAAGAATCTCCATGGAGGAAGGAGGTTCCTTACTCTTTTTCTTACCTTTTACCTTACTCTTGCCCTTAGGAGCTCCCCCTACAAATCCCAAACCACTACCACTTTGTTTGGTAGAATGGTCAAGGATTCCATTTAGGGAGTTCTTCCCTTAGATGAATTTCTACAGAGAGGCTCTAAATCTATGATTGTCATCAGTAAGAGAAATAATAGTAGAAGAAAAATTAGAAAGATCATTATCTCTATCATGAATAAGGTCAACCTATAAATAGAGGGCTTTAGTCAAATATGAATCCTTTTCAAAAGTGATAGAAGAAACATCATTATAGGAAAAATCGGTCTAGAAGATAAAGAATTTACTTGAACAATAAGTCTAGCATTTTTAGATTTAAGAAATTAAATTTCTTTGAGATAAACATCCCTCTCATCTCTATGAGCATCACTAACAAGCTTAAGTTCAACATTTCAGTTTAAAGTAACTCGAGTTCATTTAGGCACTTTTGTTTATCTTTCTTAGTAAATGCAATATTCTTAAGAAAGACACCATTCTCTACTTCAACTCCATTGTATTGGAGCTCGAGATTAAGAAATTGGCCTTGTAAGGAATCAATCCTCTCAAGATAAATTTTCTCATTTTTCTCAAGAATATCAAGTATAGCATATAAGTCATCAATGATTTTACCCAACCTCTTCTTTTTAGATTTACATTCAAAATAAGAAGAATGGGTAGTATTAAGCATGTCAATAAGAGTTTCTTTAGTTAACTCATGCAAACTTACCTCACTTACCTCACCAATATTTTCACTTGTGGAGGCCATGAGTGCAAGGTGGCATTCTCCATCTTCATTGAAGCTTGAGTTACTATAGGATGAACCTTCCCAAGCAACATGAGCATCACCTTTGTTTCTTCTACCCTTCTTGTCCTTCCTATTGTATTTTCTATCTTTCTTGTTGTCATCCTCCTTCTTGGAGCTAATCTTGTGGTGTTACTTTCTAACCTTAGGACATTCACTTTTGTAGTGTTCTTTTTTACCACACTTGTAGCACCTTGGAGTGGAGGAGGAAGATTGCTTTCCTTTGAAATTCTTTCCCTTGGAGAAGTTGGCTTCATGCTCACTAGGGCCATCATCTTCACTAGAAGAGGAGGGAGAGGTTCGGTAAGCAAGTTGTTGTTGAAGAATGATAGCCTCCACTTGAGCTTTGAAGGTACTATCTTATATTCCTTGATTCCTTTTCTTCTTGCTTTGCTTCCTCTTCTTGCTTGTCAAGTCTTGGCTCATGAGCTTGTAGATTGTCAATAAGCTCCTTGGTTGGAATATCACCAAGACTTCTTACTTCTTCTATGGATGTCACCTTTGACTCCCATATCTTTGGAAGAGACCTTAGGATCTTTGAGTTGATTGCTCCTCTATCCAAAGTGTGTCCCAAAGCAGCTAAGCCGTTCATGATGATGTTGATTCTTGAATACATCTCGACAACTCCTTCTTTCTTCCCCATCTTGAATTTCTCTTAGAGACTGTTCATCATGTAGGTTTTTGCCTCCTTCACTTGCTTTGTGCTTTCATAAGTGTTGCACAACTTGTCCCATATCTCATGGGTTGTGTTCCATGAAGACATGCAGTTGAACTCGGATGGAGTGAAGGCTTCATAGAGGATGCTAATTGCATTGGAATTGAGTTGGGCATTTGTGACGGACTTGATTTTGGCTTAATTTCGAGGAAGAAATATCTTTTAAGATGTATAGGATGTGATGAAGTGGACTTTTGGAATCCTAAAATGTCCAATAATTTAAGTGAAAGCATAAGGTTGAGATAGATTGAGGGTTACAAGCTTTTGACAAAGTAGATGGGTTGTTTGATGTTAATATCGTGATTAAGATCCTTAACTTTATGCCATTTTGAGGAATTTAATTGAATGGTCAAATAGTTGAGTTTTTAAACCAAAATTGAATGAATTGTACCTTGAGGTATGGTAAAGCTATGGTTAAATTTTGGTGGTGATTAGAGGACCCTAGACAAAGTCATATAGGTTTGAAATAGGTGGAATAATATGCATTATTGGTGAAATAATGTGCATTCCGATAGTTTTAGCCTTAGTTTTGGATGTCAGATGATGTCACGCGACCTTGTTGTGGGCTAGTCCACAAATCGCCCTATAGCTCGCTTTGATATAGACAGTATAACATGGATCCCATGGTTGTATATTTCCCTCGACCTCCTATGGCTTGTGACCGAGATGTGGGGTGCCCATGATCCACGACGAGGACGTGTGACTAGGAGTGGGCAGTTGGTCTCACTTTCCATCATGCATATCCTCCCTGACCCTCACCCAATAGTAGACCTCATGAGCATAGAGGAAGCTGATGAGTTTGAATGGAGTGGTGATGATCTCTCACCAAAGGCCCAAGTGCACACGCTCAGTGGCGAAGAAGGAGGAGCCAGCAACAAGGCTCAAGGTCGACGACGCCTACAAAAGTAGTGGAAAAGAGGACGAGGAGGGTGATGCATCATGCCCGCTCACTGGAGCAAAGCTAGCGCAGCTGTGGAGACATCCTGGAGGACCATTATCAAGTGAGGAGTGATGCTTAGCTTCCAGTTCATGGCCGGAGAATGAAGCAAGCCCATCGCGGCGGTAGTTCACAGGCACAAAACAGACGAAACGCACAGGTAGGCATGGGACTCAGACTCAAGAGGATGTCTATGGTGGCCAATGAACAAAACTCCCTGGACCTCTGGGGTCATCACGTGAGAAAGGAAGGAAGGAGACCAACTGCATCACAGCACGACAAGGGGAGCCGCACAACGACGACTCTCCCTGGGATCGCAATTCGTGAGATTACGAGAAAGAGAGAGCGGCCGATCTCTTGCTGCAGCAGAGCTAGCCAAGATGGCGCCCAAGATCAGGATGAAGGTAGTCGTGACGCTCATGCTCAGGCGGAAGCCTGGCTACAGTCTTCCGAGGATAGATCGTGAGAGTAGAGCCCAGAGGCAGCATCCCTAAAACAGAGATCGCGAACTTCGCGTTGTGGGGGAGAAGGAAGAGAACAGAGAACTGGGTCCAAGTCATGAACCAACCGGCCTGAAGAAGCAAGGTCTACGCCTCCCCAGCCACGTGGCATAATTGGATTGGCCACAGAAGGTAATATTTCAGTAAATCGACAGTTCTTACATAATTCATAGAAATTAGCATGCTTATCAAAAAAATGCAAACAAGGTATCGTTATTCTCATAAAAATTAGTAGAACAATATGAAACCATCATATCTGTGTTTTGAAGCTTATATCTCAGTGATATTAGGCAAGATGTAAAATGCTCTTTTAATGCCTAATAAATAATAAATGAAGACCTAAAATTATGAGAATGTTTCAGTAACTCTTTAATGTGTTTTATAATCCATCTGATATCAATAATCATGATGTTGATGCATAAAATCATGTAATTTGCTTAATATGGCTATTTAGGGCTAATAACCCTATATTAATATGTAATTAATACATATATGCTCAATAAACAATGAAATTTACAGATTAAGCTTATACCAGTATATAGAACCTCAATTTTAAGTATGAGATCACGATGATACACATCATCCATATTATATGATGATGTTGCTCTTAATGTGATATAGGGTTAACATGTGCACATAATCATATGTAACATAGGGTTAACCTATGCACATAATCATATGTAACAAAGTAATCAGATTGTGTACCCTAATCTGGAATATAAGATCAGTAACCTAATTATGAGAAGATAATACAAGTAATGATGTGCATATCATAATGAGATAAGTAAACCCTAAAATGGACATAATTAGGGTTAAGATGATGAGAACCTGATGATCGTATGTGGTCTTGTCTTGACCAGAGTTTGACCAAGGATATAGTTGACATCATAAGTATATGTGATGATTAGGATATCTTGATCTAAGGTACGCTATTACCTCTTACTTGGCTTATTATACGATATGCTTGTGTTATATGTGTAGTAAAATACTTGGCAAATGATATTGGATGAAATGATTGTTCTTGTATGATATGTTGCATGATTTTCCATGATTACTGCTATGAACACATCAAACATGATATATATGTTCCATTATATTGGAAGCACTAACACTTTGGCAGTGTGCTTGGAAGTGACCTAACTCTTTGGTAGTGGTCACATTATACATATGACCTAACTCTTTGGTAGTGGTCAGACCTAACTCTTTGGTAGTGGTCACAGTGTACATATGATCCAACTCTTTGGTAGTGATCATAAAGGCCTTGAGATATAATGGAAAATAAGCTTAAAATATGTGTTCTCTTTTGTTAATGAATATCCTTGTGCAAGTATATGCTTTTCTTATATTCTTCTGTTACTGCCAAGTATATTAGTTTTATCTTATTGCTAAGATATGATGAGAGGTATAGAAAAGACATGTAGGCGTACTCAGTACAATATTCATGAAATATTGTGCTGACGTGTACCGCATGTAATCTTTTGTTTAGGTTGTGGTTATGGTCTTGAAGATCCAGGATAGTTGAGAGTTGTGTGGCGAGCTGATGTACAGGTGGACCTGTTGTCTTAAGATCATCTAGTTTAGTGGTAGTACATGTATATGTATAAGTTTGTTGTTCAATATGTAATATCAAATGTTGTAACAATTCATGTTGTAATTAAATGTTGAATGGTGAACAAATGTGTATGGTTTTATTATTGTTCATGTACATGTGCTACTGATGTTTCCTTATGACTCCCTTAATTTTCTTCTCCTTAGCCTTGTGTGGGGTGTTTAAATTGGGATTCTCGCTGAGGTGAGATTTCAATTTGGACGTCACACATCAGATTAAGTTTTAGAAAATCCGGGGATGTCACAACATTCTTTAGAGCTGCTTCATCCCAAGTTGATATAGCTCTGGATGGCTCCTTATAGGGTGCAATCATCATTTTCCACATGTCAAAGTTCATTCCTTGAATGTAAAATTGCATATGTTGCTTCCAATAGAGGAAGTTGGTGTTGTCAAAGATCGGCGGCGCATTGAGAAGCCCCCCTCTAGGATGAGGGAACCAAGTAGGTTCTCACCCATCTTGTCATCTCGTAGGAGATTTGTTGGAGAAGATCCTTGCTCTGATACCACTTTTTGGGTCTGGGACTCTAGAGGGGGTGAATAGAGATTTAAAACTTGCATAAGAATAGTTAGACCTTCAAATTATATCAATTGAAACCAAATGCTAAAAGTGAAGTTGAGGTCCTATATAAAAAAGCATAGTAAGGATGAGAGAGAATGAAACAAACACTTAGACAAGGTTTTTAGAGTGGTTCCAATCTCCAAACTAGGTGACCATCAATCCACTACCTAGAAAGGTCAACCTCTAGGATTTTGCAACCTATGTATAGTTATATTCCATTATAAGAGATATAAGAAGACCATATTAGATTCAAGGGCTTACGTATCCAAGACCAAGAGTCTTCAACCTACTCAACGACTTACCTACTTGATCAAGATGTCTTCAGCCTTCACTAAGGACTTACCTACACTTGCATCAAGTCTTTGGCCTCGCAAGGATTGCCCACTCTTCTTGGATCTTTTTCCTTGTCCTTCTTCTTCACTTGAAGAAGATCTTCACACCTTCTTAAGACTTGAAAAAGAAGAACAACTCCTCCTTCACTTAGAGAATATCACTTCAACCTTTTCTCTTTGAGAAAAGGGATTGGGAAGTGGAGAGATGGAGAGCTTTACAAGGTAACAATGAGGTAGCTCTCTTATAAAATTCCTAACTCACACATAATAAAAAAATGCTTTGTAAATGAGAGAAAGAAAGGGGATAAAAGGGGCTTAGCACACTTAACTATAACAAGGACCAAGGATAGAATGAACGAGCAACCTTGGAATGAACTCCAAGAGGTCCTATTTATAGTTGGGGGTGTTCCATTGAGTATGGGATAAATTAAGAATGAAAAATAGTTGTTTTACAACTTGCAATGGATCTATTTTCATTTCTAATAATTCTCCAATGGTTGGAATTACTTTTTTTGCATTTTCTATATAGTGCATTCGATCGAATTTTGATAAAGGTAACTCGACCGATCCACTATCTGATAAAGCCAATTTTCAAACTATTGGTCGAGTTTGTCATAGGTTAACTTGACCGATCAGCTAAAATCAACTTTGATCAGAAAGTTGGTCAATTAAGTTTTGTGAGTGCATAACTCGACCGATCCAATCATTTCCAAAAATCAATCACTGATCATTCGAGATTCAAAATCGACCGATAAAGTTGTTGTGACAAATTTACCAAAATGTTTTTTAAGTGATCAAATAATGGAATTAAGTGCCCCTAATTTTTTTTTCTCATCTTAGTTACAAATCATATCATCAATACAAATGATTACAAAAATATTCTATGGTGGTTTGGAGTGATTTCCCAAAATTGCACATTTTCATTGCTTTTGACTTGAACTTGGAAAAGCTAGGGCTTGTGTAGTTTGATCCTTTTCATGTACCTAATACTATAAATCATTCTCAAACAAACATACATATGAATGGAGTGGCTAAGTCATTATCAAAATATGGAAAATATATACCTCTCTGATGCAACCCTATTTTAGGGCTTCATCATGTGTCTTTTTGCATGATAATCACATCTAAATATTGTAGATTACAAGCTATTTCCTCCTATGTGATCTTTTATGAAAAATTCACTTATGCCTCCCTGTGTGTGTATTTCAGGGCACTTATGCATGCATTGATGCATGGGAGAGAGATGAAGAACGTCTTTGGGTTCTTACACCCCAAGAGTGGACCTATCTCTTCCCCGAGCTTCCCTTAGATGTAAAAGAGAGATTCAAAGAAAAAGGAGGCTAGATGAAGAAGTTGAAGTGGATATCCGTACCAAGAAGCCCGAAAATAGCCGTGGCAAATCACCACAGCCATGGGGAATTAAGATCCAAAAGTTACAAGGAAGTCACCAAAATTGTACATGAATGATCATGGCCATGGTCAGCAAAACGTTCATGGTCCTCATAACAGCCGTGGCCAATGCTTTCGACCTCGCCCGTGGTCAGCAAAATGATTGTGGCAATTTATGCATGAAAACCCCAAAAATCAATAGGGACACTGCTCAATTACACGAAAATGACCACGGTCGTGGCCATCAGCATGACCATGGCCATTGAAGGCCACCTAGCCCATGGTGAATGCCACGACTATGGCAAGATGAAGACAAAATGACCTGAGAGTGACCTCACATGTGTCTCCCTCCTCCAACATGGCCGTGGTCCTCCACACGGTTGTGGAACCCTGCACCCAACACGACTGTGGCACCCCGCCACGACCGTGCCCACCATACACACCTATACTTCAACTCCACCTTCCACCTTAGCCATTCCACTACCCACAACCATGGCATGCAACCCCCACCATAGCCGTGGCACCTCACCATGGTCTTGGCACCTCACTATGGTCGTGGTGACCACCTAAACCGACCCATTTTCTTCACTCTTTATCACATTTTCCCCACATTTACCCTAGTGTTTCCCCACCATCTATATATACATAGGTGGAAGCCACAACACATAGGTTAGCTTCCATTAGCCTCTCCCTAGCTACTCTCGAGCTCCTTCATCATCGTCCTTGCTTTTACTCCACTCACCTACCTCCCACTCCATATTCCACTCCATTTACACCATACAAATCGAGTTTTCTAGGTTCCCTACCATAATCCTCCCATATCTCCATGCTTTCACCCACCGTAGAGGAGGAGCTACGCCCTACAGAAGCTAGGAGGTGAAGAAAAAGAAACTACGACGAGCTCCATGGATTCCTACCCCATCCTTCTCATTTCTTTTCTCTTTTGTATGAGTGTGTCTAGATAAGCCCCTAGTGGTGGGCTGTTTGGGGTTAAAATGTGACTTCGATACCATGTTGGGGGAAAATAACTTGTATTGAATATAATTTCATTCTATGATGATTGCCTCTTGCTTCTATTTCATTTTCCATTATGTTGCATGTGTTTGTGCTTTTAAACATAGATTGCTTGTTTTGTGATGTTTGATGACACAACTTCTAGGGGAAAATGGAATGTAAGTGGAAATCTTAGGAATGACTCCTAGGTTCAATTAGTGGATCCCTAGCTATCCCCCTTTGTTCCTACATACATCTCTATTCTTCTACAAGTAGGTGTGAGAACTAAGTAGCTAGTGTAAGTGTGATTAGTGCAATTGCCTAGAGTTTCCTAAAGGCTAGATGGCAAGTAACATGAGGTGAAACACCATCATATCTACTCCCATTCCTACCTTTGGCTCTCAATTGACCTAATACCACTTACCATAGAAACCTAGACTTGCCAAGTCTTACTAGAATTACACCTAGCCCTAGTTCTCCAACTAGTAGCATTGGGTATATTTCAATAGCACTTGTCGTGTTGTTTGGTTTGGTAATATAGATTGAAATATGAGAATTGTATGCTATGTTAACCTTCCCCCCAGCTAATATCAAGTTTCATTCCCAAATGGCCCACATGTCCATCTTATTTCTTAAAATCCTCCCTTGCCTTCTTAGCTTGTTAATGCTATCTTAGTCAATTGCCTTTGTTAGTTCTTAACTAATTTCTTAGTTCTTGATGTTTAGTTCTTGCTCAAGTAGTTAGTCCCCCTATGAATTTTCTTCTCTTAATTTAGCTAACTAGTGATAACTTAGGCTCTTGTTTGTCTTATTTCTTAGTTGATAAATTGCCTTGCTAGTGTAGTGTAACTCCTTGCTCTAGTTTAGTTGCTTGCCTTGCTTAGTTTCTTAGTCTTAACTTGCTTAGGGTAATCAAGGGTTTTTGTTAATCTAGTTTCTTTGTTTCTCTTTCTTACTTGCAATCGTAGAATAATCAGTCAAAACCAACTTTAAACCCTCAAACCCTAGACTCCACTTTTGGATCATAGCTAACATTAACCTAGCTCTAGTGCCCCCTCTTTCCTTGAGGATCGACCCTAATCTTACCACTTTCCTATACTACAACACAAGGCATGTGAGATTAGTTGAGCCTGTGTGTTGGACTAGGTCCCTATATAAATTTTGAGAGATCTGTGTGTTTTCCATTGGGGTTGCATCTAGTCACCTTTAGTTGTTTAGTGTGTGGCCTTGGGAAGATTGCAACAAGCTTTTTGGTACCGTTTCCATGGATAGAGGTGCTTTGCCTAGATAGTTAGTGTAGCTTAGATTTTCCTACTGCACTCACCATTTACTCAAAACATAAAGCACAATCGATCACTATAGTCACATACCCAAAAATATGGGTAAATTAAAACTGATTTCAACGTCAGCACCTTCTCAGAAACATTTGCATAAGATCCCAATATCTTTCTTATATCCATACTATGCCAAGAATTTGATACAAATTGTTCTATCATCTTAGCCACAACATATATGATGTGGGATTTTATCGCACTAACAAACTCACTCGGGGTTAAGATCCCTGAGCTTTTACCAAAACCAAAGTATAATAATACCACCCGCAAGAGGATGAGTCTTATTGCAGTATAGTTAAGGATCGAACCCAAAGGACAACATTTTTAAGAATCTTTGTTAATCGAATCTAGCTCGAGTTAAGGGTAATATTTAAAATGATTGGTTGATTTGAGGTTAATTAAACTAATAGCAAGAAAGTAAAAGCGGAATTAAAGTGGGATTTAGATCAATGATATGAAATCGCTGGGATGGTATCGGGTTTCACCACCGCTATGCACGTAAATACATTCCAACGCAAACCATCCAGGAAAGATATAACGATCCAAATAGAACTGTTGCAGAACCCCCCATACGGGTGTTAGGTTCGCGTAAGAATCACCCTATGCATCAGATGTCTCATCACCATCCGGATCACTTACTTACGACTCCGAAGATACAAAAATCCAACGAAGGTTGTGGGCCCCCTATACAGGAGTTAGGCACACAAAAGCGTCACCGAAGTCTAGATGGCTCGTCCCCTCGCGGATCATACACTTACTACCTCGAAGAAATCTCATTCTATTTCTAGTTTGGGAGTCAACCACATTAATCGATTAGAAAGTAGGTGATAGATATACCAACTAACATCGACGATAAACAAAGACGATACAAAATCCAACTAAGGTTGCGGTCCTGCCGGAGGGATGTTTACACTACAGAAGCGTCACCGTAGGCTAGATGTCTCATCCCCTCACGGATCATACACTTACGACCTCAAGGAATCCTATCAGAAGTTCTCGTCAAGGAGTCGAACTTAGTAAACTGCCATTCCATCCCACATATAGAAGATTTCGCAATATGGGAGAGAACAAGATGAAAGCAAGTAGATAATCAACCACAAACGTACCAACTAACAATGAAATGGGAAGTTATATACATTGCCATGGAGAGTTTAACAAAAGAACATGATTTGCATGGGCAGAGGGGCTAGTCCCCACACCCCAGCAAAAAGGTACTACTCGCTCATGATGCGAGAAACAAGGTGAATAAGAAAGAGAGAGAAATCCACCATGAACTCGGTGCAGAAGGTAGTTATAGTTCGGTGAAGAAGATACAACCTTCTACGTCGTGTCAGAGCAGATCTGGACACGAACGGGAGATGCCAAGATAGACCAGACAGTCTCCCTCGCTCCGTCTTCCTTCTCTCCTCAGCCTCCTTGGTTGCAACATGGGCAATAGGTGGAATGAAACTGGCGTGGACGGCACTGGATTCGGATCGGACCTGTGTACGGGCAGCATGTCAGCGTCCCGAAACCCATTGCCAAAATGGGGACCATACCGGTCCTATTTATAGGCACTGGATTGACCCTCACATTTTTGGTGTGATTCCAGTCTGAAAATATCTTATCCAAACGGTTTGCATTTTACTCTCCTCCATTCGGTTTGCATGTGCAGCTCATTCGGTTTGCAGCAAACGATTTCACACTAAGGCCATTCGGTCTTGCATTGGCAATTGGTTATTTGGTTTGCATCCATTGTTGCATGTGCAAATGGTTTGTATATTTCCTTCATGCGGTCTTTACTTCAGCAATTCACGTGATTGATTCAGCAAGTGGCATTCGGTTTCATGAAAATCATCTTATCGTCACGTGTTGTAGCTATTTGGCCTTCACGCTCCATTCAGTTTTGATAATCATATTTTAGCTAACGGTCTTCACGTATCCTGCTCAAACGGTCTTCAGCTATCTAATCCAAACGGTCCTGCAGGTTTAACTTGACTGCCCATTCGGTCTTTGCAAGTTAATTAGCAAACGGTTTCGCACCCGCCAATACTCCAATCGATTTTATGCAAAGTGGCCATTCGGTCTTTGTATTTTTCCAACAAACGGTCTTCAGGTGGCCATTCAAGCAAACGGTCTTCTCATAATCTTCATTCGGTCTTGCATGGACTATTTGTTCATGTGAATGGTTTGCATGCAGCTCCTTTGCACGTTGCTGTTCCGATCTTGATTCTCCCCTAGCCAAACAGTCTTCACAACAGCAAAACGGTCTTCATGCATGTTTGATATTCACGTGCTGCTAATCCAATCGGTCCTTACTTCTTGTGCAGCTTGAGCAAACATTTTGCATATAAACCAAGAGACCAAACGGTCTTGCAACAAGCTCATTCGATCTTCATAGGTTTGACTTTTTCCATACATTTTCATGCATACGTTTAGCTGCTCAACATACTTCACGTGAATAGCTGAATTTGTTTGCTCCCATCATGCTCAAACAGTCTACGTGTACGGTTGTGCATTCGGTCTCCGCATAGCATGCCAACTTTAGCAAACGGCCTTCTCAAACGGTTTCAAATATTGAACTGTTTGCACGTAGATGCGTTAAACGGTCTCACAGACCGGATCTCTTCAAACGGTCTTGCAGACCGAATCTTTTGAAACGGTCTTGCAGACCGAGTCTCTTCAAATGGTCTTGTAGACCGAATCTCTTCAAATGGTCTCGCAGATCGAGTCTCTACAAATGGTCTCGCTGACCGAATATCTTCAAACGGTCTCACTGACCGAATCTCTTCAAATGGTCTCGCAGACCGGAACTCTTCAAACGGTCTTGATGTGGAAAAGTTCATTCAGTTTCGATCATTCGATCAAACGGTCTTCACGTCTAAACGGTCTTCACGGCTGATCGGTGTTGCGACCTTGGCGCCCAAACGGTCTGAAACCATGCGACGTCCAAACGGTCTGAAACCGTGTGACATCCAAATGGTTTTGAGATGGATCTGTCCATTCGGTCTTGAGTCTGAATAGATGAAACTGGTTGGTAAGGACCCGATGGTCAGATCGTTTGGCGAGACCGAATGGTTGAAACTGTTTGTTCAGTCCGAATGGATGAAACCGTTTGGTTAGTCCGATTGGTCAGAACCAAGGGTGAGTGAAGGTGGGTCCCGACTGACTGTTCAGCCTTATCAAGACCTGCATTAAATCAACAATATTTAGTTAAAACCTTGATAATCGAATCAATTAAGTAATTTTGCACATTATGATTCATTTTGATATTTAATGAGTGAAATAGTATATATAGAGTTGAATTTGTCCCAAAGTGATAATTGAATTCCATGATGAATATGCATTCATCAAAATACCCCGAACTTAAATGTTGCTCGTCCTCGAGTTACACAAAATCTGAAACGGTCGCCAAATGAATACTTTCAATTCGTGTGATTGCTTCATCTTCACATCATGAATGTTTTCTTTCTGCTCAATATGACTAAGTATCTCAACCTCCTGAGACCACTAAACACATCTTACCATATCTTCGTTCCTGAGTTCGCTTTCCAATATCACTTCCTCCTCACTTTTTCTAACAACAAGCATATCAAAGAGTTTTGTAAGAATCCAGAGACACCCGCAGAACAACAAGTGTGCATTTGATCTGACACTGGTGTTTTTCAAGATAGGGTGGGCATTCGTTGTGCCATTAGGTAGAAAATAGAGTGAATGGTGGTATGGAAGGAAGAGGTAAATCTCTCCTCTATTCGACTCGAGATTTTCTTTTTATTTGCTTTGCAATTTCATTGATTGCATTTTTTGTGTGAATCTCTCCTCTATTCGACTCGAGATTGCATTTCTTTTTGTGTGCGCTTTGGCATCTTTTTGTTTGCAAATCTCTCCTCTATTCGACTCGAGATTGCATTTTTGGTGGTACACCCCTATTAATTTGCGAGGGGTATGGAAGAAGCGGATATAGAGGGAAGTGGTGTTCCACCCCAAACTTAGGGTTTGGCACAATTTTGGCCATTTTTGTTTCTTTTTTATGGATGGAGGGGTACGAAGATGATGGAAGAAGTGTAGAAGAGAGTTCAGATCATAATGCAACTTGATTTACAATTCCGTGCACCAGGTCATTCTCTTTGTCGTATTATGCTCAAATAATGGCTTGATGAGGATCCGGTGGGGATTCCATGTTATTGTTCCACTACTCAGTTAGGAAGAACGACGTATTTGATCCCTATTAGTTTGATAGACACTTGTCATATTTGCATAAGTATCATGATGTTAGGAGTCATAAGCTTCAAAAAATGATTTCAGTCAAAAGGCTAGTTTCAAAACGTGGTCCTTTTGATGAATTACTTCAAATAAGGAGGATATAATGATTCAAAATGCATAGTAGGTTAGTTAGTGACTTTTAATGAAACCAGGAAGTGTCAAAAATTCATCAAGTATTTGTTCAAATTCTTTGAAAGCTTTAAAACTTTAAAATTTTGAAAATTTTGGTCAAAAATGTGGCGATGAAAATCTAAGACTGATTTAGATGGGTGAAGGTGGAAAGTAAGATATGTACCATCCACCCTCCACCCCGAACTTAGAAATTTGCTCATCCTGAGAAAACTCTAAATCCGAGATGGAGGGGAAATTTCATGCCGTTTGGACCACTGAATGTGGTTGCATTCCAGACAATGTGCGTCCTCCATCTGAAAATCTAGAAAAGCAAGATCAATCAGAACTCAAGATAGCATCTCACACTATGAATTTTATTTGGTACAATATTATCTACAAGGTGAAAACAAAATTAAGGAAAATTTTCTAATTCGACATTGAAAACTAAATACAAATTTATTTATCGGGTTGCCTCCCGACAAGTGCCTTTGTTTTATGTCGATGGCTCGAATTGATATCTTTGACTTCACGGTGGTTCCTTTGGATTGGAGATTGGAGAGATCTATTATTTCTTCGGTGCTCATATCCGCTGTGGTGAAATATCTTTTCAAGTGTTGGTCGTTTGCCACAAATTCACCTGACTTTTCACTCCATAAAGAGAAAGCACCATGTGGGGAGATGCTTTTCACAATGTACGGTCCAGACCAGCGGGAGCGGAGTTTCCCCGGGAATAACTTCAACCTTGAGTTGAATAGTAGAACTTGGTCTCCCACTTGTATGTCGTTTCTTTTCAAATGACCATCATGCCAAAGTTTGGTGTGTTCTTTGTAGATTCGTGCATTCTCATAAGCTGTCATCCTGAGTTCATCCAGCTCTTGAAGTTGCAGAATCCTAGCCTGGCCTGCTTTCTTCATGTCAAAATTCAGTTGTTTTATTTCCCACCATGCCTTATGTTCCAATTCAACAGGCAGGTGGCAAGCCTTTCCATATATAAATCAGAAGGGTGTAGTCCCGAGGGGAGTTTTGTAAGCAGTTCGACAGGCCCATAAAGCGTCGTTGATTTTCACTGACCAATCCTTTCGATTGCGACCTATAGTTTTTTCCAGAATAGCCTTGAGTTGGCGGTTAGAAACCTCTACCTGTCCACTCGATTGTGGATGGTAGGGCGAGGCTACTTTATGTGTTACACCATATTTTCTCAGTAAAGCTTCAAAGCTTCTTTCAAGGAAGTGAGACCCTTCGTCCGATATCACGGTTCGTGGCACTCCAAAATGGGGGAAAATAATATCTTTGAATAATTTGATGATGGGTTTGGAATCATTAGTGATGGTTGGTATAGCTTCAACCCATTTTGAGACATAATCAACCGCTACTAGAATGTAAGAAAATTTGTAAGAAGATGGGAATGGCCCCATGTAGTCCACACCCCAAACATCAAATATCTTAATTTCTTGCCACAACTTAAGTGGCATCTCATCTCTCTTCGTAATGTTACATGTTCTTTGACATTTGTCACATGATAGAACAAAGTTGTAGGAATTCTTGGATATAGTTGGCCAAAAGAATCCACATTGCAAAACCTTTATTGCAGTCTTCTTAGAACTCATGTGGCCTCCAATTGGGCCAGAGTGGCAGTGCTCTAGAATGAGTTTTGCTTCTTCCTCAGCTATACATTGTCTGTAAAGACCATCATCACATAGCTTAAAGAGATATGGCTCATCCCAGTGATATTGCTTCACATCATGCATGAATTTCTTCAGTGCATTCCCAGTGCATTGAGGATGGATAACCCTAGCAGCAAGGTAGTTCACAAAATCTGAGTACCACGGTACAACTTCTGAGACCTTCATTAGTTGATCATCTGGTAGGGAATCATTGATCGGAATCTTCTCAGTATCCAGAGTGTGGATGCAACTGAGGTGGTCTTCTACAACATTCTCTGTGCCCTTTTTATCTCTTATCTCTAAATCAAATTCTTATAAAAGGAGGATCCATCTGATCAACCTGGGTTTTGCATCTTTCTTTTCTAGAAGGTAACGAATGGCAACATGGTCTGTGTAGACAATGACCTTCGAACCAATTAGGTAGGATCTAAATTTGTCAAAGGCATACACGACTGCTAGGAGTTCTTTCTCAGTAGTTGCATAATTTCTCTGGGCTTCATCGAGAGTTTTCGATGCATAATAGATCACATAATGTTTCTTCTCTATACATTGCCCTAAAACAACACCCACAACATAGTCACTAGCATCACATATAATTTCAAAAGGGTGGTCCCAGTCGGGAGCTCTAATGATGGGGCGGTTGTAAGGGCTTGCTTCAGAGTGTTGAAGCTTTTGACACATTCTTCGTTGAAATTGAAATCAGTATCCTTTAGTAATAGATTCGTCATCGGCTTCGTTATCTTGGAAAAGTCTTTTATGAATCTTATGTAAAATCTTGCATGTCCTAGGAAAGAACGGACTTCTTTTACATTTTCTGGAATAGCCAGTTTAGAAATCACTTCAATCTTGGATTTATCTACTTCAATTCCTCTATTGCTAACCCTATGACCGAGGACAATGCCTTCTTTTACCATAAAATGACACTTTTCCCAATTTAGCACAAGATGTGCTTCTTCACAACATTTGAGGACCAGGGAGAGGTGCTTTAGACATGAATCGAATGAATCTACGTATACAGAAAAATCATCCATATAGACCTCCATAATGGTTTCAGTGAGATCGGCAAATATGGCAGCCATGCAACTTTGGAAAGTTGCAGGTGCATTGTAGAGGACAAATAGCATTCTTTTAAATGCATATGTTCCGAATGGGCAGGTAAAAGTAGTTTTCTCTTTATCATCTGGATGTATTGGTATTTGATAGAATCCAGAGTAACCGTCAAGATAACAAAAATATTCTTGGTGAGCCAACCTTTCTAAGACTTGATCAAGGAAAGGCATTGGAAAATGATCTTTTTGAGTTGACTTGTTCAATTTTCTATAATCTATGCACATCCTCCACCCTGTGACTGTTTGAGTGGGGATGAGTTCATTGTTTTCATTCCATATAACAGTTGTTCCACCTTTCTTCAGGACTACATGTACTGGGCTCACCCATGGCAAATCTGATATTGGATAGATTATTCCAACTGTGAGCAGTTTGATGACCTCACGACGGACCACTTCCTTTATATTTGGATTCAATTTCCATTGATGCTCAATAGTAGGCTTGTGATCTTCCATCATAGGGATCTTGTGCATACACAACGCTTGACTAACCCTAGTTAGGTCACTCATTTTATAATCGATGGCTTTCTTTCTTTCCTTTAGTTCCTTCAAGAGTTTATCTTCTTGTTCAGCTGTTATATCAGAATTTATAATAATTGGGCAAACTTTGAGATCGTACAAAAACACGTACTTCAGTCCCTCGGGCAGGGGCTTCATTTCGGGAGCCTCTAGTTTTTCGCATGTTTCTTCTGCAGTTTCCATAGCTTTGAGTTCTTCAGTAGTTGCTTCAACATCTTCTTTAGCAGAGTCGAGGGATTCAATGCAATCCTTTACTTGTTCGTCAATTGGTTCATCAACTGATGGGTTCGTTAGAGAAACTTCTAAAGGATCATCTGATTCATGATGCTCTTTAGTCAGAAGTGACATTTGCTCAATGTAGTCAATCAGATAGACTTCTTCTTGCATTCTTGGTCTTCTCATACTTTCAAAAACTTTAAATTCAAGAGTTTCTTTGCCAAGTCTGAGAAGTAAGGTTCCAACTTCAACATCAATTAGGACTCTTGTAGTGGTGAGGAACGGACGTCCAAAGATGAGAGGATATCTCGTGTATTCCTTTATGTCAATGATGATGAAGTCACACAGAACATAGGAATCTTTTCCTACCTTGACAGGTACATCCTCAATAATCCCTAATAGACATTTTATTAAATTGTCTACAAGTTGTATGGTCATGCCAGTTTGTAAAACCCTAGCCTTTTGCAAAGGAGATGTTGGCGCCAAGATCTGCCAGCCTTTTCTTGCATGATGAATCACCGATATGGCAGGAAATCCCAAAAGATCCTAGATCTTTCTGCTTCTTTGGCATCTTACTCTGGATGATATCTGAAGTGGTTATAGCTAACTTGACTATCTCATATTCTTCAGTTATATATTTCCTGGTGAGGAGTGACTTTAAGTACTTTGTCCATGCTGGTATCTCGGCCAGAGCATCCAAAAAGGGTATATCAACATGAAGTTTCTTCATAGCTTCTTTAAACTTATTGAATCTGGTATCAAGCTTTGTTTGCCTTAGATGAGCTGGAAAAGGTATACGAGGTTTGTACACAGGGATATCAGGTTTTGGAGTCTCAGTTTCTTCGTCTTCTTGAGCACGCTTCCCAAAATTTCCTTTTTCTAACTTATCATCAATTATTGGTTCCTTTGGTTGTGATTCAGGAGTTGTTAAATCTTGTATAATCATGGGTTCGTTCTCATCTGTAACAACCACATGCATCTTTACAGGGGGATCTAAATAGTCGTTTCCTGACCTGGTGGTGACTGCCTTCAACTATTCTAGATGCTTGGGATTATTCTCGGGTTGGCCGGTAAAGACTCCAGCTGGTGGCTTAATGCTAACTGCAAGTTGAGCTAGTTGAGATTCAATAGCCTTCTGCTGAGCTTGTTGGTTAGCTATCATAGTTTGCTGAGTTTGCAACATCTTTTCAATGGCTGATAGCTTTTCATCATGAGGAGCTAGACCTGTTTGTTGTCCTTATTGTTGATAAGGGACTTAGTTGCGACTCTGGTACTGGGAGTTGTTTTGATAATTATTGAAGTTCCTATTCTGAAAGTTTCCCTTGAAATTTCCTTGATTTCCAAAATTCTATTGTTGATTGTACTGGAATCCTTGTGGGCTTCTTGGTTGATTTTTCGAACCAAATTGATGCGAGTTTACTGCTCCAGAGGGGTTTCCATATTGAAAACCTAGATGGTTCCTATTCTGATTCAGATTGTAATACCCTTGACTAGGAATGGTGTTGACAGTATTCAGATTTTCCATTTGACCGTTGTCTCCTTGTCTACATGCATTTCTTAGGACAACATCATAGAGAACACTACATGATAAAGTGGAATGATCAGTACTTTTACATGCTTCACAAAATAGTGAAGCGGACTTGATCTGTTCTGGTTGTTGAAGGGGTGGACGTCCTCTTCCAATTGCAGCAAGTGAGGATTCAATATGGTCTGGCTTGGCAACTAAGAGTTTTAGGGTTTCAGTGATAGATTTTTACTCCAGTGTCACTTCAGCCATAGCCACTTTCAACACTCCTTTACCTACAGACCTTCCCCAATTTGCTTGGTTTTCAGCTCCAAGGGTGACAACCCTCCATGCGCTATCATAGCTTTGATGCATGAAGTTTCCTCCAGATGAGGAATCTAGAAACCTCTTAATATCATCATCCACACCCCTGTAGAAGATCTCAATGAGTTGACTCTTAGGAATGCCATGGTGTGGACACTTTCGTAGAAGCTCCTTATATCGGTCCCACACCTCAGTAAGGGTTTCTCCAGGGGCTTGAGTGAACATTGTTATTTTTCCCCTAATTTCATAAGTGAGAGATGGAGGATAGAACTTTTCCAGAAAGACGTTATGCAGTTGTTCCCACATGGTGATAGGTTCACATTGGAGAGAGTTGTACCAACTTATGGCTTTATCACCAAGATAATACTTGAATAGATAGAGTCAGATGGCATCGTCGGATACTCCATTTTGTTTTGTCATAGCACATAGATCGATGAATCTCAGAAGGTGTTCTTAAATATCTTCACCTTGTTTGCCATAGAACGGGTTGTTTTGGAGCAAGGTGATCCAATGTGCTCGTATCTCAAAATTTGGAGCATGAATGGGAGGATGTAGGACTGGGTGATGTACATCAGCAACTTTAGGGATTGAGAACTCCCTAAGATCCTTTTGTAGTTCTGCTGCTTGTGCCGCTGCTTGTGCTGCTAGGATTTCTTGTTATACCGCAACTATGGATTCTTGCATGAGCCTCTCTCTCTGTGCATTGATGGCTTGAGCCACTCTTCAAGCTACTTCCTCTTCCTAAGCCATCCTTGCTTGATTTTCTCAGATCTATCGATGAAAAGTTATGTCTATCTCAGGATCAAAGCTTGTTGTGAGTCTGGGGCTGTCCGAACGGTGCATACACTATGCCTTGGATTGTACCTGAAAATAGAAAGATTTCAAAAGTGAGAACCACATAGTAGAGTCAACTTCAAGTATATAATCGATTGTTTCAAAAGAAAAAGCAAAATCCTAAATTAGTCTGAAAAGAACTAGATTTGACTAACTGATTCCATTGTCCCTGGAAATGGCGCTAAAATTTGATGTGGGATTTTATCGCACTAACAAACTCACTCGGGGTTGAGATCCCTGAGCTTTTACCAAAACCAAAGTGCAATAATACCACCCTCAAGCGGACGAGTCTTATCGCAGTATAGTTAAGGATCAAACCCAAAGAACAACATTTTTAAGAATCTTTTTTAATCAAATCTAGCTCGAGTTAAGGCTAATATTTAAAATGATTGGTTGATTTGAGGTTAATTAAACTAATAGCAAGAAAGTAAAAGCTGAATTAAAGTTGGATTTAGATTAATGATATGGAATCGCTGGGATGGTATCGGTTTTCACCACCGCTACACACGCAAATACATTCCAACACAAACACGCAAATACATTCCAATGCAAACCATCCAGGCAAGATATACTGATCCAAATAGAGCTACTGCAGAACCCCCCATATGGGCATTAGGTTTGCGTAAGCATCACCCTTGGCATCAGATGTCTCATCACCATCTAGATCACTTACTTACGACTCTGAAGATACAGAAATCCAACGAAGGTTGTGGTCCCCCTATACAGACGTTAGGCACACAAAAGCATCACCAAAGGCTAGATGGCTCATCCCCTCGTGGATCATACACTTACTACCTTGAAGAAATCCCATTCTATTTCTAGTTTGGGAGTCAACCGCATTAATCGATAAGTAAGCAGGTGATAGATCTACCAACTAACATCGACGATAAACAAAGATGATACAAAATCCAACTAAGGTTGCGGTCCTCCCGGAGGGATGTTTAGACCATAGAAGCGTCACCGTAGGCTAGATGTCTCGTCCCCTCATGGATTATACACTTACGACCTCAAGGAATCCTATCCGAAGTTCTTGTCAAGGAGTCAAACTTAGTAAACCGCCATTCTATCCCACATATAGAAGATTTCACAATAAGGGAGAGAACAAGATGAAAGCAAGTAGATAATCAACCACAAACGTACCAACTAACAATGAAATGGGAAGTTATATACATTGCCATGGAGAGTTTAACAAAAGAACATGATTTGCATGGGCAGCGGGGCTTGTCCCCACACCCCAACAAAAAGGTACTACTCGCTCATGATGCGAGAAACAAGATGAATAAGAAAGAGAGAGAAATTTGCCATGAACTTGATGCAGAAGGTAGTCACAGCTCGGTGAAGAAGATACAACCTTCTACGTCATGTCGGAGCAGATCTAGACGCGAACGGGAGATGCCAAGACAGACTAGACGGTCTCCCTCACTCTGTCTTCCTTCTCTTCTCAGCCTCCTTGGTTGCAACATGAGTAGTAGGTGGAATGAAACTGGCGTGGACGACACTGGATTCGGATCAGACCTGTGTACAGGCAGCTTGTCAGTGTCCCGGAACCCATTGCCAAAATGGGGACCCTACTGGTCCTATTTATAGGCATTGGACTGACCCTCACATTTTTGGTGTGATTCCAGTCCAAAAATATCTTATCCAAACGGTTTGCATTTTACTCTCCTCCATTCAGTTTGCTTAATTTGGTTTGCATGTGCAGCTCATTCGGTTTGCAGCAAACGATTTCACGCTAAGGCCATTAGGTCTTGCATTGGCAATTGGCTATTCGGTTTGCATGCATTGCTGCATGTGCAAATGGTTTGTATATTTCCTTCATGCGGTCTTTACTTCAGCCATTCACATGATTCAACAAGTGGCATTCGGTTTCATGCAATTCATCTTATCGTCACGTGTTGTAGCTATTTGGCCTTCACGCTCCATTCGGTTTTGATAATTATATTTTAGCTAACGGTCTTCACGTATCCTGCTCAAACGGTCTTTAGCTATCTAATCCAAATGGTCCTACAGGTTTATCTGCCCATTCGGTCTTTGCAAGTTAATCAGCAAACGGTTTCGCACCCACCAATACTCCAATCGATTTTATGCAAAGTGGCCATTCAGTCTTTGCATTTTTCCAAACAACGGTCTTCAGGTGGCCATTCAAGCAAACGGTCTTCTCATAATCTTCATTCGGTCTTGCATGCACTATTTGTTCATGTGAACGGTTTGCATGCAGCTCCTTTGAACGTTGTTGTTCCGATCTTGATTCTCCCCTAGCCAAACAGTCGTCACAGCTGCGAAATAGTCTTCATGCATGTTTGTTATTCATGTGCTGCTAATCCAATCGGTCCTTACTTCTTGCGCATCTTGAGAAAATGGTTTGCATGTAAACAAAGAGACCAAATGGTCTTGTAACAAGCTCATTCAGTCTTCATAGGTTTGACTTTTCCCATACATTTTCATGCATATGTTTAGATGCTCAACATACTTCACGTGAATAGCTGAATTTGTTTGCTCCCATCATGCTCAAACGGTTTACGTGCATCGTTCTGCATTCAGTCTCTGCATAGCACGCCAACTTTAGCAAACAACCTTCTCAAACGGTTTCAAATATTGAACAGTTTGCACGTAGCTGCGTTAAACGGTCTCGCAGACCAGATCTCTTCAAACGGTCTTGCAGACTAAATCTCTTCAAATGGTCTTGCAGACTGAGTCTCTTCAAACGGTCTCGCAGATTGAATCTCTTCAAACGGTCTCACAGACCGAATCTCTTCAAACGTTCTCGTAGACCAAAACTCTTCAAATGGTCTTGATGTGGAAAAGTCCATTCGATTTCGATCATTCGATCAAACGGTCTTCACGGCAGATCGGTCTTGCGACCTTGACGCCCAAACGGTCTAAAACCGTGCAACGTCCAAACGGTTTGAAACCGTGCGACGTCCAAATGGTTTTGAGATAGATCTTTCCATTCGGTCTTGAGTCTGAATGGATGAAACTAGTTGGTCAGGACCGGATGGTCAGATCGTTTGGCGAGATCAAATGGCTGAAACCATTTGGTCAGTCCGAATGAATGAAACCGTTTGGTTAGTATGATTGGTTAGAACTAAGGGTGAGTGAAGGTGGGTCCCGACTGACTATTCAGCCTTATCAAGAACTGCATTAAATCAATAATATTTAGTTAAAACCATGATAATCGAATCAATTAAGTAATTTTGCACATTATAATTCATTTTGATATTTAACAAGTGAAATAGTATATATAGAGTTGAATTTGTCCCAAAGTGATAATTGAATTCCATGATGAATATGCATTCATCAATATACACACAGGAGAACAATATTCATATATGCCACACAAACAAGCATTAATATGCTAACAAAAGTTCGATTCGTTTGAAACACCATATACAGATTTTTTTCTTGCCCGGACCTGAGAGTACATGGATGACTCTAGGACACACTAGACATCTAATCAACTTTTTCAAAGATTCATTACTATATCTCCTCTTTACTGCCACAAGTTTGTTTTCTTCACTTTATATTACCTAAAAAGATGTGACGAACCACAAGGGTGAGACCCATGTCCCAGCAAGTGATATAACTTCCAACGATGCTTATTGATTACAACATTTTAAATAGTAGATAACTGAGAAGTTAGAGTATTTATGTAACATCCCTGACCTGGATTATGCTTAAACCTAGATGTTTTTCTTAATAAAGTTGATTATATGCTTTCTCTTATCTCTTGAAAAGTAATTAAGGCTCAAGAGGAACTTATATTTCAATTGTAGTCCTTTTTGAATAATGTGGAAATATTGTTTTACTTATTTTGGACTAAAATGCAAATTTCCCTAGTTGAGGGGTTAAATTGCAAATTATGTATGGAAAAATGTTCCTCATATGTTGAAGAATCATAGGAGTGAGTATGATGCAGTTGTATGGCTTCTACAAGATTGAATAATAAGAAAGAGCATGTTGAGCAATGTTTGTGCATTAAAACCTAGTTTTGGTGTAATGTGCAATTTACCCAAAATCTAGTGTTCAATATGCAAAATACCACTTTAATAGGGTCCCTCATGATTCTTGGCATCATTTAGAGAAAAAAATTTGAGAGGGGCGCCTCATTTGAATCATTTTGGAAGAAAGAGAATCTTGATATTAAAATAATCAAGTTTTAAGCATAATTGGAACTTTACTTCAAATTAATGCAAAAATAAATATGTTAATCGAAGTGCCCTTCAACCAAAATGGTAATGGTTGAAATTAGATAATGTTGGACGAGAATGTGCCTTGAAAAGGCACGAAGATATCCAAGTGAGTGGAAAACCCACTCACATTAGTTAAATCAAAAGTAATATCCACTAAAAATGGGATATTAGTATTATATGATTTAAGGTGCTTAATTTGTGTTTCCTTATTCATGGATAATGAAGACGAATTAGAAGTAGGGGGAGATGGCTTTGCATTCAAGGAATTGATGGGGGAGAGGTGGCACCAATTTTGGAATTAAAAGGATTTTATAAAATAATTTCTCTCTCATTGAATTTCTTATAAAAACACCTTTTACAACTCAATTGAGAGGCTTTTTTGAAACCACTTCCACTCTTTGCTTGCAAAACGACCAAGGGAGCTTTGTAGGATCAGGTGGATGACCCCCAACCTGTTGGTAAGCTCCATGACCTCTTTTCACCTTGATTCCATGGTAGAAATCGAAAATCAATGCATGCTTTCTTCTTATCTCCAATCCATCTTCAATTCTAGCCATTCCCTTTCACTCAAAGCTTAAGGACGAGCTTGGGATAGTCAAAGGTGTTGCTTTCACCATTAAATATTTGGAGTTTGAATCTTTGAAGCACAATTGAAGGCAAGTTATATAACTTGAACCCTTGAACTTTGTTATTGATTCCATATCTTTATCAATTGTTGATTCCTTCTTTATTCCTGAAATTTTATTTGAATGATTGATGAAATCACCATGAAAATCATAGCAAGATTCGTGGGTTTATAGCTTGATGATGATGACATCATCATAAGCACACACCTCCACAAATATCTATTGCAAACGGTTTCATAATTTTGGTCCAATCGGTTTCACCAAACCGTTTGGAGACCAAACGGTTTGCAAACCGTTTGGAGGTTTGGGTTCCAAACCGTTTGGTGTGGTTGACCAAATGGAGGGTGTTGACCATTTGAGGGGGGTTTCTGATGTCTTGAATAATAATCTAATAGATTTAATTGATTGGTTTCTAAAGGTTCTATGATTGGATAATCTACCGATTGCAAACCCTAATCGGGTTGAGTGCTGAAATTCTCAATGGATTGATTTAATTTTTGGGTTGACTAACCCAAACGGTCTCAAGACCATTTGGAGGTCACACAAACGGTCTCAAGACCGTTTGGAGGTCAACCAAGACCATTTGGAAGTCTATGATGAAGTATGATTGGATGGTTGAAGATCCAGTGATATCAAATTGAAATGCAATCAATAGCTAAATTGATGATTGATTCAATGATGCAAACCTTAATTGATTTTCACAAATTTCAATAATGGTTTGAGTCAAACGGTCTCAATACCATTGGGAGGTCATCCAAACTACCTCAATACCATTTGAGGTCAGGTCATGTCATGATTTGATGATGATCCAATGATTTCGATTGAACTAGTTCTACAATGTCAACCATTGATGGTTCCTCGGTTTCAAAACCCAAATTGATGGTTTCTTGATTATAAACCCTAGTTCAATTGGGTTCAAAACCCTAATTGAAGGTCCAATTGAAGGGTGATTGAATGGTTCAATGGAAGAATAAATTAGTAGTTCAATTGATAGATGGTTTAATGATTGAAACCCTGAATTGATAAAGTGATGGAAGACCTTTTTTGTCCATTCGGTTTTGAGAGAGTTTGGACCAAACGGTCTTAAGACCGTTTGAGTCCAAATGGTCTCAAGACCTTTTGAGACCAAACGGTCTCAAACTGTTTGGAGACCCAAGTGGTTTCAAGTGTAAATTGTCCATACGGTTTCATTATTGTTTTGCTTAAACGGTTTCAAATCATTCAAGGTCTGAGTGACTAAGACCGTTTGGGGTCTAAGTGACCAAGACTAATTGAGGTTCAAATTGGTCAAACCAATTGGACACCTAATATGATTAAAGGTCAGTTAGCTACTTGATTGATAATGATTTAGTCCAAAGGTGATTATAATGGTTAACCCTAACTGTGTGTACTTAAATGAAGAGCTGACCTAGATCAATCTTGGAGTACTTAACATCCTAGAGAGGATGAGAGAGTGAAGGAGAGAGAGGAATTCTTATATAATTAAGCCCTAATCCTTTCATTATGAATAAAATATGTAATTAGGTTTTGATCCATAATAATGAGATCATGAAACCCTAATTGAAAAGATTAATTGAGTCCTGACCCTAATTTAGGGCAACTGAGTGAAACCCTAATCTGGGTGATGATGTAACCCTAATTTGATGGGAATTGTGCGTCCTAACCCTAATTTGGGCAATTGGGTGTGAGAAACCTTACTTGGATTGAATGGTAAACCCTAATCCCTAAAATAGGGTAAAGGTATATGAAACCCTAGTACAGGGTAATGCTATGTGAAGCCCTAACACTGGGTGATGTGATGTGAAACCCTAATTTCAGGTAATGCTATGTAAAACCCTGATATAGAAGGATGTTATGTGAAACCCAAATGTGGAAAGATTTTATGTGAACCCTATTCCTAATAATGGAATAGTAATTAATTAATTGATAAGTGAAATACCTAAAGAGGTTGATAATGGAAATATTTATATTAATAGTTCCTAACTCAAAGATGAGTCCATATCACTGGCAATGGTTGTATATTCTAAATAAGTGACTTATGGCCAATGCATTACATGATAAATGTGATGAGTTGATGCATAAATTATTAGGATGGGAAATACCCTAATACAAGCTAAGTGGATGAATTCAAGTAAGATAAAGGTGATGTGGGAAGTGAGACATCAAGACATGATAGATATCACATCCAGCACCTTAAGATTTATACACCTTGATGTACTTTAAATCCAATATATTTGGATGAGTGACACATGAAGTGTGTCATGACAATTGTTATATTATGAAGTAATGCACTTTGATAAGTGTAGGCTAACATACCTTAAGAAAATGTTATGCCAAGTTAATAAAGTATGATGTAATCATATTCTGGTAAAGTTGAGAGAGGAACTCATATCCTGTGTGATAATTCATTTAATGATAAATGATGAGAATAAATAAGCATGATTAAATGCTTATGTTATCAATGTTGGCTCCTAGTTGTGTGCAGCAATGAATTAAGGTTTGATCATTAATAACATGATCTTAAGAACCTAAATAGGTTATTTGTGGAAAACCCTAATGGAGGGTGATGATATGTAAGAGGAATCCTAATCCTAAAAAGGGAATAGTGGTATTACTTTGTGTTGCATGGTGCTGATATGTAAGCATTATAACTATTATCATGAAGTACTAAACATGCAGGTATCCTGAGAAGATAAACATAGCCAGGTATGAGATATGATGTTCCTTTTATTAAAGTTGTTAATGAGCCATAATATGCCTTTTTGCCTTCAAAGAAGTAACAAGAGGTGAAATGCGCTTTGTGAGTTATGTAGAATGCTTGTGTAGAAAGAATGATGATTACCTCGGTCAGATGACCTGAATGTATTAAGTTACATGTTAAGTGGTAACACGTATTCTATGATAAACTAATGGTTTGCATACCCATATTCTATAATCATGATGATGAACTTGTTAAGAAATGGAAATGTACCTGATGAGAGGAGGGATTAAGATCCCAATACTTTGTTAAAAGAGTATGGCTACAGGCCATGACTTCATAAAACAATGTCAGGCATTAGCTATGTGATCTAAGCCTGAAGAGAGTATATGCTGTGGCTATAACTTTATAGTGAAGATGTTAATATACCCTAGAAAGATAATTGCAGTTTGACACATGATGTGTAAAATATAATCAGCCGTGTAGTGTATTTGCATAAAGTTGAAATATGAGAAACATTGGTTGATATTATCCTGCTTAGTATAGCAGATAAATGATATACATGCTCTGCATATTCCTTATTGGATAAGTGACATGCTGCTCTATCAGGTTATAGCTGTAATGCTTTAGATAAGAATAATGTTCTAATCTGTTAGACCATGAATTAACTGCTGCAATAACAATGTTTCTGGTGGAGAGTTATATCTCTCGCTGGGGCAATTTACAATTTTCTCACCCCCATGGGAACCACATTTTTAGGTGGATGCGAACGAGGAGGCAGGAACCCTTCTGTAGGTGAAGGACATCAGCAGCACCAGGAATAGCAGTGAATTCTCAGGTGGAGACACTGGCTATCAAGTTTTGTATATATGTGAATAGAGTCCTATGTGTCGTCTTTGTACTCTCAGGTCCTCAGAGTCTGTAGTTGGTTTTAATGAATTGATATGAGATTTTGGCTTGATGCCTCAATGTTCTTATGTTGTCTGTATATAATTTAATAGAATAGTTGATGTTGTAATCTTTGAGATGAGATAATCCAAGACATGTACCTTTAAACAAGAATGTAAATGTGTTACTTTGGTTCTATGTGAAAGAGTTTTCCTATGTTGGATCACTTGGTAAAAAGGTTTTAATTTTTAGTTATTTTCCATAATCCACTGCAAACGAACGCTTCCGCTTAAGTAAATTATGTTTTTATGATCGTTGTGTGACAATTTAATAACCAATTGAACAGATTGAACAATTCAAGTATGCTAAATAGATTAAACAATTAATCTTAGCAACAAGTATGATCATCAATGCATATATAGATAACAAATAAATGCATTTATTTGGATAGATATATACTTAAATATGATAAAATTGCATCTAATAACAATCATTATCATCGATCTAACTATCATCATATTCCTTGCTAACAGCACAAGCAATCTAGTAGCATAAGCATCCTTGACATCATGAATATATCTAGTAACATAACATGGATATCAATATTGGCATCTCAAATAAAGTGAACAGATCTATATCATAAGTAGAACTAACATCATAGAACAATTAACTACATAAGGAATGATTAGAAGTTTAAGCATTTATAATTACATAGGCATGGCTAGCAATATTAAACATAGCTAGCATCATCATCTTAACCATCAGTTTTAGTATATTTGACAACATAAGCATGTTTACAACATCAGCATAACTACAACATAAGCATATCTATTATCTCTTATTGTACTATACATGATATCAATGAAAAGAAAGCAAACAAGGGTTATCATCCAATATGAAGTGTTGTGGATAACCCTAAATAGATATGCTACGAGACTATCTTACATCTTTTATTATGCCCTAGGGAATTTGAATCGTACCATCCAAAGTCCAACCGACCCCTGTGAAGGGCTATTCGGTTTTGTACAAGATCTAGGAGTGCTGATATCCTAAGATCTCTTCCCCTCAGACAATACGAGTAAAAAGGGAGTGACATGTCAGTCAAAGATGTCACCAAAACAACATATAGTCAACCTGCTAACCACTAGTCCGCCCTTGGTACAGGTCACAACACTAGAAACCAGGGTATACAAAACCCTCTAATCTGAGGTACAACCTTAGTTGTCCTCAATCACATCAGATGTATGAGGCATGACCATAGCCATCATCCACAACCTACATTGTGGATGACAAGGATATATCCTCAACTTGCCACCCCGACATACTCAATAGTATGCACTCTGAGTTTCCCTTAGGAATACTCATTTCACCATCCAAAAAGTTTTGACACTGAAGATGGCTCTACGGTACAGGGCACTACATGATTAGAGTTGCATTTGATTAGTTATGCCAATTGGGTGAATTAAGGTTGCATCAAATAAGTGAACATACAAACCCTAATTCACTTCTAGCAAGCATATAAATATCACAACTTTGAAAAGATATAAAATGTGTGGAACATAATTTATAATCTCATCATCACATGGTACTATTCACTTGCCATTCATGAGGCCACACAAGTCATCATACTATCACAAGATATAAATCATTTTCACAATATCAAACGGTATCAACCCTTATCAACACAAGGATTACACCTCATTCAGGGCTCAGCCATGCCCAAAGGTCATTAAGACCATCATACTATCACATGATATAAATCATTTTTACAATATCACAGGGTATCAACCCTTATCAACACAAGAGGATTACACCTTCAGGGCTCAACCATGCCCAAAGTTCATTAAGACCATCATACTATTCCCTGCAAGATCATCATTATCTTTACATGCCTTATAACAAGGCTCAACAACATCACTTACATATAATATATACACTGGATCAACAAATTATTGCATTAATGAGCTAGGAGATATGCATAAACAATCATAGCAGGGTTATATTAACATTAAGAACATTCCTTTATTACATCAACATGCAAGGAATCTAGATATGATTAACCCTCATCATATTCATAATGCACATGTTTAGCATAAGAAAGTATCAACCATGTGGCTATGATAACCACCAATTAACATATTAAGGTTATGATCATATTAAGGAGGTTATTCCACCATCATTCCATCATATAATAATGTTAAACATGAATACTTATCTTTATCTATTTGCATTAGATTTAGGTTCAACAAGATAAATTATATTAATGTCACTAATCAACACTTATACCCAAGCCCTAACTCACGACATATGTCCCAGTACAAGGACAAGCACCCCCACTTCACCAGTACCAAGTACCACCACATACATATGCTCCTCCACCTCAACAACCCCCTTACAACTACCAATACCCTCCACCTCACTCATACCAACATCCCCCTCCAAAATATCACCGTCATCCACCACAACAACCACAACCACAACCCCAACCACAATTTATCCTCCAAAACCCAAATCCACCACACTCAAGGCCACCACCACCTCGACAACCACATCCACCTCCACAAGCTTCCTCCTCTACTACCCATGAGCATGTGAAGGCAGTGATATTTTGGATGAGTGGTAGAACCTTAGAGCAGCCACATGGTACTCATGTTGATAGCACATCCAGTGATGATAGGGTTGATATTGTGATTAGTGATGTTGATATTGAGATTCAGGCAGATGATTCTGTGACAGGAACCTGGGTTGATACTGTGATACTGAGATATGATATCGTGATCCCAGTGATACTTCTTGATGATACTACTAACTTGAATCAGTTGGGAGTACAACCTCCATTCCCAGATGCACTTGAAGAGCCATCCACTGAAAGAAGGAAGAAGAAACATATCGATGACATCATGGAGACCTTTAAGAAGGTCAAGATCAACATTTCTTTGTTTGATGTGATCAAGCAAATTTTGTTTTATGCTAAGTTCTTGAAAGACTTGTACTCATTCAAGAGGAAGATGACAGGAAGGACATCGATGAAGTTCAAGCTCACTGAGCAAGTGAGCTCAATTCTACAACACACCATGCTAAGGAAAAGAAAAGATCCTAGTGCTCCCATCATCTCATGCTACCATTGGAGCACATCGCATAGACCAAGCTCTTCTTGAATTGAGTTCTAGCATAAATTTGATGCCTTATGATGTGTTTGCTGAACTACAAATGGGACAATTGAGTCCCTCTCATTGTACTTTGCAGATGGCTGATAGATCTGTGAAAACACCTAGAGGGCATGTCGACAGTGTGTTGGTCAGACTTGATGATGAGACCTCTGCATTCTTTCTTGTTGATTTTCTTATTTTGGACATGAAAAAAGACTCGAGGAAAGTGCCTATTATCTTGGGGAGACCCTTCTTAGCTACAGCTGATGTAGTGATCCATGTGAGGACTAACACCATGTATGTGAATTTCATGCACATGAAGATCCATTTGAACATTTTCAAGTCCTCTACTAAAGCTGAGGTGATAAGTTCTCTAGAAGAGGATTGTTATCTTATTGAGTGTCTTGATGAAATTGTACAAGAGTGTCTACCAACATGGATTCAAACTACCACACAAGGCAGAGGTCTGGAGCCCATTGTGGAATTTCCTAATGATGATGAGAATGAGGAAGAAGAGATGGCCTTAATGGCTACAAGTGAGGACTTCCTCTCCATTTCTGAACCATTGATGAATTCCCTTAAAGAGCCTCCCATTCTTGGGCTCAAGTATCTTCTTGAAGGGTTGAAAAATGATTTCTTAGGCTCAAATGACACTCTCTCAGTGATCGTTTCTTCTATTCTTTCTCCGAAGTAAGAAGATGCATTGATGGTAGTTTTGAAAAAGAACATTCAGGCCATCATATGGTCCATAGATGATCTGAGGGGTACTGACCCTTTTATTTTTTTCATAAAATCTATCTTGAGGATGATGCCAGACCAACCCGTCAAATGCAAATATGAATGAATCCAAAATTAAAAGAAATAGTAGCAAAATAGGCTGTGAAGCTACTTGATGTTGGAATCATATATCCCATTTTTTACAACCCATGGGAGAGTCCCATCCAATTTGTACCCAACAAGGGTGGGATCACAGTTGTCGAGAATGAAGATGGGTAATTGATGCCTGTGAGAGAGCAATCCAAGTGGAGGATGTGCATGGATTATAGAAAAGTGAATGAAAAGACCAAGAAAGATCATTACCCTCTCCCTTTCCTTGATCAAATCTTGAAGAGATTAGCTAGGTAGAGTTTGTATTGTTTTCTTGATGGGTACTATGGTTACTTCCAAATAGCTATTCATTTCTCCGATCAAGCGAAGACGATTTTCACTTGCCCAAGTGGTACTTTTTATTACAGAAGAATGTCATTTGGGTTGTGCAATGCTCCTTCGACATTTCAAAGATGTGTAACATCCATCTTTGTCGATATGCTTGATTCGTTGCTCGAAGTCTTCATGGATGACTTTTCTGTGTTTGGTAAGATGTTTTGTGAGTGTCTTCTCCACCTAGAAGTTGTACTTAAAAGGTGTGTTAAGGTTTGTTTGGTTCTATCTTGGGAGAAAAGCCACTTCACAGTGCCCGAAGGCATTGTTTTGGGTCACCTAGTTTCTAAAGCCAGAATTGAAGTTGATAAGGCCAAAGTGGGCCTGATTTCCACTCTCACTATTCGTTACACCATAAGACATGTCTGATCTTTCTTAGGGCATGCGAGTTTCTATCATCGCTTCATTAAAGACTTTAGCAAAATCTCGAGGCCACTTTGTCATTTGCTTGAAAAATATGTGGAATCCAATTTTGATCACAAGTATGTTGAAGCTTTCAAACACTTGAAGAACAAGCTCATCTCTGCTCCTATCATGCAGCCCCCAGATTTCTCCTTAACATTTGAGATCATGATAGATCCATTGGATATGGCAGTGGGGGATTTGTTGGGCCAAAGGGTTGGCCAGATTCCACAAGCCATTTACTATGCAAGTAAGACTCTTAATGAAGTTCAAAGGAACTACACTACCACAGAAAAAGAGTTGCTTGCTGTGATTTTTGCTCTTGACAAGTTTTTCTCTTATCTCTTGCAAAACAAGGTTGTGGTTTATATGGACCATGTAGCATTGAAGTACCTTTTGATGAAGAAAGATTCTAAGCCAAGATTGGTCTGATGAATTATATTGCTCTAAGAGTTTGATCTAGATATCGTTGATAAAAAGGGAGTAGAAAATTCGACTGCCGACCTTCCCTCCTACAATGAAGCACTGTATGATGATAGGAATCGTATCAAAGAAAGAATGTCACATGAGAATCTCTTATTACTTTCATCCACCCAATGACCGTGGTATAAGCACATATATAACTTCTTAGCTAGTGGAAGGATATTGAGTACTTGGACAAGGGAGGAGAGCAAGAGACTATTTGCTATGGTGAAGAACTATGCTTGGGATGATATGTATCTTTTAAAATATTGTCCCGACCATCTCATTAGAAGATGTGTTCCGGAAAGTGAGCAGCAAGAGATCCTAGACATGTGCCATTTCGGTACATGTGGAGGTCATTTCGGCGGGAAACATAGAGCCACTAACATTCTTCAAAGTGGATTTATTGGCCAACTTTGTTCAAATATGCTCATTAGTTTTGCTAATGTTCTTTCAAGTGTCAAAAGGGGGGCCATATCTCCAAAAGAGACATGATGCCTCTATCACCCGATCTTGTGGTTGATGTGTTTGATATATGGGGAATTGATTTTATGGGTCTGGTTCCTCCCTCCTTTGGATATGTGTACATCTTAGTGGCCGTGGATTATGTATCAAAATGGATTGAAGATATTGCTACTAGAATCAATGATCATAAAGTGGTGTGTGATTTTGTGAAGTCAGATATCTTTAGCTGGTTCGGTGTGCCAAGAGCCATGATTAGTGATGGCAGAAATTCATTTCATCCATCACACATTTGAAGGATTGCTAAAAAGAGATGGAGTGAATCATCATGTGGGTACTCCTTACCACCCTCAAATGAGTGGTCAAGTTGAGTTATCTAATCAGGAGATAGAGCTCATTCTTGACAAGACGGTGAGGCCGCACCGCAAGGATTGGTCTTTACGTCTCAATGAGGCTTTGCGAACATATAGGACTGAATATAAAGCCCCAATTGGCACCACACCATTTAAGCTTGTTTATGGAAAAAGATGCCATTACCCATAGAAATGAAACACAAGGTTTTGTGGGCTTTGAAAGCCATGGATATGGATAGAGACATTGTCAGATTGAAAAGAAAATTGCAGCTGCATGAGCTTGAAGAGATGAGGCATGAGGCCTATGAATTGTCCAAAAGCTACAAGGAAAGTACAAAGTTTCTTCACAACAAGCTGATTAAGAATAAGGATTTTGAGCCCGAGCAATGGGTATGATTGTACAACTCTAGGATGAAGTTCTTTCCCAGAAAACATTGGTCTAGATGGAAAGACCTTACCTAATCAAGAATGTATATCTACCCAGGGTTGTTGTGATAAGCGAGAAGGATGGAGCAAGGGTCACTGTGAATGGACAAAGATTGAAAGTAGTTGTTAAAGTAGGACCAGATAGAGCCAATCAAAGTTTTGATATTGTTATGTTATTTGAGGAACACCAGCTTGATGAAGAGATGTGCTTCAATGCACATGAGAAGGATATTTACTACAAATATGCTTTGAGAGCTCCTAGAGGATGAAAGAATTCAATAATTAATAAGTCCAGATGAAGGCATAAAATTTAGCACTAGTGGGAGGCAACCCACCTAGGTTGGGGAACTTTTTCACCCAACCTTCACTTTTTCATACTTTTGCTTTCATTTTCCATGAAATACACACACACACACTTGCGCTTGATAGTTTTTTTTGTTTGAGTTTTGATGAGATGCATGTGAAAAATTTAATAGATAGAAAGAGATGACAAGGAATGGTTTTTGAAGTTCAAATGTGGAAAAGAGCCAAAATAGTGCAAAAATATCAAAGTTTTTGAAATTGAATTGACAAAGTATAGAATAAAGACACACCACAGCCGTGGTGATTCAAAATGGACGTTGTGACGTCCCCGGATTTTCACCTTCTCAAAACCCTATTGGTAATGAGATGTCTGAATCCGAAAACATCATCCAATTATATCAGAGAGCGATGCGGAAGCATAATACGCATACATGAACACACAACTAACAACACCATAACATTTCTCAGCATTCAACATGCATATTTATACAATATGAATTATTACAACATGATTTACAGTTACATATTGAATGAAAATTCTACAAGTCTGGACATGTATGCTAACAGGATCTTAGACAATAGGTACAACCTGAACAACTTGCTCACATCCTGTACTTTTCCTCCCATGCTATCTCTGAACCCAAAACATACATGAAACAACAAATCAACACACAAGGTGTTGTGTACGTGGGCATAAAGATACATATATTTATGGCTTGCATAATTTTTGAAAAAGATTTGTAGAAGGAAAGAAAATCATAGAAAACACTTCTTTATTAAGCGAAATACGCCAATTTAAGTCATTTTCCTAGATGAATTGCATTATCAAGGTGGACTAGTACCAAAACATAAATATTGGGCCCATCCCCGTGTACCAAGTACTCTAGGGAAACTCCCCGTACACCGTGTGCTCTAGGGAGGTGTACTAGCCAACATTAATCCATTCCCTTGTAAGGGGGATAATGAGCACCTTAAATAACTACAAAGCATCTACTTATCATTTATGTTTACAAGCGATAAAACATCGAGTACTATATAGTGCTACTACATCCAATATTTGCAAATAGAAGAGGGCATACATACATATCATGATTGCAAGAAAGAAAACCATAGTCATATACTTAAATAAAACCCACGTACCTGATTTTGGAGATTCATAAATATTTTTGATCATCTAGACAAACTGGTCAGCACCTGATTAATAACAAAATCATATACTAGCATCAGATTCTGATCATCTTAACCCTAGTCGTGTTCATTAGGGTTTATATTATCTCATTAGGATATTCCAACATTTACTTGCATTATTGTCTTATATTTATATTATTGATGCCATTTTCCAGATTACATCTTATTATCAAAGTTCATCGTCTGAACATTAGGTTCCAAATCCTTTTTGTGCACATATTAACCCTAGGTTACATCATTAACCTAGATTAAGGTTTTATAACATGCATTAAGATTCATCTTCATATAACATAGATTCTGTTCATCATGATGATCTCATAATTAAATCTGAGGTTCAATATACTGATATGAGCTTTCTCTGTAAATTTCATCATTTATAGAGCACATATGTATTTATTGTATTTTATTAGGGTCATTAGCCCTAATTAGCCATATTAATCAAATTACAGAATTTTGTGCATCAACATCATGATTACTGACATCCCATAGATTACAGATATTATTTGTGATTTACTAGTATTTTCTCATAATTTTAGGTCGATGTTTGATATTTATTATCTATCAAACAAGTATTACATGTATTATATGATATTTCTAATATTAAATCATAAAAAGTCTGATATTAAGCTTTCATCTTATTCTATGCATTTTTATGAATGTTTTGGTACCTTGTTTGTATTTTTTGGATGAACGAACTATTTTCTAGAATTGATTAAAGATAAAAAGATTTTCTGGGATAATTACCTCTCTAGACCAATTAGATGGCACCACGTGGCCTCTAAGAGGCGCTTCTCTAGTTCCACCTGACTCAGATCCGGGTGGGTTCCAGCTCTGCTAACCCGGTTCTTCTTCTCCCCCTCTCATTTTCGTCTTCTCGCGATAGCACGGCTTGACGCCCGCTCCGTGTGCGCCGCCGGCCCGAGGCCAGCTCAGGACGCTGTTGCACTCCTGGACCTAGGCCGTCGCTCGACGCCATCGTGCGTCGTCTCCTGGACAACGACCGCCTCCGTGTGGGCTCTGCTATGTGCCTGAAGCCGCCGCCCGTAGCTTCCTTTCTGCCCCGATCGTCTGTGTGCACTCTACCTTGTTGAGGCGGTAACAACGCTTGTGCACCTCCGCTCTGCTCAAGGCACCTCTATGCGCACACTCCTCCTCCGGTGTCCCCTTCACGTCGTTCTGTCTTCTGCCTGAGTGCCACTGCACTACGGTCTATGGACTCCAGTTCTCATCGCTCTCTCTCTCCGGCGTCCGTGAGAAGTTCCAGGTCCCCATCTCGTCCTCCCGCTGGGTTGAAGGAGCGCCATCATGAGAGCAGGGACTCCAGCGAAGAGTCAAGCTAGATTTAGGCCTGATTGCACTGCCTCCTCCTGCTTCTAGACGATGTGGTGCAGTCCAGCTCTGGCAAGGATGGGTAATTGGCGATGGAGGTTATAGGTTCTTCTTTGTTTTCGAGACCAACTGACTTCTATAAACACACCTAACTTCTCAGATCCCCTCGACATCATCTCTACCTGAGCCAACCAACTCCGACTAGTTCAGGGATTGCTAGTTGACGAATGAGGAGGTGGGGATGTGGATCACAGTCTCTCGGTGACTTGTGAAGACTAGGTTTGGAGAGGATGAAGGAAAAGAGGACCTGGTCTCCTTCATCTCGCCTCAGAAATCCAGCAAGTCAGGGGTCGTTCGACTGCCCTCATCTTACGGAGATGCTATAGGGGCTATCATGCGGCCAGTCTTTCCGAGAGTGATGGATCGGGTGACAGGTTGGGGGGGGGGGGGTAAGCTCAGTCATCCGCAAGATGTGGAGTTTGGAAATGAGGACTCTACATTACTAGTCACACCCAACAAGTCGTGCCCTTGGGCTTGCTGCGTGACATTATTGGAATTCAATCCTAGCTCTAAAATCATTATAAACTTGGCCATGCTATCAAACTTCAAACATGAAAATCTTCCAAACGTCCAATTATAATGTCATGAAATTTGAATCTTAATACTGCAACATCTAACCTATCATTCGTCCAAGTTCGATACCAAAACTTTAATAAGTGACCGTCTAGTTTAATTCTTCAAATAACCTAATAATTAAGTATATACGCCTCAAATACAAGTCAAATATCCATCAACTGAGCTCATCCACCTATAGTATACTCAAGGTTCTCAAATATTATATTGGGTATCAAAACCCTAAAATTCACGGTCATCACATTCACCCCACCTTAAATGGAATTTCGTCCTCGAAATTCAACTATTGTCATGCTTAAGATGATATCGAAGTGTTCAACTTCATAAAGGTCACCATTTCTAGGTACCAAAGTTCTCATATTTCTCTATGTATCCCAATTCAACATGTTCTCAATCATCTAGGTTGTACCTACCCCACCTTATATAGGTTGAAGCAATACATTTTTTTTTAATTAAAAAAATCATTTAATGGCTTAGGCATAACTTGATATTCTATCATTCTAGGGGTTACATCCCTTATTACCCTAATAATTAGGGATTTATTTACTCATATAGAGTTGAGAAGGTATTAATAAGGGTTTCATCTTTCATGTCATTAAAGTGTGCAAGGTGATATCAAGATTCTATGTCATCTAATAATAGAACATTCACCCTTAACATTATCATTTGGTTTATGATCAACATCATATTAAGATTTCATCATTAAGGGAAGGGTTTTTTTTTTAATGCTTAAATGATACAATTTCACCCCATTATGAGGGTTGTTGTCAAACTAGGATCTTAGATTCATAAGACTTGAGGTTAAGAAATTTATTTTTAATCCTTTAATCTGTGATCCAAAAATATCTTTATTTCAAGATTAAGTTTGTATCTTTCATGTATGATATGAAGGGAAAGAGAATATACTAAGTCAGGCTTATCATGAATTAGAACTTGAACAATACAAGTATGATATAGGATGGGAATATAGAATAGGTCAAGCTTATATGAGTGACTCATCATATACAAATCATCTATATAGCTCAGGTGAGGTTTCTAGTATCATATATTAAGAAAGAGAAGAAGAAGGGATAACATGTATTTTGAGTATCTTTTGCACAAAGCATCATACTCTCATAATTAGAGTTCATAAATTACCTCACTTGTAACTAATGATGAGATTCTCAAAATATGTCACTCTAGCTAGGACCTAACTCAACTAAAGGATTGACTTTATCATATGGGTCGTCTACCCATCCTTTTCTTTTACCCAATTCTCATATATAGATTTGAATCATGCATAAGGACACAACTCATCTAATCAGGAGTAACCCAGCTTAAGACACATCATATCACATATATCTCATATTTTCATATATTGTAGGGTAGGTCCTATGACCCTCTTCTTGTGGATCTCACCCTCTCTGCAGTTCACCACGTATCTTGTCCTAACACTGGGGGTCCTCCTTTGTAAAAGAGCTTGAGGCTCATGCATATTCAACCATATTTTAACTTAGCTCATCTTAAATAAGAAAAGAGGATGCACATTCATCATCAGGACTTAGCTTAGATTCTTCAAAATTGGATTCAGGTCATATACAACTTAAATCCTTATAAAGCAACTTATATCATTAGAGGTAGAACTTAAATAAGATCATCCATGCTTATATCAACTACCATTCTATCATCTACACTGTGTATCACATATATTGATACGGCTCTAGACATCTAATCTAGACTACTCTCTCTTCTAGACTGATGTCACTCCCTTTCACTTAGGTTGCATGAACACTAACTACTCTCCAGTGTGAGGGACACATTTTTATATTTACATATAGGTAATAAAATATTATATAGTTTTTCTCTGAGAAAGAAGACGTCAGAGAAAACACTTGAGGCTCGAGCCGCTTGGAAAACAAAACCAAATCAGCAAAACCGAGTGTCCCACACATAGTAGATAGTCTAGTTTCATGTAACCTAGTGAAATGGTGAGAACGAGATGTAGACTAGTGTAGCTACCCAATACATATGAGCTCTATATGGAAAGGGTTTCTCACACTTGTCTAAACCTAGTTCTCGAACATCTAGGTTCTAACCTAGAGGCTAGGTCAAACCTTATTCCTATAGAACAACTTACTAAGTTTCTAAGGTTTAAAGTGAGAGGTGAGATTTAGGTTTAATGTTTCATGGTGAGAAATTGTCAGGTGTAGCTAATGTTCATGCTCTGATACCAACTGTGACGTCCTCGGATTTTCACCTTCTCAAAACCCTATTGGGAATGAGATGTCTGAATCCGAAAACATCATCCAATTATATCAGAGAGCGATGCGGAAGCATAATACGCATACATGAACACACAACTAACAACACCATAACATTTCTCAACATTCAACATGCATATTTATACAATATGAATTATTACAACATGCTTTACAGTTACATATTGAATGAAAATTCTACAAGTCTGGACATGTATGCTAACAGGATCTTAGACAATAGGTACAACCTGAACAACTTGCTCACATCCTGTACTTTTCCTCCCATGCTATCTCTGAACCTAAAACATACGTGAAACAACAAATCAACACACAAGGTGTTGTGTACGTGGGCATAAAGATACATATATTTATGGCTTGCATAATTTTTGAAAAAGATTTGCAGAAGGAAAGAAAATCATAGAAAACACTTCTTTATTAAGAGAAATATGCCCATTTAAGTCATTTTCCTAGATGAATTGCATTATCAAGGTGGACTAGTACCAAAACATAAATATTGGGCCCATCCCCGTGTACCAAGTACTCTAGGGAAACTCCCCATACACCGTGTGCTCTAGGGAGGTGTACTAGCCAACATTAATCCATTCCCTTGTAAGGGGGATAATGAGCACCTTAAATAACTACAAAGCATCTACTTATCATTTATGTTTACAAGTGATAAAACATCGAGTACTATATAGTGCTACTACATCCAATATTTGCAAATAGAAGAGGGCATACATACATATCATGATTGCAAGCAAGAAAACCATAGTCATATACTTAAATAAAACCCACGTACCTAATTTTGGAGATTCATAAATATTTTTGATCATCTAGACAAACTGGTCAGCACCTGATTAATAACAAAATCATATACTAGCATCAGATTTTGATCATCTTAACCCTAGTCATGTTCATTAGGGTTTATATTATCTCATTAGGATATTCCAACATTTACTTGCATTATTGTCTTATATTTATATTACTGATGCCATTTTCCATATTACATCTCATTATCAAAGTTCATCATCTGAACATTAGGTTCCAAATCCTTTTTGTGCACATATTAACCCTAGCTTACATCATTAACCTAGATTAAGGTTTTATAACATGCATTAAGATTCATCTTCATATAACATAGATTCTGTTCATCATGATGATCTCATAATTAAATCTGAGGTTCAATATACTAATATGAGCTTTCTCTGTAAATTTCATCATTTATAGAGCACATATGTATTTATTGTATTTTATTAGGGTTATTAGCCCTAATTATCCATATTAATCAAATTACAGAATTTTGTGCATCAACATCATGATTACTGACATCCCATAGATTACAGATATTATTTGTGATTTACTAGTATTTTCTCATAATTTTAGGTCGATGCTTGATATTTATTATCTATCAAACAAGTATTACATGTATTATATGATATTTCTAATATTAAAGCATAAAAAGTCTGATATTAAGCTTTCATCTTATTCTATGCATTTTTATGAATGTTTTGGTACCTTGTTGTATTTTTTGGATGAACGAACTATTTTCTAGAATTTATTGAAGATAAAAAGATTTTCTGGGATAATTACCTCTCTAGACCAATTAGATGGCGCCACGTGGCCTCTAAGAGGTGCTTCTCTGGTTCCACCTGACTCAGATCTGGGTGGGTTCCAGCTCTGCGAACCCGGTTCTTCTTCTCCCCCTCTCGTTTTCGTCTTCTAGCGATAGCACGGCTTGACGCCCACTCCGTGTGCGCCACCGGCCCGAGGCCAGCTCAGGACGCTGTTGCGCTCCTGGACCTAGGCCGTCGCTCGACGCCATCGTGCGTCGTCTCCTGGACAACGGCTGCCTCCGTGTGGGCTCTGCTCTGTGCCTGAAGCCTCCGCCCGCAACTTCCTTTCTGCCCCGATCGTCTGTGTGCACTCTTCCTTGTAGAGGCAGAAGCAACGCTTGTGCACCTCCGCTCTGCTCAAGGCACCTCGGTGCGCACACTCCTCCTCTGGTGTCCCCTTCACGTCGTTCTATCTTCTGCCCGAGCGCCACTGCACTGCGGTCTATGGACTCCAGTTCTCATCGCTCTCTCTCTCCGGTGTCCATGAGAAGTTCCAGGTCCCCATCTCGTCCTCCCGCTGGGTTGAAGGAGCGCCATCATGAGAGCAGGGACTCCAACGAAGAGTCAAGCTAGATTTAGGCCTGATCGCACTACCTCCTCCTACTTCTAGATGATGTGGTGCAGTCCAGCTCTGGCAAGGATGGGTAACTGGCGATGGATGTTACATGTTCTTCTTTGTTTTCGAGACCAACTGACTTCTATAAAGATACCTAACTTCTCAGATCCCCTCGACATCATCTCTACCTGAGCCAACCAACTCCGACTAGTTCAGGGATTGCTGGTTGACGAATGAGAAGGTGGGGATGTGGATCACAGTCTCTCGGTGACTTGTGAAGACTAGGTTTGGAGAGGATGAAGGAAAAGAGGACCTGGTCTCCTTCATCTCGCCTCAGAAATCCAGCAAGTCAGGGGTCGTTCGACTGCCCTCATCTTACGGAGATGCTATAGGGGCTATCATGCGGCCAGTCTTTCCGAGAGTGATGGATCGGGTGACAGGTTGGGGGGGGGGGGTAAGCTCAGTCATCCGCAAGATGTGGAGTTTGGAAATGAGGAGTCTACGTTATTGGTCACACCCAACAAGTCGTGCCCTTGGGCTTGCTGCGTGACATTATTGGAATTCAATCCTAGCTCTAAAATCATTATAAACTTGGCCATGCTATCAAACTTCAAACATGAAAATCTTCCAAACGTCCAATTATAATGTCATGAAATTTGAATCTTAATACTGCAACATCTAACCTATCATTCGTCCAAGTTTGATACCAAAACTTTAATAAGTGATCGTCTAGTTTAATTCTTCAAATAACCTAATAATTAAGTATATACGCCTCAAATACAAGTCAACTATCCATCAACTGAGCTCATCCACCTATAGTATACTCAAGGTTCTCAAATATTATATTGGGTATCAAAACCCTAAAATTCACGGTCATTACAGACGTGGTGATTTAATTGCAAAAAATCAAGGAATTTACAGTAACATGGCCAATTTTGTGAAGGAATGGCCATGGTCGTTGAGCTCAAAACAGCCTTGGACCATGTAGGACAACACAACATGGCCACCACCATGGGTGTGGCCACATGAAAGAAACATGACTGTGGAGATCACCATGGTTGTGGTGATTTAATTGCAAAATTTGAGGAAGTTACAGTGATGGAGGTGATTTTGTACATGAATGGCCATGGTCATGGTGACCACCATGGCCGAGGCAAATGGACAACACCACGAATGTGGCGCTCACCACGATCATGGCGAGGGTCGAACCATAACTGCCTTCACCGCCCACCACAAATGTGGCACCCACCATGGCTGTGTTGCCAAACCCCCACCACGACTGTGGTATCCCACCATGGTCGTGGAGGGACCCGACCCCACTTATTTTTCACTTAAACTCTCAAAAACACCACAAGACCCTCCTCATTCTAACTCACCTCCGTGAGAACCCAACGGCCGTGGCGGTGTCTGTCACCCCCAACAACCCCAGTTGAGCTTCTCTAGCCCAAATCCTCCAACAAATTGACCTCCAATCACTTCCTACACCTCTACCACATCTCCCTCTTCCATTTCCACCCTTAAACCTCCATCAACCTAGCCACCATCTCCATTTTTTTCCTCCATCCAACCTACAATCGCCCCACACAAAAACCCATGAAAATCCACTAATTTTCGCCCAAAACCTTCAACCAATCCATCCTCCACCATCAAAGCAACCATCCTAACCCATTCCATCCATCTCTCAACCTCTACTTTGCCTTCTCCTAGAATATCTAAAAATCACAACTCTACCGCCACCACTACCTTCATACAATGAAGGGGATTACCAAGGATATGAAGAAGGGGGCTTAAAAGAGCCTTGAGGTGATCACTAGAGGCAAAGTGCACACCAAAATAGCCTCTTCTCCAGTCTCCATGCCATCCCACACTCCATCATCATCAAAATCCATTACAAATTTGCTCCACCATTTGACATCTGTGAGTGCCTCCCACACCCGATCGTCGGATGGCGACCGCATCACTGATGAGACATACAGAGAGGAGGAGGAGGAGGAGGCATCTGAGGAGAACCTCGATGCCATGATTGACGAGGTTGAGCCAGAGATCACAACTCGCCAAGACCAGGGCAAGGGGGCTGTAGTCCCATCTTCATCAAGATTACCTCCACGCGCTATGCCAGTGTGCCACTCTACATCCTCATTGGGGGAAAGACCACAGAAGCAGCCGCAGGCAAGGTGACAATTGATGATTGAAGAGAAGGATCACCCACAGTGATACACCAAGCAACAAGTACCACTCAATCTTGACACGAGATTGAGGTCAAGATCCTACCAGGATGAGAAAGAAGATGGCACTGATGAGGAGGAATTGAATTCTGTGCCAGAGGATACCTTGGCCTACCTCGATGCAGATAGATTGAAAGGATTCAGCAAAGCTCATGAGGGGACTTATTATGCCAGGGGTCAAAGGAAGATGAAGATTACACCCATATATCCTAAATGCTTGTCAAGGAGAGTCATCTATACAAGGTATGGGTGAAAGAATGTGATTTAATACATGGGCATTAAAGTAGAGGTAGAAAAAAAGCTGAAAAGACTAGGTTTGTGGAAGGTGTTTTTCATGGCACAAGCCACATATGTAGAGTTGATCAATAGTTCTTCGCAACACTCGAGAAGGTTAATGTAAAAGGGTAGGAAGCCATCAAGTTTGGGGTGTTCAATAGAATACACACATTGATTGCTTCTGAATTGAACTGTATCTTTACAAAGGATCCTGAAGAAGCCAAAAAATGAATGATGGCATAATTGAGAGGGAGGTTGACTTGCACTATGGTGACTTCTAGTACAATTTGATAGGGATGCCAGGGTACACAACTGGCAAGTCAAAGATGATGTTGATCAGTAATCCCTTGGCCAGATACATACAGAAAGTCCTAGCCATCACTATTGTGGGGAGGTATGATAACCAGGGTAACATTTCACAAAAGGACCTCCTTGTTTTACATGGGCTAAATAAGAAGTTACACATTAACCTAGGGTCGATCTTGATAGATCACATGAGGAGAATTCCTTTTAAAAGAAAAACTTTGTTTGTTATGGTAGGGATTGTGACCTCAATTGGTCTATCCCTAGGCTTTGATGTCACCAGACTTAAAGAGGTCAAGGGGATCAATTTGTTGATTTGAAATACCTCGTTTACTCTCAGATGATCACGATAAAAAAAAACAAGAGGTTAATATATAATGTGAAATCCTTACCAACACAAACTTTTGATATGCCCTGTCATGCTCACCCACTCCTCTCTACCATAGGGGCCCCTGACTTAGAATGAGAACACATTAGGCAATGGGAGCGAGTCAACCCCTGGGAAAACTATAACCCCTCCATTGCACATGAAGAAGTGGGAGAATCAAATACACAACAAAAAGAAGAGGGAGAAGAGAAAAGAAGACAACTCTAAAGGGTGAGAAGAAGGGATGAGGCAACACCCCAGCTGCATGAGCTTTTAGTTAATGCCTATGACAAATTATCCATCCAGGCACAACTTGAAGGTATTCAGAAGACACAACAAGATATGCAGCTCATCCAACAACACATGAGGCAAGATCAACAACAGATGCATCATCAGGTCAACCACTTGTACCAATACCACCATGTGCAGGAACAACAAAACCCCTAATGGGGTGAAGACTTCTGGGGTGTTATTTTGGGATATTAAGAGACCTACCCTCCCCCTCAGGACACATATTGGGGCCATTATTACCAATTCTCTCCACCTCATCCAGGTCCATCACTTCCACATCAGCACCATCCAGAGCAGCCAGACCATCCACAATAGGGAAACCTACCTTTTGATCCAAAACACCAGTCTTGATTTTCACCTTACTATCCCTAATCTTTAGTTTCATGTTGAGGACAACATGATTCAAAAGTTTGATTTGGTAGAGCGGTATGAACCACCCTGAATTTATCTCTCATTTTGTTTATATCGGTTCCACCTGATTTTGGATTGTTTGACTTTACACTTTTTAGTGTATATTTCTTCTTGTTAGCATTCATGCATATAATTTCATGCATTTTTGTGTAATTTTTTAAAACTTTTTCTCTTTTTGCTCTTCCATGTCATGCACTGCATTTCCATGTAGATTTTGGTAATTTTGTATGTTTTAACTAGGATTTGCTGATTTATGCTTTAAATTTTCCTAAAGTAGGTTTAGATGTGATTGAATGTAAATTGGCACCATTTTGGCCAATTTTGCCCAAATTTGAATGGTCTTACCTAAAAGCATGTTTTGACTTAATCTCCACATTTTGAACTAAAAATGGTGATCTTTGACAATTGTATGCCACATTGTTAGAGTTTATTGCTATATTGTCATAATTGTTGACTTTTTACATGTGCATCACCTCTCTCAAGTTTGTGAATGTTTTGGTTGAATTGTAATTGAGAAAGCTATGAACGTTTAGAGCCTATGGAATTGCATGATATAAATGTGAATCTCATGTTGTTCAATCATGTGGTGTGATATCATTTGATGAAGTATTGATTTAGTTTTCATGCTAGAGATTTTATGTTGAGGACTACACTAATGACCCCTTTTTGACCTGACTCTTCTTTCACCATCTTTGTACCTCCTTGTGTCATGAAAGGATGCCTTAGTGCACATATTTAGCCTTGGCCACCTCCAAAAGCTTGGGGTGGACATATCTACATCTCCCCGACTCACTCTATCCACCATATGCCCTATCTACACCAAGGGAAAAAGAAAAGAAAAATAAAAAGAAAATAAAAGATTCTCATGTTTAAGAGCATCTAAATAAAGAAAATATGAGTGCATAAAAGCACTCCGATCTCTTACTGCAATCATTTCTTCCTTCTTCATACCCATTGAGCTAGAAAACATCAAATCTAGCTCACTTTACCCTTTTCTACAACCATGTGGGTCATTTGGTGCAATTTGAATCATAAGATTGAATTCATGAAAGTGAAACAACACTCCCAGTCATCATTGATTAACACCAGCATGAAACGGTTAACCCAGAATTACATGAAATACATATGGAAAGCTTGTGTATTTTATCCTCTATATTCAAAGTTCGTATGCTCAATGCTCTTTTCAAGATTAGTTTGTGAAACTAGAGAGGAGAGAGGTGGAACACATGCACTTAGTCACTTCTAAGACCATTTAGTCAATAATCATCTTTTGTAATGCATTCTATCATTCTTGTTTAATTGAAAGAAATTGAAGACAGAGATTAAGTTGGAGCATACTTAAGGACAAGTATGTTTTAAGTCTAGGGTGGTTATGCAACCCTATTTTAGGGTTTCATCTTGTTTCTTTTTGCATGATAATCACATCTAAACATTGTATATTACAAGCTATTTCCTCCAATAAGATCTTTTATGACAAATGCACTTATGCCACCTTTTGTGTGTATTTCAGGGCACTTATGCAGGCATTGATGCATGGGAGAGAGATGAAGAACGGCTTTAGGTTCTTACACCCAAAGAGTGGACCTATATCTTCCCCGAGCTTCCCTTGTATGCACAAGAGAAATTCAAAGCAAAAGGCGGCTAGACGAAGAAGTTGAAGTGGAGATCAGCACCAAGAAGCCCCAAAATGGTCGTGGAGAATTAAGCTACAAAAGTTACAGGGAAGTCACCAAAATTTTACATGAATGAACATGGCCATGGTCATTGAAGACCCCACGGTTGTGCTCCTTAGAACGGTCGTGGCCAATGATTCCCACCTCACTTGTGATCAGTAAAACTATTGTGGCGATTTATGCGTGAAGAACCTAAAAATCAATAGGGACTCGTCTCAATTTACATGTAAATGACCATGGTCATGACCATAAGAACGAATGTGGCCCTTGAAGGCCACCTCACCCATGGTTAACAACATGATTGTGGCAAGCAAAAGAAAAAATGACCTAAGAGCAACCTCGCCCATGGCTACCTCCTCCAACACGTCCATGGTACCCTCCACCCAACACGACCGTGGCACCCCACCATGGCCATGGCTACAATACACAACTACACTTCAACTCTACCTTCCACCTCAGCCATTCCACTACCCATGACTGTGTCATGCAACCCCCACCACGACCATGGTGCCTCAACACGACCATGGTGACCACCTAAATCTACCCATGTTCTCCACTATTTTTCCCATTTTGCCCCTACTTACCCTATTGCCTCCCCACCACCTATATATACATAGGTGGTGACCAAAACATAGAGGTAGTTTTCCTTAGCCTCTCCCTAGCTAATTTAGAGCTCCTTCATCATCTTCCTTGCATTTACTCCACACACCTACCTCCCACTCCATTCCACCATACAAACCTAGTTTTCTAGGTTCCCTACCATAATCCCCCATATCTCCATCCTTTTCACCCACATCAGAAGATGAGTCACGCCCTACAACAGCTAGGAGGTGAAGACGAAGAAGCAACTCTGAGCTCCATGGATTCCTACCCCATTCTTCTCATTTCTTTTCTCTTTTTTATGAGCATGTCTAGCTAAGCCCCTAGTGGTGGGATATTAAGGGTTAAAATGTGACTTTGAGACCATGTTGGGGGAAAATAACTTGTATTGAACATAATTTAATTCTATAATGATTGTCTCTTGCTTCTATCTCTTTTCCCATTATCTTTCATGTGGTTTGTGCTTTTAAACATAAAAAGCTTGTTTTGTGATGTTTGATGACACTTAGCTTCTAGGCAAAAATAGAATGTAAGTGACAATCTTAGGAATGGCTCCTAGGTCCAATTAGTTGATCCCTATCTAGCCCCTTTGTTCCAACATACATCTCCCTTCTTCTACAAGTAGGTGTGAGATCTAAGTAGCTAGTGTTAGTGTGATTAGTGCAATTGCTTAGAGTTTCGTAAAGGCTAGATGGCAAGTAACATGAGGTAAACACCCTCGTATATACTCCCATTCCAACCCTTGGCTCTCAATCGCCCTAATACCACTTACCCTAGAAACCTAGACTTGTCAAGTCATATTAGAATTACACCTAGCCCTAGTTCTCCAACAAGTAGCATAGGGTATATTCCAATAGCACTTTCCTTGTTATTTGGTTCGGTAATCAAGATTTAAATATGAGAATTGCATGCTATGTTAACCTTCCCCACAACTAATATCAAGTTTCATTCCCAAATGGCCCACCTATCCATCTTATTGCTTAAAATCCACCCTTGCCTTCTTATCTTGTTAATGCTAGCTTAGTCAATTGCATTTGTTAATTCTTAACTAATTGCTTAGTTCCTGATAGTTAGTTCTTACTCAAGTAGTTAGGGACCCTTTGATATTTCTTGTGTTAATTTAGCTAGCAAGTGATAACTTAGGCTCATGCTTGTCTTATTGCTTAACTTGTTTTGTAGTTGATAAATTGCCTTGCTAGTTATTGTAACTCTTTCTCTAGTTTAGTTGCTTGACTTGCCTAGTTTCTTAGTCTTAACTTGCTTAGGGTAATCTAGGGTTTTTGTGAATCTAGTTTCTTCCTTTCTCTTTCTTACTTGCAATCATAGCATAATCAATCAAAACTAACTTTAAACCTACAAACCCTAGACTCCTCTTTAGGAACATAGATAACATTAACCTAGATCTAGTGCCCCCTCTTTCCCTGAGGATTGACCCTAATTTTACCACTTGTCTATACTACAACATGACCTCGTGCGCTTACGGATATGTGTGTTTAGTTGGGCCTGTGTTTTGGACTAGGTCCATATATAATTTTTAAGAGATCCATGTGTTTTCCCTTGGGGTTGCATCTAGTCACCTTTAGTTGGCTAGTGTGTGGCCTTGAGAAGATTTGTCCACTCTCAAGTCAACATTTATGCCTTAATAATATGTAATTAATTATATAAATTTCTTAGCTACATAATTAGCTTGTAGTTGCTTAAATATGTTAATTCTTCTTGTTGTTATCACTTGGACTAATCAAAGGTAATTCCATGCTTAAATTATGAAGATTGGTTCATCTAGAACAAATATAACCCTCATCGCCAGCAAACAAGATCTACAAAGTGGAGTCAAGCCTTGATATGCAAAAGCACAACCTACAACCTTAGATGCATGATGTACACTCATCCAGGAGCTACTGTGTGTTCTCCCAGTAGTATTCATTATGTACATTATCACATGATTGGTGTGCATGACTAGAAACGTTGTCGACAGACAACCATGTCTATGTGCACTTTGTGTACCAAGTTCCTATGGCGGTCATCACCATACACGACATGCCTAATAAAAAACACAACATACAATCTTATCAGTCATTTCTCCCACTGACCCCAATAATGGTGTGTACCATCCAATAATCTCCTTCGGAGATCATCATCATACACATCAATTAATGATTTAATCAATCAACCATCTTTCCTTTTCAAATTGCTTGTATAAGTAGAAATATTGACTATTGAATTGCTTTGGCTCTCTTTGGACGTGAACCAACTCTATACTTCTTGTGGCCCAAACTATTATAGGTGGCAAGGAGTTATATTGGTTTTGTTATTGATATCACACTCTGTGGACACCTCATGCAACTAAAAAACCTAGACCTTAAAACCCAAATACACTTATTCACTACATGTACATTTTTATATTACCAAAAGTCTATATATAATACCTATCTTTTATAAGATGCATTTCGATAAATGTTCCTAAATGTATTCTGTCTAGATATGTTTAATCAGTAATACTAACCAACTTAAAAACAATAAACCATGTTGTACTTACTATATATATACCCATATGATATTATTCATGTTTTAGATAATCTCTAACATAATTGAACCTTATAAATTGGATGTATAGTACTTCGTTAGATGTGTTTCACAATAATCTCAATTATACATTTGTAGAGCTTTAAATGCATATATTTTTAAAAAAATTAGTTGCACATTTTCTGTGGGTGGGTAATTTTTATTATCTCTCATAAATAGATGGGATATGATTGTGAGCATTGAACATGTAAATATATCTATATACATATTCTTATGGTTGGGCTATGTTAAAAAATTTAAGGATACTAATTTTATAGTCTGACATGTTATTTTCAATACACGTGCCCCAAGCTCTATTAGTAAATATTATTTACATATACATTTAAACATATCTCCATTTTTGCATGTTGTTTGGGACAACTGGTACTCGACTCAAATTACATAAGTACGGTATAGGACACGATCATAAAACATTATTAATTCTTAAAATCAGTTAGCAACCTATTAGACAATATGGATTTTAGTACAAACATGTCAAAACCTACTATAACCTGGTGTGAATCTCATCCATAGTTAAATGGGCTTAAATTTTTTGCACGCTCAAGCCCTCTTATGAGTGGGTCACACATAGAAAACCACCCACCTAAGCCACATCTCCTAGAATCCACCAAATTTCCCCCATAGTTGCTCCCCCACCTATCCACGGTTCTTCCTTGTATCACTCCTACCTTTGGTCTCACCTCCTACCACTCTATACGACCACCTGCCCTCGAGCTATATTTTTCTTTTTTGCCTCCTTTTTTAAAGAGATAGAAAATAGAAGAGGAGGGAACTGAGGAGGGAGAAGAGGGAAGTAAGGTAGAAAGGAGAGAAGTAATAAGGGGAGATGAGGGAAGTAATGAGAAGAGGGGGAGAGGAGGGAAGTAATTAGAAAATGGAGGGAAGTAATGAGAGAAGGGAAGAGGAGGGATGTAATGCCTGCGCCCACTAGCCAAGGATCTAGAAGTGTTCTAAGAATGATGACTGACCCACATCCCACCATTGGCCTTAACTACACGCTTTTTCCTCACTCATGCGTAAGTTGGAATCAACTTCCCTACTGGTTAGCCATTCTAGTACTACTATGAGCTGAGTATGCTTAACTACAAAGTTTTTGTGATGGATTTCTCTGAAAAGGAGGTAAACCTTCATGATATGAGTAGTCCAATCATTCCTTTTAAGATCATTTCATTTGAGGCCTCAAGATTTGGGACGTTACAATCTTCCCCACATAGACTGTTGATGTCCTCATCAAGACTCAACTATCAGACCTCATAATCATTCCCCATTTCAATGCATACCTAGAATGACCCTTGTACACCCAACTCCCAATAACGACTATCATCAAAAGGGTGGCTATAATACTTTACAACATGGCTAAAGTGCACAACTCAAGATCAGCATACTACATGCCCACGTGTGTCCCGTCTTCTAGAGGAATTTTGGCTCTGATACCATTTGTAATGCCTGGGCCCACTTCCCAAGTCTCCAATATAGTTCAAGAATGATGATTGGCCCCAAAGACCACCACTGACTTTAATTGCATTCTTTATCCTCACTCGCATACAAGCTAAGATCAACTTTTAGACTCATCACCATCACAGTACAACTCTAGGTTGATCATGATTAACTATAGGGTTCTTAGTGATGGAATCCTTGAAAATGATGAGAACCTTGGTGATATGGGTAATCCAACCATTTCCTTGAAAATCATTTTATCTGAGGCCTCAAACCCTGAGACATTATAAGTGAAGTCATGAAAAAAAGAGAAGGTATGTATAAGAAAAGAGGAGGCAAGTAACAAATGATGAGGGAAGTGAGGAGAGTAGGGGAGATGAGGTAAGTCATGAAACAAGGACAACAACTGTATAAGGAAAGATGACGGAAGAAATGAGGGAATAGGTTCCTACAAATGGTGCATACACTCATACTAATAATGGATACACACCAGTGGTGAATACACACCCGCAAATGGTGAATCTACGGATACAAATGATGAATAAATGCCTACTAATGGTGTTCAATAAGTAGTTGTGTTTCATATATACATGCCTATAAATGTGAATATGCACCCATTTATTTGGATACACACACATTTACATTGACAATGAACTCACACATGTGTGTTGAAGTGATCTCAATCAGACTAACATGCACTCAAATGTGAGGTTCTACACCTATGGTAGATGAATGTGGGCCCACTTATGTGGATACATGCACCTACAAATTGAAAACACACTCACATTTTTGTGTCTAGATGTGCACCTATTGTGGCTAACACACTCCTAAATGTGAGTATATGTACCTATTGTAGATGATTATGCACTTTTTGTGTATGGAAATGCACCCATTCTAGCTAACATGCACTGAAATGTGAGTCTATGCACCTATTGTAGATGAATATGCGCCCGCTTATGTGGCTACACATGTCTTAAGATTAACAAAACATATTGGTTTGTATGTCCAAAGGTGCACCCATTGGCGAGAAATTACCCAAACATGTGTACATGAGCCAACTGTACATGTATATGCCCCAATGTATCTGGATACATACGCCTACTTACTAAGCGCAATGCCTACATATTGAGAACAACGCATAAAATGATTTTTGTTTGTGAATGTGTTCCCTCCTATTGTGGATGAACGTGCACCAACTTATGTAGATAAACGAGCCTACTTATTGACCACAACACACATATTTCTTTAAGCCCCCATTATTGATTTATGGGCCTACTCTTTGACAACAAAGTATTGATTTATGCATCCATTCTTGATTTGATTGTGAATGTGCTCTTGTTAATGCTAACTGACGCCAAAACATGTGGTACATAAATATACACCTAGTTATCTGGATACGTGCGTCTACACATTGATCACAACACACATATCAATTTCTTTTGTGAATGCTAGCCCATTATTGCAAGCATGTGCCCAAATATGTGTAAATGTGTCTATATTAGATGAATACACACCCACTTATGTGGATACACACGCCTACTTATTGATCACAACACATTACTATAGATGAGAATGTTCCCATTTATGTGGATACATGCGCCTACTTATTGACGACACACTTACATTTGTATGAGGCTAACATGTGCCCAATTATGAGTAACTGCATCTACTGTAGATGAATAGACACCTACTTATGTAGTTACACTCACCTATTAGTTGACAACATGTGTTGATTTTTGTGTGGATGTGTGCTCATTACGGTCTAACACACGCCCAAATATGAGAATATGTGCCAATTGTAGATGCATACACGTCCACTTACATGGCTAATGCGCCTATCGATTGACAAACATATTGAGTTGTGTGTGGATGTGCACCCATGAAGGGATAACACACGTCCACATATGAATATATGCGCCTATTGTAGATGACTATACGCCCACTTATGTGTCCAAATTTCTTGAAGGAGTTTCTTCCAATTATGACGTAACATGCGTCCAAATATGAGATTATTCTCATATTGTTAATGAATACACACCCACTTATGTAGATACACACACCTACTCATTGACCATAACACTCATATTGATTTATTTATTTATATGTGTGCCCATTATTGTTAACATGTGACCAAATATGTATATATTAACTATTGTAGATGATACACACACTTACTTATTGATCACAACATAAATGTGCCCAATTATATGGATAAAGATGCCTACTTATTGACAACACACTCACATTTGTGTGTGGATGTGGCACCCACTATGATAAACACGCTTCCAAATAGAAGTAACATCACCTATTGTTGATGAATACACTCCCATTTATATGTCCAAACATGTCAAATAAGCACATATTATAGATAAAACACATGCATTGAAAACTATACACTATTTACATGAATACATGCCTTATTTAAATTAATAGGAGCCCACTAGTGGACATACATGCCAAAGCATGTTGAATGTGTGCCCAACAATGGTGCATTTTTCATTCATTTTACTTGCCTCAACTTATCAGTTTTACTTCCCTCTTCTCATCAAGTCCATCCTCTTTCCATTTTACTTCCATCCTCTCTAGTTCTTTCTTCCCTCCTATACCTCACATCACTTCCCTCCTCTTTTTTAATACCTCCCTCCTCTACTCTCATTACTACTTTCCTCTTTCATTTGACTTTTTTCCTCTTCCTTTTGTACTTCCCCTCTCTTTTATTTTATTTATTTTATTCTTTTTTTACCTCTTTACTTCCCTCCCCTTTTATTGTATTTTATTTTCCTCCACTTCCCTCTCTATTTTCCTTCTATATTCTTCCTCTCCCGTTGATTCTCTCTCTCGAACCATCACTCAAAACAACATCTAAATTTACCCTACCCTGGCATTGCCACATCATTCTATCAAATTACCAAATACCACCATCTGAAAATGTAAAACTTCTCAAATTTTAAAATACCACAATCAAAAAACACAAAACTTCTCACATTCCCAGAATCATGTTAGCTTTCAAAATTACTTTGTTATACCATTGCCACGTAAGCCTCCAGAATCACCTCCACCCCACAAAAACTCCTAAAAACACTCCCACCCATGCGTTTAGCGCCCGCGTGACCCTCACAACGCATGAGGAACCAGTAAGGTTCTATCATGTCAAATACAATATTATATAATATATTTATCCACCACTTTAGGATCTTTATTAACTGGAAAGTAAAAAGGTGACATAGAGCTGATGAGATTACACATTTAATACAAGTTGATTTTTGGTTCGGTTCTATATAAACCTACATACTCGTCTAACCTAGGTCGATTCAAATTTAGTATTCTGCCTATATCTAGGGAATAGGTAAGTAAAAGCAAAAATTCACAAAAAAAATTAACGTAATAAGAGTATATAGAGATTCGTTCGACTAGAAATCTGAAAAGACGGGCCACTAGCTTTGAGGGCTACAAAAGAATGGGGTTAGTAGTACGGGGTTGTAAAAGGTATAGAAAAGAAGGGCATTTAGAAAAGAGTTGCATAACATGAGCTATCTTCTAACGGTAACCCAGTAAATTGGAAATTGGTAGTATACCAGGCCTCCTATACTTATTGTATAGAACAACTAATAAGAACACCAAAAACCTAACCCATGAAAAAATTAATATAGAGAGAAATTATCTTTTTAATATTAAAATGAATTCTTTAATACTATAACAAATTCTAATTGTTTTCTTATTATCTATACGACTATAAAAACAGGGAGTTTTTTCAACAAATCATAATTGAACCATTTTGTATTTTTCGACCAATCAGAAAACAGGATTTTGAAATGTTGTTCTCTCATTCACTCACACTCTTCTCACGTTTTTTTGAGTTTTTCTTCTATTTTATTTGCCCATTTTTCTCTAACGTCTCTTCATTATCGTCAACAAACCCCACGACGACCACTCCTTCCGTAACAAACCACCCCACGAAAGCAAACAAGAATGAACTTTTTGGTGCTATCTCCTCTTGCTAATACACTGCTCCGTTCACCACCTTCTCTCCATCTTCCTCTTCCACCTCCATCAAATGTTCCACAAAACCCTCTCCCTCACTCTTACAGCTAGCATGACGAAAATGAGTTTATGTCCTGCCCGACTGTGTTGCAGCTGATGAAGGAGGGACCCTGAGAGCTTGTAGGTGTCCTCCTCATGATGTGCCTGGTGTTGGGGCTGATGACATTGCAGTTGGTGTAGTCAGTGCTGGAGGTTTCGAGTATAGAGTCCACCGCCTTCTCCTATATAAACACTATGAATAGATGATCCATCGACTATGACATGATTAGCAAAAGCGATAGGTGTCAAAGGGACGACAAAATCAACACGGTATAGTATGATGATCATAGGTGCTGCCGCACTAACGTAACATTTTCTTTTTCTGCCTAATCATACTAAAATATAATCTTTATTAATTATCTACATTTTATGATTTATTCATATTCTCACATTCGTTTATTCACCTCTTTCCCTAAAAACTGACAATATCCACTATATTTATGTCTCCAATCACCCTCCTACATGTTTTTGATCTCTTTTTTCTTGATCAGAAACTCAGATTGTATTGTCCGGCTCAGTTTTCTCCCAAACTCTCTTTGTGTGGATCTCTGTCTCAGGTTAAGATGAAAACTTTATGAAAAGGTAGAAGATGAAGGATTAGAGATTTCTACTAATCGGGGTAACCAAGAAGGTACAACTCATTTTACAACACCTTTAGTTTGAGTAACAGATGTAAAATCCTACATGATAGTTCAACCATTGGCTTTCAATTTTCTTTTACAGGTTTTCTCAGCAAATTCGAACAACCAGTTGCAGTCATTGATTAGAAGGTAAGTCCATCCCTTCATGGATCCTTTACCGACTTTTTTATTTTTTCCTTTTTTTTTTGCTCAGAAATTCCAATGGTTTTAACTTCCAGAACTATTTTCCATTGCCCTTTTCATTGTTGTTGTGACAGACATCGTTTAATATTATTTCTAAGTAAGCAAAGTAGCTTTATCCTCTTTCAAGTTTTAAATCGTAACTAAACATAGAACAATGACTAAGAATAACATAATATTATCATGTCTATACTTTTATCTACTAGCACATGGATTCAGTTGGAGCAATCACTGCAGAGAGATAGAAAGACTAATATGACGAGTGTAATTGTGACCCATCATTTTCAAGGATCATATTCTTATTATTTTTATTTTCTAATCATGACCTGAATTGTCCAAAATCCACGCTTCTCTCCCTATATTTTTATCATCTTTTATTCCTTAACATTCTCCAACATCTCCAAAGGGAACAAATCAATGCCATGTTACAGTTAAGTTCTTTTCAACACCTTTTATTCTCTCTCTCTTATCCTTTCATTTCCAATCTCTTTTCCTATCGTATTTATTGTCATACATTATCCATTACCAGTGGTTACAAGGTACAACCATGACTCACAATCTCTCTCTCTCTCTCTCTCTCTCTCAACTTTCATCCACTCTTCCCATATTCTTCATTTCTAAGTCTAGTCCTCTCCAAAAACTTTCTTATGTATTTTTTTCTTGCTTTTATATTCCACATATCAAACGAAAAAATGTTGCTTTCTTTTCTCATCGTTCTTCTCAATGTCAATTACTTATTTTCTTGGTAATATCATTTAATTTCTGGGTAATCTCATTTAATTTAGTTGCAGTCATTGATTGGTGTGTTGCTTCCACCATTCTACATGCCAATATCATCTCCTACTAAATTCATTTTTTTGTCACTCTTATATAGAGGCACAATTCCATTTTTAACTCACATAAGAACGCCTTGCGGTTGTATGTTAATTTTTTCAATTTGATTTTGAAGAATGATAAAATGTTTGTGAATTTCCCACTCATATTATTACTTCCTCTCATTGTCTTTACCTATTAACTACATATTTATATTAAATATATATTGATTCTATGTGAAAGTACACTTCTACAAGTTCAGAACTTTAATAAAAGAAAAGTACTATCTACACTACTATATGAAAATTGATGTCTTTCCAATTATGTATTTTCTATTTTAAGTTTTTTTAAAATATAATCAATTTAATTAAAACATTTCAAAATTTTCTACAACCCCCTCAACTCTCTTACTTATCAGGATATTTCTCATATATTCTCCTTAATTTACTTTTTCTTTCACATTTAGCTAACGAATAGCTCTTTCTCTATCTATTATGCTTTGCAACCACATACCACACATATGTTATATGATTGACAATCCTACCACGATAATAACTAAACTTATTTATTTAGTAAATCATAAACAAAAAATATATGGTTAGATATATCATATTGGTTTTTATAGAATAGTAGTCCAACATATTCACTAGAATCTATGTTTTTACAATTGAATGCTTTCGTTCCTTTCCATTTAATTTAATTGTATCATTTTCAATTTACTATAACCTTTTTAACTCTCTCAACTTCTCTGGATATTCTTACCTATTCACTTCATTGATTAATTTTTTTTTCTCACATCACCTAACAAAATTTTACTTTTTTTCCCATTGTAATTTGTATCCATATACCCCACATATTTTTTATATTTTCCAATCTTAGTAAAAATCTTCAATTGGTTCTATTTTCTTAACATTTTTCCTCCATGCTATAGTAAAATTAAATATATATAAATAATGTATATGCTTCCTTAGATCATTATGTTATATTAGAATACTACACTATTCTTACATAAATTTGACTTATATTATTTTTTAGGTATATGCGTGTAATTATGATCTATAACTTCAAAATAAGTAATCATTTACATTTTCTACATTTGTCATCTACCCACGCTCAACCATCATCTCTCTTTGAAAGACATAGGCAGCGTTTGGTAATGTCTTGGATGCACGATAGTGAGGGAAGACCAAAAGCCAAACACGGTCAAGCTTAAGCTACTATTCAGATCGACTTTTACTCTATTATCTTTATAGTCATTTTCTATCCATTGCCATCACTGATTCCAGATTTCTCACTAGATACATTTCAGGCAGTAGTTTGTGGTGGATGCATGATCGACTCTCATAGAGATCAAGTTAATCAAGTTACCATACAAAACTGTCACGTCGTCCATTATTATGGTAGGATAACATATATACCTTTGTGAATTCCCTTCGTCATTTCCCCTTACCATATGACAACTTCCTATCTTCTCTTTCTTATTATCTCTCAGTCAAAGATAATTACGCCACTATCTTTGTTACACCCACTTATTATTTTGGGAATACTGAACCTAAAAATTGATTCCACACTTCCCTCCAAACCTCCTATCTTCTCTCTTAGCTGGTTTCATTCTCAATTCCAACGCTTTTTTTCATTTACATTAGAATTATCTATGAGTATAAATTGTATACAACAAAAATATATAAGGAAATGCCTTTGAAAAATAAATCATTATAAGTCTTTCCTTTGACTATAAAAATCCCCCACCCGACCAAATCTATGCTACAAGACTGAATGCATTTCATACAAAAATTATGCCAACGAACAATTCCATTCCCATACTCAATTAAAACGACAATGAATTTCCCCATTTCTAATTTAATACCAGTCAACTTCCTTGAACCTTCATATGCCAATTTCCATGTTCATACCCCAACCAACCACCTCCACTCTATCCACATTTTCTTTTCTAAAAAAGCCAAACAAATAAACCTACCTTGTCTATCTTTCTAATTGTCATTATAGAATGATTTCCAATCAATACCCAACAACAAGAAACATAAGAAAATAAGTAATGAGGATTGATATTATACCATAGGATAAGGGTTTATCATTGAAATGCCATTTCATCTCTTAAAGTTTCTTTTATTTTATACCACAATCTGATATACAACTTCATCTCTCAAAATTTCTAAAATTCTATACCACAATCTAATATTTTCAATATACTTCCACAAAATTGATTCTATTTTTATATATGTTTAGTTATATCTTATTAATATGTTTATACAAGTATGAATCAATATAGAAAATTACTGAGAACCAAACATAAATTAGAAAGGCATGTGTAAGATTCATGCCTATCATAAAAATTGATTGTTGCAGTTTCATGTGTGATCTGAGTCTTTCTTAAAACTCTTTTAAGTTTCAAAATTTTTTACAAGTCAAAAGAAATTTTATCTGCAAAAACTATTGAAGTATCATATGCAAATATGTACTTTTGTATTTTTTGAATTTCTTCAACAATCATTTTATGTTTTTCCATTAAAATTGGATATTGATATCGAAATTGGATGTGTAGCATGTGGTGGTAAACAAGTTAGGTGCTACAATATCCAATATAATCACTAATGACATTTAAAATTTTTAATTGGTAGTCCAATTTGTCTTTAGAGCATTGGGTTTGACAGGATAATTCTAGCTCGTGCCTTTGTGAAAGTATTTATTTAATTCGACATGTATTTTAAAATTGTAAATTTAACTTTATTAAATTATTGTATAAATACATACCCGTCTCAGTATTATACATCATATAAAGATTTGTAGCGACACTTCAATATTTGATGAGGAAAGAACACCTACCGGTAGATGAAAGTTGTTGCCTCATGAACTATGTTTTATTAAATTAATTTGTATATTTTATATTTCCATATGCACATGCCTATGTTTTATAATTTGGTCTTTATATATTTATCTGATATAATTTTTATGGATTTAATGTAATGTGCACGTGTGTGTTGACTAATTTTTCTATAAAAAGTCTCTCCAATAGGATAGGTGTCCCAGTAAGTTAGTATCTATGACACACTCACTGAATCCGAACAAAAACCGGGGATAGAAGATATGTCATTTAAAATTCGGCTTACCGTTCATGTTCAGATAGTCGTATGGATGACTTCATACATATATAACACAGTCTTTATATATTATCAATTCAGCTGAATAGATTAGAGATATATTGGACCCACTCTGTAAATAGTAATGGTACTCAGCTGGATTAACTATCTCGAATCGATAGACAATAGACAAATTTTTTTATGGGTTGGGCTTTTGGTGTTCTCATTGGTTGTCCTATACAACAAGTATAGGAGGCCTCCTATACTACCAGTTTTGGACAATAGACTAGCATAGTAGTAGGTCAGGGTTTGTGCAACTATAAAACTAGACTAGGGCTTGAGCAGCCATCAGTCATCGCCATCCTACAAAAGAACCTGCTATATTTTCCGACCAGAAAACGGCATGGGATCCAATAATTCGACGGCGTTCCTCGGGTATCTGTCCGAGGACGAGGAGGCGTGCCTTCACGCAATGCAGCTAGCGAGCTACTCGGTGCTCCCAATGACCCTGATGGCGGCGATCGAACTGGGTGCACTGGAGGCCATCACCAAGTTCGGGCGCCACCTCTCCCCAGCAGAGCTGGCCTCCGAGCTGCGGCTCCCCAACCCAGATGCCCCAGTGATGCTGGATCACATCCTCCGGCTGCTCGCTAGCTACAACATCCTTACCTACTCCCTTCAGATCCACACCGATGACGGATCAGTCTCCAGGCTCTATGGCCCTGCTCCCGTCTGCAAGTACCTCACTGCAAGCAAGGATGGTGTTTCCATGGCCAACTTGTTCCTCCTCAACCACTCCAAGACGTGCATGGAAAGTATGTACCACCTCAAGGACGCGGTGGCCATTGGCGGTGTCCCGTTCAACAGGGCGTATGGAATGACGATGTTTGAGTATTTTAGCAAAGACTTGAGGCTCAGCAAGATTTTCAATGACTCAATGTCAAATCACTCCACCATCGCAATGAGCAAGATCCTGGAAGTATACGACGGGTTCTCCGGGTTGTCTACTGTCGTAGACGTTGGCGGCGGCGTCGGGACAGCTCTGCACATTATCCGCTCCAAATACCCTGAGATTAAAGGCAAGAACTTAGACCTTCCCCATGTCATCCAGGAAGCGCCCGAGTTGCCAGGTATAGAAAACGGCCGCAGCGAATGCTTTGAGATGAGATGGAGGTCTTTAGCGAAATTTGTCTATCAGTTGTCTAGTTTGACGATATGTATGATTTCTTTCAGGAGTTGAACATGTTAGTGGGGACATGTTTGTGAGTGTTCCTAGCGGAGACGCCATCTTCATAAAGGTCACCATGTGTGTGTGTTTTTTTTTTTTGGTGAAGTCAGAAGCTACTTTTATTCATCCCGCGCTTCTCTTGCAGGCATTAAACTGGTATTTAAAACATTATCAGCTATGAATCGAAAATTGGTAGGACTCCTACCATTACAAATGGGGTAGGGGATAGGTTGACCCACGGGGTCAATAGGAGGGGCCGTATAGGTACGGCCGACTTTATAGTTTTTAAGGTGGTGTTTGGATAAAGTGTCCGCCAATATATTTTGTTCTCTCGGGCGATAAACAACCTGTAACTCTGGTTTGTCGTTGATCATATCTTGGATGGACTGGACCCAATTGGTGAAGGCTGGGAATTTCTCTGGAGGGCCGTCAATTGCTTTGGTAGCTTTAGAGCTATCAGTAACGGTGACTGTTGGTCCCACGGTGGTTGCAGTGTATACTCTGAGAGCAAACTCTATTGCCCGTAGCTCCGCTTCTGTAACTAACTCTGCCTGTATATACATGGCCGATCCTCCTAACCATAAATTGTTCTCATTCAGGACTACTATCCCGATAGCCGCTTCCTTACCCTTGACTGCAGCGTCAACGTACACCATCATGTGACCATTCGGCACTCCATTTTGCTCATGTACGGCGGCCTTGTCCTGGTTTTTGTCATCCTTGTTCCTGCGTTTCACTTTTGATATGTTGGTACAGAGGTTGTCGATTTGAGTTAATTGTTTACTAGTGCTGACATGGACATTGTCAAAAACCATGCTATTCCTAGTCTTCCATATGATCCAGCAGGTTACGGTGAAACGAGCAATGTCTTCTTCCTTCCCTTGCAGGTAATACGTCAGCCACTGTTGGACAGAAGCATGGATCGAGCTGTCCTTATTGTTACGATTTGTCTTGATCCAAACTTCCCTCGCATAGGGGCAGCTGCAGAGAGCATGAAGTGTATCTTCCAGTTGTGCTTCGCATCTAGGGCAAATGGCACACTCAGTGAACTTCCTTTGCTTGCGTCTCCCATTAGTCATGATTCCTTCATGGGCAACTGTCCAGATGAACACTTTGATTTTACTAGGTATCTATAGTTTCCAAATAGTAGACCATATATTGTTAACAAGATACTGAAGTTCACCATATATTAATTCATACGCGGAGGCTGTGGTGAATTTTCCGCTCTCGTCGTGCACCCAACTCCATGTATCTTCACCTTTGCTCCCGACCGGAATAGGCAGATCAATGATACAGTTTACACAGTGATCTCGGAGATAGTCGAGCAGGAAATCTTTGTCCCAATTCCCCTCCAGATTACGTAGACATCCAACAGTGAGGTCCATCACTTCACTGGTGATGGGTGTTGTGCAGTAAGATTGCAGCTGTCTATAACCTGGAACCCAGTAATCCATCCACACTAGGGTGGAGTCCCCATTCTTTATAATCTTAATGCAATTATTCTTGATGAACTGCAGACCCATCTGAACACTTCTCCAGAAAAGTGTAGCTCTACCAGGGGACCGTTCATTAAAGTTCTTATATTTTTGACTCAGCCCCTTCACCCAAAGGGCATTCTTATTGTGAAGCAGTTTCCAAGAGTTCTTCCAAATTAAGGCTTTGTTCCAGTCCGCCATGCTTTTAATTCCTAGGCCACCGTTATTTGTGCTGGTGCACACTTTCTTCCATGCAACCAAGGATACTGGATTGGCACTTTGACAACCCCCCCAAATGAACTTGCAGATTATTCTGTCAAGTTTAGTGCAAATGGATTTAGGGACAATGGTTGTTTGCATGACATATGTAGGTAGAGATGTCAATACTGATCTGACCAGACATATCCGACTTGCTAAAGAGAGAGTTCTTGCTGTCCAGCCGTTAACTCTTGCATCCATAGTATTCGTGAGAAAAGAGTAGGTTTGCTTGTTAATCCTTTTATGTAGCAGTGGGACACCCAAGTATTTATCGAGATCATCCGTTTCCTTGATCCCGCTGGCCCTACAAATTGCTGCCCTGGTTGCTCTACTGACTGATGAGGCGAAGAAAATTTTTGATTTGTCGATTGAGACCTGTTGCCCCGAGGCTTCTTCAAACATTGCAAAGCATTTGTTAATGGTAGACATCTGTTGCATCGATGCTTTTGCGAATATGACTATGTCATCAGCGAAACAGACATGGGATATGTGCGGCCCTTGTTGGGAGAGCTTAATGGGAGTCCATTTTTTGGCTTCGACATTTTGTTTGATTAGTTGTGTTAGACGTTCCATGCAAAGAACGAATAAGTAAGGAGATAGTGGATCTCCCTGTTGGAGTCCTCTTGACTTCTTGAAAGCAGGGAGTGAACCCCCATTAAAGATGATGTTCGTGCTTCCTGAGGATAGGGACTTGAGAATGTAAGACTTGATGTTAGGCGACCAGGTCATCTGGTTGAGCGTGTGCTCAACGAACTTCCAAGACATTCTGTTGTAGGCTTTCGAGAGGTCGATCTTTATGGACATGTAAGGTGCACTTGATTTACGCCTTTGATTGTGAATGATCTCCTGGACAATGATAATGCTGTTGGAAATGCATCTTCCAGGGATAAAACTGGATTGTTTTTGTGACACCCATTGAGGTATATATTTCTTAACTCTTCCTACCACGACCTTGGATGCCAGCTTAAGGCATACATTATTCAGTGTAATGGGTCTAAGATGGGTGCAATTGGTGGGGTGCTTCACTTTTGGTATCAGTACAATACTCATATCTGCTACTGTGTCTGGAATGTTGTTGCCATTGAGCATGCTTCTAATGGTTAGAAGGATACTGTTCCTGATGCATTTCCAGTTTGATTTGATGAAATGCATGTCAGTGCCATCGGGACCTGCGGCTTTGAATGGATCTGCTTCCTTAATGATTTGCCAAACTTCTTTCTCAGTCGGTGTAGCTCCGAAATTCCTGATCTGCCTCGGTTGTAGGTTCTTGTATCTTGCCAGGATAATATCCAACACCGCTGCTGTTGGCGGGTTGCTTTCTGTGAACATCTCTTCAAAATGAGTTCACACTAGGTTCTTGAGTTCAACCTATCCTGTCAGCCAACGTCCTTGGTCATTTTGTAGGCTCCTGATATTGTTAATTCTCCTTCTATTGCTGACATACGTATGGTAAAATCTAGTATTGTTGTCCCCCTCAACCAGCCAGTTGAGGTGACTCTTTTGCTTCCAATCTTCCTCCTCTCTCGCAAGGAGTTCTTCCACCTCACTTTCAAGCTTCAGACATTCGCGATCAGCCTCCTCAGTATACTGCGTCTCTAGTGTGTGTTGTAGGTGAGCTATCTTGGTAAAGATTTGTTGCTTGGCCTTACTATGGATTCGCCTGGCGTTGGTGTCCCATTTAGATAAATGGAGTTTTGCTTGTTGCAGCGCGATGTGGAACTGAACGTTAGGTTTCCAGTGAAGTTCAAGGAGGTTGCGGAAATATGGATCTTTGTTCCATGAAGTCGGGTCTTGAATCTTACTTGTTGTGTCGGGGCAACAGCATTCAACATAGCTATTTGTTTGTGGTCCGAGCCAAAACCGAGTGAGATTCTCACAGATGAAGTTTGGTTACTTCTGTATCCATTCCCTGTTAGCCAAAGCTCTATCGATTCTTTCATGTAGGAGTCCTTTCTTGTAGGTAAACGCGTAGCCGGTGCTGCCGATGTCGGTGAGGCCGACTTGAATAATGGCATTGCAGAACCGTGCTGCTTCGGAAATGTTGAATCTGTTGCTGCCTAGCTTCTCATCAGGATTAAGCATACAGTTGTAATCTCCCAATGCTATCCAAGGCATGTTGATAGACTGACTCAACCAGATCAAGTGTTCCCAGAGTATAGGTCTTCCCCCAGGGTTAGGTGAAGCATATACTAAGGTGCATAGCACATTGCCATTGATGCAGCAGTGAATGAAATATTTATTGCTTTGAAGGATCTGTACATCACACTCATCTTCATTCCAGAGGATCCAAATCCCACCCGAGAACCCATTGGCCTCTACTCGATGGGAGCTCGAAAACCCAATATCTTTAATAGCAGTTTGCGCCTCTTTACCAGAAACTCGAGGTTCAAAAACGGATACAAGCTTGACTTTATACTTAAACACTAGGCCTTTAAGGAATTGCCTGGCTTTCTTCTTGCCAGCTCCTTGAATATTCCAGGCGATTGTATTAATCATGAAGGTAAGGGGTGTTTATTTGGAGGAGGACGCGCCTTTTTCATTACCATCAGAGATTCTTCTCGTTCTATTCCTTATCACATATTGGCTATGAGGGCTACCTGTGCCCTGTTGGTTCTCCTTTTCTTTGGCTTTCCGGCCGGGTACTGCAGGTGTCTTCGTCCCTTCCCTGGACTTACCGCTTTCTGTAATGGTTGTGCCTTCGTCATGAGTGTTAGGTTTATCCATGTTCATCTCGGCGGATGCATCAACTCGTCTGCCAGATATTACTTCGTTGCCCACTGGTTTAACGACTGTATGATTGGGGACAATATTAACTGGAGATGTTGTTTCATGTCTGGGTTGCCCTTCTTCAGTCACCTGTCGAACCTCTGTATGTTTCTTCGATGATACATCCTCGTCCTCATTCCTTCGCTGCTTTTTCCTCGAGATCTTTGGACCTCGGCCAGATCCAGGATCCTTGATTCTTGTCCCGCCGCCATCATCTTCTATGGTTACTCGTAGTTCGCTTGTTGCGTCGCCGCCCCCCGCACTCCCTTCGCTAGCCGCCATTCCACTGTAGAAAGAAAAAAACCTATTTTTATCACAAGAACTAATTAATACTCATTTTGTTAAGTCGCAATAAGCTGGATTGGAACCAGGTAACGGCTCTCTTTTTTTTTCTTTCAATATGACACCACCAGTACACTCCTAAGCTGCTTAAAAAATAACATTTGCAGTTCTTGTTACATTTATTCTACTACTGGCAATGACAATGACTATCTGGATTTTAATATGGCATCGTCAATTCTCATTTTCATGAACTCAACCACCGACCTCATTGCAACCTAAATTAAATTGTCCAACCGAAACTAACTACTACAAATAGGGTTGAACAGTAGGAGATGAGGGGAAGGGTAAACTGCTTGTATGGCACATGTCGTTCTCTTCTTCAAAGGGTAATCTGCTTGGCTGTTGTGGAATTCGAAGGGTGGGTTCACAATGTAAGCATATATTGAGAAATCACAAGCAGTTTGACTATGTCCATCTAAGCAAGCATCGCTTGTTCATCATGTAAAATTATCTTATGCTGTACACGCATCACAAATATATCATGTGGAATCTGTTATTTCGTGTGATACACATATCGATAGAATATATGTCGCATGTAAATTTTCATCTTTTTTAAAGAATATAATCAGATGTCTAATAATTATCTTGTAAAACTCTCGACCTTTACAGTAAATAGTAGGAGATCATTTAAGGAATTCAATTTACGTGTTTGTTACAATGAAAATTGTATTACAGAACTTCATTTATATATGCCTCGTTAAGAAAACACTTACTCCTTTAACTTGGTAACGTAATATGACCTTGCAATATTCGTAATAATAACAAAAAATAGAAAACCGAAACAAATTATGCCCAATATATATGCTACTTTCTACAAAGTGACCCCATCATCTCAAATTGAACTCAACCGTTGACATTGTTTGTGTAATCATGCAGTGGATCCTACACAATTGGGACGATGACCATTGTTTGACGCTCCTCAAGAACAGCTATAATGCGTTGCCTAATCTCGGAAAAGCCATAATCATAGAGAGTGTGTTGTCTGAGGCTCCAGAGTCGGGACTTGAGGCGAGGAAAAATTTTCAGTATGACATGATCATGATGTCACTCCTTCCCAGCGGAAAGGAGAGGACCTTAGTCGAGTATGAGCGCCTTGCTAAAGCTGCTGGATTCTCAGGAATAAAGGTTTTTGCCCATGTTATGCACACAGGAACCCATGTCCTTGAGTTCCACAAGCATGGGAACAAATGAGCCAATTATTTCTTGTTTGCATTCTCCTTCTGGAGTAGTCTTTGCACCTTTTATGTCCGATGTAGGCACCTGCAAGCTTCACTTGAGAGATATTGTTATATTTTCTCCTCCCATGCATTTATATTTGCTTTTCCAATTTGTGCCAATGAAATAAAAGAATTGATGGTGTTTTTGTATTGTAGAACCTACCATGCTCATATTGCATCAAATTTATCCAACCATTTGTCAAGCAATATCATTAGGATACCAGACACAACGAACATCAATGAATGACATGAATTCCATTCAAGTATTTACATTTATAAGTGCAACAACCCATTCATCAGACATACATATTACTGGAAGCATCAACTTCTAACTCATTATTAACTGGATGACACATTCACCGGATGCCATGCAAAAAAAACAACTGAATTTGGAAGCATTATATGAATAAAATTCGTGTTTCCATTCTCAATAGTTCAACATATAATGGTAGTCTAACACATTTTTATCTAATTACGTTGTTTACATCCTAAACATCAAATGAAACTAAACCTAAATTAGGTTTACACTGAATTCAAACTTTACATCATATATTATATAGATAAAGACACCTCACTATTCTCTATCTTATAATCCTTCTTCTCCTTACACCTCCCTATGCTCCCACTTATAGACATCTCACCCATAACCATTCAAAACAAATGGAAACTTGTAAGTGGCAACGAGTAATATATAGATTTGACATATATTGTGTATTAGGTAAAGCGTGCAAGGAAATGGAACATCAACATTTACTATGTTCCTTATCTTTGTCTTAATATATGTCTTACAATTTATATATCCATGTTGATTATTAGTGTTCTTCATCCATAAGTGCTCCCAATAGCTCATGTGGCTTGAACGCGAAATGTTCAAATGAGTTTATATGTGAACCATTTGCTGATAATAGTTTTTTGGAGACCTCAGACACCAAAAATGGTTATATCTCTCTAAAAGGTTCAATTGAATTTTTACACATCAATGATCTTGAAGTAAATAAATTAGGAAAAATGTTAAGATATTTGTATATTCCTGATAATAGTATTAATAGTTGAATTGAATAAGTTTATTAGATTGAGCTCTTTGTGCTACCTTGCATCAGAGAGCTCATTTCTTCCAAGAGTTCATTGCACTCAAGTGCTAATTCTTCCTAAAGCACATAAAATTTCAACATTAATTAATTAAACATATTACATGTGTTCATCTTATATGTATGTTGGAAAGCTTAAATTCTTTCATACATATACAATTTTATTTTTTCACTTGGAAATTAGATATTATATAGTAATTTATCTTGATTAATACACATAGTTTGATAAACTAAAATCGGTTACCCTAATATTAGATTGAGCTCTCCAAGCTACCTTGCACCAAACTGTTTGTTTCTCCCAATAGTTTATTGCACTCAAGTGCTCAATTCTTCAAAAAGAACATAAAACTTCACACTACCCTTCCCTCATGTTGATAAACTAAAACCAATGACCCATATATTAGTTTAATCTCTCCAAGCTACAATGCACAAAAGTGCTCATTTCTACCTTGAACCAAAGTGCTCTTTTACCCTAATATCTTGTGCATGTCCAATTATTGTGGCAAAAATCTTATTATTTCTTCCAAAGTTGATGCATTACTAAAAAATGCTAACTACGATTCCTTATTCCCTTATACAATAGGTCACAACTATTTCAATAAATTGTGTGGTCTTAGGGGTGTTTTTTTATATACAAAAGTGGTGCAGTTGTAATATATGGGTCTTAGACAACCGTTAATGTTTGTTTTAGATGACTACAAATACCTTTTACGATAGTGGTACCTTATACAACATGTGTCCTTTGTTGTAAAATATGATTTGTTACAAGAATTAATGCATGTTGCAGTTAACGAGCCAGACTAGTAGTGTCTGATGATATTTACTAATGGATTGGCAATTGTATTATAACACCTATTAGAATATGTTATTAATGGATATGATTCATTAATGGCTATGATCAATGTCATTTGTAAAAATGACATTTCCCATTGTAGTATTTCACCTATTATATAGGCCATTTTATTGTACTTTTTGTAAACTTTGCAATATTTACAATTGAATACTAATGTTGAACAATTTGATTGACAAATTTATTGATTTGGAATGTTCTATATGATTGTGAATATTATGATACCTAAAAGTAGAGAATTGTGTAGAATTTTTATCAAATCTTGTAATTTTCTTACATATATCATCCATACAATGTATCTATGTAAAGTAGTGAGTGTGCATTATATATTCATATCATCAGAGTTAAACTACATAGTAGGTTAAACTAAAAAATAAGCTATAAATGATTTAGGGATGTGGTGTATGATGAAGGAAACACATGGATCATTCATGTCAAACCCCATCAATATGTGCTTCTGATAATATTGCCAATCATCAGTACTACAGAAGATGCTTTTTATAATAGTTTACTTATTCCATTTCACAACATGTGTTAACCTTTGTATTTGATCGTGTGGTCTTATGGGGGGTGCTTTATACAACATGTGATGTGCATGTTGTAATACATATATTTTATATAACAGTTGAAACATGTTGTATTTTAATAGATGTCGCGTTGGAATAGGGGTGTTTTATACAACATGTGGTACACCCTCTGTAATATATATTATACAAAAGTTGAAGCATGTTGTCTTTCACTAAACATACCCATTGTAATAGGGTTTTTTTACCACATGTGATGCATCCATTATAACATATATTAACAACTGTTAAAGTATGTTGTCTTTCACTAAACACACTCGTTGTAATAGAGGTATTTTTTACAATATGTGATGTTCCTGTTGTAACATTTATGTTTATACAACAGTTGAAGAATGTCATCTTTCAATAAATACACCCGTTGTAATAAGGGTGTTTATACAACATGTGGTGTGCCTATTGTAATATACACATTTTATACAATAGGTGGTGCATGTTGTAGTTCTCTAAGAACACATGTTGTAATAGGGTATGTTTTCTAGAAACAACCGTTGTAATAGGGGTTCATTTTCCAGACACACTCATTGTAATAGGTGTGGGTAACACAACATGTGTTGTTTGTTGTAATATCAGACCTTTTACAACATATCATTAACTATTATATTTGATTAGAGTTTGACAGGTCATGTCGAACTAATTTTATTGAGAAAATTAACCATAAATAAATATGGAATTATACTTTTTTTATTTCACAAACAAGCACATAATTGAACAAAATTTCCATCAAACCTTGAAAAAAACATACAATGAATTTAATAAATAATCAATCATCCATAAAAAGATTCAATAATACAAAGTAGTGAGTACTCACTTTGGAGTCAAATTGAAAATAAACTATAAATGTTTCACACATTGGTCTGTGCTAAAGAATATATGTCTCCCGCTCATGACATATAATCTAGTGTGTTCCCAAGAACACATGTCGCCCACTTGTTTCACACCTCTCTTCTTGGTTGAAGAAATGACCAATATACTTTGAATAATTCTGTAATCATATATCAAATATATCCACATATTATCATTTATTCAATGTATTTAGAAGTTTGAACAAACAAAAAAAATATAAGTATCAGTGGCTTACCTTTTCAGGAATATCTCTAACTCTTGCATCGATGATGTCTCTCATGTACTTCAACACATAATAACTGCAATCTGTGTTATCCGGCTACTTTGAAAATTGTATAAATAAATATAGGACAAATAGAGATAACATTTCAATGCAATCTAAGCCATTAGAGTATCATCATTTGTTGCTTTAATTATGGAGTTAAAATATGAATATACGATACGGCTTAATTCTTATGTGTGTTATCATTTTGTCTTATTCAACTATTCACACATGATATGAATATAAGTATTAGGACTTAGTCTAAGTGATGCACATCTGGTTACGGTCAGGATGAGTTGGGTCTATATTAGTATGCCTCTGGTGGGGAGGAACGTATGCAAACTAGGAACCAAGCACATCAAATGGTGAAGTCTTTGTGTATGTTAGTAATATAAATCATCTTTACCTTTGAATCTCCAACCAAAAGTTCACCTCGCTCGAAGAGACCATAAAAAAATAGAATGTGGAAAGGTCACACTAGAATTCAATGTTTTGGTAATATTTGATAGAAATCAATGCGAAGAACATAGAACAAAGAGTAATAAATGTATGATTAACATCCCTTATTATTTTTTTGGTCAAACAAGCATGATTCTCATATTATTAACACTGAACCTTTGGTGCACACATGGATGCAGCCCTACAACCATATTTTTGGTACATAAAAGGTTCCCCTAAAATGCACCAACATCAGAGATAAAACTAGGTACTCCATACAGGGAGCATCAAAAGATCACATATAGCCTAAGGACCACTTCCAATAGACACTAGGAACAAGGTCAATCTAATCCATACTTAACTAGATATTATGGTGCATTTTCTTTGACTTACAAATCACTGACTATAGAAACCACCCACAAAGTATGATTGTATGAACAAACAACACAAAAATAAACAACAAATTACCATAGACTGGTATGTAAACCTGACAACAAAGGATCAGACAAGAAAATACTCTCCAGGCTTCACACTGAATGCTTCAAAATGAATAGAATTTCTGACTAGGACATATCCGAACCCCATCATATGGAGTGAAGGACCGAAGGAACAACCAGTTTTTTAGATTGATAAAGCCAAACAATTTGATTCCCAACAAGCCCAACGACAAGCACCAGAAAACAAATCAGGCAGTACCTTCCTGTATAACCCTTGTTATGAGAAAAACAATCTCATCCATAAAATGCACAAAAACTAACTTTTCTGATCATATGTTCTCAACTCTCATCCTAACAATAGAAATGAACATCATTTTGTTTGGTAGGGTGTGCTCCAAGACAGATGTATGTACTATCTATATATATATATAATGATATTCAATGACCACACATTACCGACATAATATTTTTCACAAAATTAGACATACACAAGTTAAAACATCACCAATTGTATAATAAAAATCAAGATTCCAAAACATGTACATTTAGACATTCATACAAAGCCATTTTGTCCAGACATGATGTATGTTCTTAACTCTCACCCTAACAATGTGCCAAATAAAAAATGAAATCTTTAGTACAAAAAGATATAATGATCCTGCTCTTTGGTCAATTGCAATTTCATATGATGCATTATATTATTAATAGTTTTGAAAAGAGAGAATAAAAGGCATATCAACTCAATGGAAAACCTAAATAAATGCATTATCCACTCTATAGAAAGATAGTAAATCCAACATTGTAAAGATGCATGTTTTGGATTTTCATTTCTCAAAAGGGCTAGGTTGAGTTGAGACGAGGAAAAGAAATATAGATAGAACATATGACTCATCAAAATTAAGGGTATACATAAACATATATATGTATATATGAAAGAATGAAAGTACCATTTAGATTATGTGATTCACAGACTTTCAAAGTGTGTTGTAAGCATTCATAAGAAATCTCAAGCATGACTATTCTTCATGATAGCATGCAATAGGTATAATTAATCCAATTGCCAAATGTTCTACCTAATCTAAACTTATTATATTGGATAGTTGTGTTTAGTTTAAATAATAACTTATACCTATAATATGTAGTATTCATATTCACCGCTTGTTTAACAACATAATGGGCATTCGCCAGATTCTTCACTGTATCATCTTTGTTGTTGTGGGGAATTACTGGTTGTATGCTATTTGGAAAACATGGCATACAAACCATTGTAGTCAATCTAGTGGTTATCTTGACATTTGAAGTTGGGTTTTTGCTAGCCGCCTGAAATTGCTGCTATTTTTATTCACTAACCTTTCTAACAAATTTCTTTCTCAAACACATTTAACGCCTAATAATATATGTACCTATACATATATCAAAAATACAACTAGAGTTAGTCCTACTCAATCAAAAAATAACTAATCTCTGTGACATCAAGTCTACAAATTATGAAGGCTAGTACGTCCCAATTTTATGGAAATTAGTTTAGTTCATAGTCAACTTAAGATGTTCACTACTCGAAAGTGAAAACAAAATCATATGCCAATTGATACCACACACCAATAGAAGTATAGAAATATACCTATCATAGTATTTAAACAAAAACTGTAATAGGTATTTGTTGTTCTAGGAACACAGTAGTAGCTATTTATTACTACACTTCTCAATAATGCCTCTACATGATTTTAAGTATTTAATTTATGTAAATAACTACATACCGTCAACTACATTTACTGTGAATATCACATAAACTCAATTCTTCATGTTATAATATTTGTGTAATCAAGAGTTCTTAAGTCAAATATATGTTAAGATTTTTTCTCAGATCAAGTATATATGCTTATTTTTTAGTTCTTATAAAATATATAGTTCTGTTTACTGATGTGTATCTTTCTTTTCACATGGTCGTGGGATAAGATGTCCCTAGATCAAGGAGCAAAGGAATTCGAAGTTAGTTCTTAAAAGTATAAGCTTCTAGAACTTAGGTTGGTGGGGTGCCATCTATACCTTAGAAGATCCAATATCAAGTTTTCAAAGAAGATTTATGCCCTAGATTTGGCTTACCTTTCATGTATTAGATTTCAGTTCAAGAATGAGACATTTTCTGTTATTAGTTTCCTCTTTCAAAGAACATTGTATGAATCAATATTTCCAATAAATGCATTGTTTTCCATTTATCTTATCGCTGTTGAATATCATCTTTTATAATGTTCCTCCAAGACAAGTGACCCATGTTATGGACAATGTAGGGTTTGCTTCTGCTGACGTATATGTACTTTGAGGGGCATTACAATATGCTATTAGACCAACGAGTATATGGCCACTAAGATAAAGATTCATATGTTCTAAACCTAAGTATAGACGAAGTAGGTGAAAGATATTAGAAACCAATGTAGAGGTCTATATAAGAGACATAAGTTTAGATGAGGGTTACGGTTGTGTGCCTAGAAGTTTTTAACTTTTATGTTAACTTAGAATTGTATATAGAATGCTCTCTCATTTTCCAAAGTGTTTGTGGTATGAGACATAGGATCATGCGATTTTTTAGAGAGAATGTTATATGCATAATCATACTTGTCTTCTCCTTTCAAGTGCATGTGGTATGGGACATGTGCATGAGGATCGGCCTGCATGTATCTAAAGATGACAAAGAAAATAAGTGTTGTATTAAAAGTTTGAGACATATAGTCACCTAAACCTAACCAGACACATAGTAAGACCAAGCATGCATAAAAAGAGTAGATATTTGATAAGAACGATCCATGATAGAATCAAAACCCCTAGAAAAGATGTCAGAAAGGCTCTTTGTCATGTCAATGATGATGTTAAATTGGTTCATTAGTAGTATACCCACATGTTGATAGTGTTTTACCATGAGGACGAGACTTTAAGATGATATTAGAAATTAGTGTACATAGAATATGTAAATCCATAAGGTGGATAGTATGAGAAAATTTCAAGGACAATTTTTTTAAGGTGGGTAGAATTGTAACATCCCAAACTTAAATAAAACATGTTTAGGGTCTTAATTGCAAATTTCCAATTATAAAATTTAAATCTTGAACTTTAATGCAAGTTACCCCAACTATTGATTTCTTTATATAATTTTTGACACAAAAAGAAAATGAAATATGCCTCATTTAATTTCTTTATAACTAAATGAGAAAACTCACTACTACAGAAATAGCATTCAGTGACACTTTTCTGGGCGTCGGTTATTAAGGAAAATCGACGCCTTCTATGTTAGGCGTCGGTTGTTTACGAAAACCGACGTCTATATTCGAAGACCAACTAGACACGGGTACCGCTTTGTCTTCAGCGTCAGTTGTTTATAACAAACCGACGCTTAAAGTCGCCCGCGAAATCCAAATTTCGATCAAAAAAAATAGTGTCATTTTTAGCGTCGGTTATTAAGGTAGAAACCGATGCCTATGTGCGATGAAAATTTGCGCAAAAAGTGTCACCTTCAGCGTCGGTTATTCAAGGATAACTGACGCTGAAGGTGGTTCCCGCCAAACAATTTCATGAAAATATCGTCCAATTGGACGTCAGTTTTTTCAAACAACCGACGCTAAAGATTCTAGGCGTCGGTTGTTTTAAACAACCGACGCTATTTGGGAACTTCATTACCCTCGATCGCCCGACTCTTCCCCTTTCTTCTGTTTCATTGTGAGCGATTTCTTCTCTACTGCCGCCGATTTCTCTCTGGTGATTTCTTCTCCAGCTCCCCTTCTCCGGCGCCCCCTTCTCCGGCGCCCCTTTCTCTGCCACCACTCCTGCTCGCCGCCGCTCCTGCCGCCGTTGGACACCTGCTAGCCGCCGCTCCTGCTCGCCGAAGATCCTGCTGCTCTGCGTCGCCGCCGCCTGCTCGCCGCCGCTCCTGCTCGCCGCCTGCTCGCCGCCTGCTCGCCACCACTCCTGCTCGCCGCCGCTGCCGCTTGCTCCTTCCTCCTTGTTGCTGCTCTGCTCTGCGTCTCCTTGATCACGCCCTAACTCCGTTGCTCACAAGGTACTAGCATCAAGCCCTTCATCTGCCATTCTTTCCATTCAGTAATAGTCTCATCTCCTCGTTCCACACCATAACTTGGCTGATGTCAAGCCCATGCTCAAAAACATCTACCTATTCTATCCATGTTCGTGTGGCATTCCCATTTTCAAGAGTCAATGACCATCCTTTACAGAAATATCTGCATCTCAAGCATAATTGATCCAAAAAAAATACTACTAACTAACATGATTTAAATTGGCTATAATTAGAATCCCAAAACTCAAGAACACATATGTGTTTATGAATGAAACATTCTAAATAGGAGAATGTCAATTTAGACACATATACTATGTGGATGTGCACACAAGGAAGCATTCTAAATAGGTAGAAGATAGATTATCCTCCCGTGGATAATATATATTTGAAATCCTTGATTTTATCTATTTGTCGTGCATCAAAACAAAATCAGCAACCAAGGTATGATGCATAATATATATCCATTTTTTTACTTTTGGGGGTGCGCCTTATACTATTTGAAATCCTTGATTTTATCTTCTATCCTAAATAAAATTAAGGGACTTATGATTAGAAAACAATTCCAAACTTGGCACCCACACTAATTGGAAGGAAATAAAATATGATTATTGAAATGCACATTTGTGACGTGATACCTTTTTTAGGATGCATATATTAGATTCAACCTTTGAGACATCCTTTTATGAGTTCCAATACAATTAGGGTTTCATTTCATTGCCATTGTATGTATTATAATATTACATCTTTCACATAAAAATTAATTAAATTGAATCCTATTGGAACCCTAATTTAAATCCTAATTTGATTTAAACTTGTCCATTCTAGCATCCTAATTTGATTTGATTAAACCCTAACATTGTTTAAACCCTAACATCAATTGTGATGAAACCCTAACATGTACATATCTATTATTGTGTTTGTTGGCCTAGAAACCCATCCAAGATTGACTCATTAGGAGTAAATCTTGGATAGTCCCCGGTTTGGGACTGTTCTTGAACACCTAATCTCACTTAGGATGTAAGTGTATAATGTGTATTGGGTTTTCGAGAAAATTTTGGTAGCATTTCCCCGTTTGTTCTCTAAGTACATATGTACTTAGAGAACCGTGGGGAAATGCTGCCGAAATTTTCTCGAAAACCCAATACACATTATACACTTACTAGTGAGATTAGGTGTTCAAGGATGGGATAGGTGGTACACATTTATTATATATAAGAATGACATCACATGTGTTTGTTGGCCTAGAATGTGAACAATCATTGTTTTTTATATTACTTGTACATTGGTATAAATTAGAATGAACAATCACTAAATTATATACTGTTTGTATGGAGTCCGGCTTCATTGTAGATATCTATTATTGTGTTTGTTGGCCTAGAAACCCATCCAAGATTGACTCATTAGGAGTAAATCTTGGATAGTCCCCAGTTTGGGACTGTTCTTGAACACCTAATCTCACTTAGGATGTAAGTGTATAATGTGTATTGGGTTTTCGAGAAAATTTTGGTAGCATTTCCCCGTTTGTTCTCTAAGTACATATGTACTTAGAGAACAGCGGGGAAATGCTGCCGAAATTTTCTCGAAAACCCAATACACATTATACACTTACTAGTGAGATTAGGTGTTCAAGATTGGGATAGGTGGTACACATTTATTATATATAAGAATGACATCACATGTGTTTGTTGGCATTTCCCCGTTTGTTCTCTAAGTATATATGTACTTAGAGAACAGCGGGGAAATGCTGCCTAATCTTTTCCTAATATATACTTGTTTCCTAATATATACTTGTTTTCTCTGATCATAGAATGGATAGATCATGGATGTCCATTCGTAATCGTTGCACCCCAGAGTTTATATCTGGTCTTGATCAGTTTATTAGATTTGCCGAGGAACATAGGAAAAAACCTACAGATAGGTTCTACTGTCCATGTAGGCATTGCGGTAACAACTTGAAAGTCAACACTGGTGAGGAAATCAAAAGTCATGTCATGTGCAACGGGATTGTACAAGGCTATACAGAATGGCACTGGCATGGAGAGATTTCAAAATCGAAACCAGTAGATGTCGATAGCAGTGCTTGGGTGGAAGAAGAAATTGCCTCTGATGACGTAAATGTGAACGAACCAGTTCCAGCAGACATCGTTGATGCAATGCTGAATAGTTGTAGGGTAGAGCACACCGATCCACCTCCTATCTTTACAAACATTGTGCATGATGCTGAGATACCGTTATACACAGGCTGTGCTAAGTTTACGAAGCTTAGCGCTGTGTTGAGATTGTATAAGTTGAAAGCTAACAATAGATGGAGCGACAAAAGCTTCACTTCATTGTTGACTTTGTTGAAAGAAATTCTTCCTGAAGGAAACGAGCTTCCAATATCAACATACCAGGTAAAGAAAATGTTGTGCCCAATGGGAATGGAGGCCAAGAAGATACACGCATGCCCGAATGATTGTGTATTATTTCAAAAGGACTATGTAGATTTGAAAGATTGTCCAAAATGTGGTGCGTCACGGTATAAATTGACGACTTCGGGGGAGTCCAAAACTGGTTCTCCTGCCAAGGTGTTGTGGTATCTACCTATAATATCACGGTTTCAACGCTTGTTTGCAAATCCGAAAGATGCGAAGAATTTGAGGTGGCATGTAGATGTTAAGAAAAATAATGATGGGATCCTACGACATGCGTCTGATTCCCCACAGTGGAAGAAGATTGATCTATTGTACCCTAAATTTGGTGAAGAAGATAGGAATCTAAGACTTGGGCTTTGTACAGATGGGATGAATCCGTACGGGACATTGAGCAGCCAACATAGCACTTGGCCAGTCATGCTTGTTATATACAATCTTCCTCCCTGGATGTGTATGTTATGTTGTCATTGTTGATATCGGGCCCTAAACAACTCGGAAATGATATCGATGTTTATCTTGAACCTTTGATTGATGACTTAAAGAAACTTTGGGCTGAAGGTGTGATGACCTATGATGCTTCAGCAAGAGAGACATTTCGTTTGCATGCTATGTTGTTTTGCACTATTAATGACTTTCCAGCATATGGGAATTTGTCTGGATATAGTGTCAAAGGAGCTAAAGCGTGTCCTATATGTGAAGAAAACACTGATTCAATAAGACTAAAACATGGCGGAAAGACTGTATATCTTGGTCATCGAAGGTTTCTTTCAAAATTCCATCCGTATCGTAGGAAACGCAAAGCATTCAATGGATGGAATGATGAACGGAGTGCACCTAAACCTATACCAGGGGATGTTGTTTATGAAAGAGTAAAAGACATTGTCAATGAATTTGGTAAGAAATCACAATGTAGTATGGCCACACGGAGTGACAATTCTTCATTCAAGAAGAAGTCAATATTTTGGGATCTTCCTTATTGGAGTTCTTTGACAGTCAGGCATTGTATCGATGTAATGCACGTTGAGAAAAATGTCTGTGATAGCATCATTGGTACTCTATTAAATATACCAGGTAAGACTAAAGATGGGATAAAATCCAGACTGGACCTACGTGAAATGGGAATAAGGTCAGAATTAACAGAATTACGTGAAATGGGTAATAAAAGAACATAATTACCTCCCGCTTGTTACACGTTGTCTAGAAAGGAGAAGAAAACTTTTTGTGAATGCTTGGTAAATGTTAAGGTGCCACATGGTTACTCATCCAACATCCGTAGATTGGTATCAATGAAAGATCTGAAGTTGATAGGTCTTAAATCTCATGATTGTCACACTCTAATGCAACAAATATTGCCCGTGGCAATTCGATCTATATTGCCGAAGCATGTAAGGTTTGCAATTACCAGACTTTGTTTCTTTTTCAACAGTCTATGCAGCAAAGTTATTGACCCTGATACTCTCGATAATTTGCAAAGAGAAGTGGTTGTTACCCTATGTCAGCTTGAGATGTATTTCCCTCCTTCGTTCTTTGATATCATGGTACATATTGTTGTCCACTTGACTAGGGAAGTGAAAATGTTGGGACCATTTTTCTTGCATTGGATGTATCCCTTTGAACGATACATGAGCGTTTTTAAAGGTGATGTTCGAAACCGTTATCGGCCTGAAGGGAGTATTATTGAAGGTTATGTGGCGAGAGAGGTTATGGATTTTTGCAATGACTTTATCAGTGGTAATGACACTCCTGATAATGACAAGAATATTGAGGAGGGCAAAGAAATTTTGGGATCACGGGTGAAAGTAATCAGCCGTGAGCAGTTGGAACAAGCTCACTTGTATATTTTACACAATATGGACGAAGTGAGTGTTTATATCGAGGAACATACCAATTTCATAAAGAGACAACATCCTCGAGCAAGTTCAATGTGGCTTGCTAGAGAGCATAATAAGACTTTTACTAAGTGGTTTGAAGATAAAGTCTTACATCAACTATCTCAAACACCAAATGATATTACAGAAACTATCAAATGCCTCGCCTTTAAACCAAAACCGAATGTTATGTCTTATGAAGGGTTTGACATTAATGGATTCACATATTACACAAAGCGCCAAGATGATAAGAGTGTCGTCCAAAATAGTGGGGTCACTCTTCAAGCGTCGACTATGTACTTTGCAAGTGCAAAGGATAAGAGTCCACGTGAAGCTAAAATGTCATATTACGGTGTCATTGAGGACATTTGGGAGTTTGACTACATAGATTTCAAAATTCCGCTCTTTAAATGTAATTGGGTTGATAACACCAAAGGAGTTATAGTGGATGAATTGGGTTTCACTTTGGTGAACTTTGAAAAGATTGGCGAGAAGGGTGAACCATTCATATTGGCATCACAGGCGAAACAAATATTCTATATCGATGATCCTGCAAATGATAAATGGTCGGTTGTTTTTCATGGTAAAAGACAGTTCATTGAAGATCCTATAGATGAAGAAGAGTACTATGATAAGTATGATGACTCCAGTCCATTCTCAGTTGGGTTGCCAACTCCACAAAATATTGAAGCTAATGATGACTTATATGTGCGCGGAGATCACAATGAAGGATTGTTAATTGATAAAAGATCACAATTTTAGAGACATGTATGTTTATACAAATGCTAAATGTTTGCCTTTTTCTAGTTAATACAAATGCTAAATGTTTGCCTTTTTCTAGTTAATACAAATGCTAAATGTTTGCCTTTTTCTAGTTAATAGAAATGCTAAATGTTTGCCTTTTTAATGACATTTTCAGATGGCTGACCATGATGAGCATGATGTCCATGATGAGCATGAAGTCCATGATGAGCATGCTGTCCATGACGAGCATGGCGAGGATACTAATGTAAGTTCTAAAAACATATCCTGTATTTCTATAAAATTCATTATCTTCTAGTTATGTCATATATCCTATATTTCTATATTGGGCTAATTTAGTGTGTTTTATTTTTGTCAAATTTTAGGTTGATGCACCTGTACCCACTGAAGCACTGGAGCAACTTGATGCGCAACACCAGACACTTAACAAGAAAAGGGGCATCACTCTGTTGAAGAAGTTATTAGCGCTAAGTGGTAGTGGATCCAAATTGGTGGTGGAGTTTGATAATGGAGGAAATCCAATTGGAGTGAACCGCAATAATTTTGTGAACTATCTTGGGTGTACCACTCGGAGCCATTGTGGTGTTAAGTATGACAATTGGCATAAAGTTCCTCAAGGGAAAAAAGACTTGATATGGAAGGATTTATACGTGAGTTATTATTATTTGCAATTCTATTTTGTAGATTACAAATTCTATTATTTGCAATTCTATTTTGGATACTAGTTAATAACATTTCTATTTTACAGAATCTATTTGCATTGGATGAGAAGTTGCATCGTAAAAATGTGATGCAACGTGCTGGAAAGATGCTTAGGAATTATAGGACAAATCTGAACAGAGAATACATAAAAGAGGGTGATAAGAAGAAGAAGTCAGCCCTTGAACAATGGAACTTCTTGGACAAAGAAGATTGGGACAATTTTGTTGCTTCAAGAAAATCTGAAGAATTCAAGGTATTAGGCGTCACTCCTAATTTAATTAATATACATTGTATTCACCTATTCAAGATTAGCATTTAGTGCTACTAACCAAATCATTAATGTGCATACTAACTAGACCCTCAGTGACGCACAAAAAGCAAGACGTGCACTGAATGTGCATGACCACACTATGGGTCCAAAAGGCTATGCAAGCGTTCGCCAAAGACTACAGGCGGAGTCTGCGGCTACTCAGGAGTCTGCTCCTACTCAGGAGTCTGCCACACCCATGCCTCGCCATGATATCTGGATAGCTGGCAGGCAAAACAAGAAGGGTGAAATAAAGAAGCCTGTAACTGCTGAGGCGGCTGCAAAAATGGTAAAATAACACTCTTAGAGAAATCGTTTGAATATTGATTATTTGTGGTGTTAACTTACCAATTTCTGTTTATGGTGATTAGCGGGAGCTGCACGAGCAGAGGAAACAAGGCACGTTCATCCCTCAGGGCACAAGGGATGAATTGACAGTTGCTCTGGGTAACCCAGAGCATCCTGGACGTGTTAGAGGTGTCGGCGCTGGTGTTGGCATCAAAGCATTCTTTGGGCCATCCCAGCGCAAACCCAGAGCGGGACTTTCTCAAGAAGAGGTAACCTATTCTTTTTTTAGAATGTTACTGCAAAAGGAAATTCATTAATAAGAAGCTAATGTTTCTTTTATCCATGTATAGGAGAATAAGAGAGTTGAGGATTTAGTTGCTAAGAAGGTCAACGATGTAGTTGCTGAGAAGGTCAAGGAAGAATTGCTGCGGTGGCAGGCATCTCAGGCTTCCAATACGCCTATGGCGACCCACTCTTCTCCTGATGCACAGACTGCGAGTAATCCTGGAGACCCATCGCCTAGCACGTCTGCTGTAAGTATTGTTTATGACATTATAGTTAGTCTTTTCAAGTTGTTATGTTTTCAAGATGATATGTATATATGTATAATATTCTTTACGTAAATTTGTAGGCATTGAAGCCATGCCGCTTAAGAATGCAAGACTACGTTGTTGCAGAGGCGCAGGCTTACCCGTCCCTTCCTGGGGCAATGTTTCACGAGACTCCAATGCCACAGGGCTACGTTCGTGTGAGCCCGATACGTGTGTTACCTGATTGGAGAGAAGCTACATTGCCATATCCCCACCCGGATATTGATAGACTTGCTGATGCAGAAGGCGGGGTGATATTGTGGCCCAAAGCAGATGTCGTCTACACGACTGAAATTGTAAGATAAATTTACATTGATTTAGACTGTTAATGTGTATATATGATGTCAACTGATCTGAAATTATATGTACAGGTAAAAAAGAAGACACCAGGAGCACCTAGGCCTCCACTTCCACTTCCCGCATTACCCGATTGGATTCCAACTGACCTAACATACCCGTTAGGTCCTACTTGTAGGGGAATGGCATGTTGGCTACGGGCACATAATGTACATTGTCCTATAATTATTTCTTTAGATGCAGATTATGCAGGTCAATCATACGATAGCTCTTTATTTATACATGATATTATTGAGCTGTTTATGTATGATTGGCTGAATACATCAATGATAGAGACATGGATAAGGTGAGATCTTGTTTATACATCCATATACCTTGTGTAAGATCCGGTGATCTGGTTTCTTATATATTAATGCATACGCCTATATGTTTTGCAGCTACTTAGTCGAAGATCATTGCAAACAATTTGCATTTGATCATTTGGGATTTTTGATTCCATCATTGATTAGTTTGGTAGCTAAAGACCCTGATAATGTTCAACAATAATGTATAGATGCTTTTACAATTTTTGGTCAGCAAAAGAAGACGATAATAATAGCTCCATTCAATGTCAAGTAAGTTTACTTTATTTATAATTTGGACTTAAGAAAATTCCATTTTTATTTTGCATTTTGAGTTATTAATTGTTAACTTCTTACCTCTAGCGGTAGACATTGGGAGTTACTAGTTATTGTCCCCGGGACATTCACTGTTTATTATCTAGATCCTGCGGGGAGTACATTGAACCCTAAAATTGGACACGTAATGAGAATGCCATTATTCTGGTGAGAAATATTTCATTTTTATATCCGTTAACATCTTTTATTACATTACTATTTACTTATGCAATTTATTGTGTTATATTAACATGTAGGGGTTTAGATGCATTCAAAAAGGCTGGAGGAACGGTCCCAAGGAAAAAGAACCAGCCAATAAATTGGCAGAACGTACAAGTAAGTTCCCGACTCGAATATATATATTATTGATGTGAATTGTGCTTAGTTGTATTATTTTGTATGTTTCAATTTATAGTGTGCTACACAAGACAATGGTTGGGCATGCGCATACTATGTGATGCGATTTATGCAGATGATTATCAAATATGCCGCATTGGACATCGATACCATACATGAGGTATTATATATACTCTCATTAGTTAGTATGCAATATATCAATCTTATCTTATTTTTATATTATTACTTATATATATACATCATTCTCTTTGCAGGTGTTTAAAACTGACAACACTACAGGTAAACGCTTAAAAAATATACATGCTCCATATACGATGGAAGCATTAAATGAAGTAAGAGAAGAATGGGCAAAAGCCATACAAGCAGTGGCAACTGTAAGATATAATTGGGATGTTGATAGCGATAATGAATGATACTTTGTAAATGAATATTTCTGAATGTTAATACATGTATTTGAATGTTTCTATATGTGTGAATGTGAGAATTGAATTGATGTCTGAATGTATGTACTTGTGTGAAATTTTGCTTATGACTTTTGCAGGTTTGCGGCCTGTTTGTAGGCTGATATCAATGGATGTCGTAAACCTGCAGTTCAGTTACTGAACTGCAGGTTCTCATCCTGCTGACCAGCCACAGCAGGCCTGCAAACTGATATGAAAAAAAAAATAGGCGTCGGTTATTTATAAAAACCGTCAGCAAAGATCTACAACGTCGATTATTTATAGATAACCGACGCCTTATGTGGCCAAAGCAGTCCTCGAAATGGCGTCGGATATACGTATCAAACCGACGCCTATTTAAATTAGAGGCATCGGTCTTTTGGTATATAACCGACGCCAAAAGTGTTCGCGCCACAAAAAATGGCGTCATTTAGGACACTTTATGCGTCGGTTATCTACTAAAAGACCGACGCTATAAGTAGTATAGGCGTCGGTCCGTTAGTAAATAACCGACGCAGAAAGTGCCCTAGCTGACGCCGTTTTATGTGGCGCGAACCCCTTTGGCGTCGGTTATCGACTAAACGACCGACGCCGATAGTTTAAATAGGCGTCGGTTAAATAACCAACGTCGAAGTGTTCGACCTTTAGCGGCGCCCACATAGGCGTCGGTCGAAAACCGACGCCAAATGGGGTTAAACGACCGACGCCAAAGGCCACTTCTGTAGTAGTGACTAGCATTATCCTCTTAGTTTCTCTCTCCCATATTCTTGAAGAAGGCTTAAAAGGAAGAGAAAAGGCTTTGAATTCAAAAATACAATTATGGAGTAGATGCCTTGGTAAGAAGTTTTCCATTTACTTTATTATAAGGGGAAAGTATATATGAATTCTCCTTTTCTCTCTCCACCATGAAAATTTTCTTAAATAGGACTTAAATATAGGTGTTATGAGTTTTGAATGGATGATGATGGTTTATCTCCAAATTTGGCTCTTATGATCACAAAGGAAGTATTTTTTAATCCTCTAATCTATTAATGAATTTAAATTCAAGTTAAAGATTCTATATGGAAACTATGGGTACAACTTGTGCAAAACATAAATCTAATCATATAGGAAGAATGTAGACCCTTTGATTGGCTTATGGTTAAAATTTAAAGTAAATGGGACATTGTTTGACCCCTCAAATATTTTTGGAAAGATTTTGTAAAGTTTAAACCCTAATTCTAGTGATATTTTCCTAACTTGGAATGTTACACTAACATTTTTTTTATTTCTATCCATGTTTTGGCATCATGATTTCTTTATTTTAACACAAACTCCTATCCGTCATTGGATTAGCCATCTTATGACTTTGGACCAGTCTTCTACCTCGATTAGCAGACTGAGAAAAGGAAGCTAGGTACCATTTTCTTCTCTGACCTCGATCTCCCTCCAAAGTTTCTCTCTTTCAAAACTCTCTCCACTAATGAAATTGCCTCATCCAATTGAATCTAACCATCCCAACATTTGTGGGACTTTCTACCCTATCGATAATATTTCCCTTTAGGTTTAGACTCTCCTTGCCACACCTTTCTCTTGGAACCCTTTTTTGTCGACGAAATATCTATATAAGGACACCATTAGAAACCTCATATTTTTTTGGATGCACCTCCAGTAACAATTTGATCTCCGGTTCCCTGTGCCACTCAATCCATCTCACTCTTCTCCTCTGACACCCATGACCTTTAGCCCACCAGAGACAACTCCTCCTATGCAATTGGCAAACAGGTAACCATCCCATTGTGTGTTTGCTCTACTTCTCCCTGAGTTTCCGCATACTATAGCTATGGCTTTGAACCTCACCAACATCTGTTGTTTGGGTCATCCAACGACACCTCGATGATGGAAACAATGTCTTTGACTTTGCCTCACTTCGCTAGTTATTTCTCCAGACTTTGTGGATACACAGACGCCTTGGATTCAAACCCAGTATCTCAGACCTAAAGCTCATCCTTTGTGCTCTGTTCTATTGTTCTCGCCATGGTCCTGGGTGACGATTCAAGTATTTACATTTATAAGTGAAACAACCCATTCATCAGACATACATATTAGTGGAAGCATCAACCTCTAACTCATTTTTAACTGGATGGCACATTCACCGAATGCCAAGGAAAAAAAAATTGAATCTAGAAGCATTATAGGAATAAAATTTGTGTTGCCATTCTCAATAGCTCAGCATATAATGGCAATCTAACACATTTTTATCTAATTACGTTGTTTACATCCTAAACATCAAATGAAACTAAACCTAAATCAGGTTAACACTGAATTCAAACTTTACATCATATATTATATAGATAAAGACACCTCACTATGGTACTAAAAATCTTCTCTCTATCTTATAATCCTTCTTCTCCTTACACCTCCCTATGCTCCCACTTATAGACATCTCACCCATAACCATTCAAAATAAATGGAAACTTTAAGTGGCAATGCGTAATATATAGATTTGACATATATTGTGCATTAGGTAAAGCGTGCAAGGAAATGGAACATCAACATTTACTGTGTTCCTTATCTTTATATTAATATATGTCTTACACTTTATATATCCATGTTGATTATTAGTGTTCTTCATCCATAAGTGCTCCCAATAGGTCATGTGGCTTGAATTCCAAATGTTCAAATGAGTTTATATGTGAACCATTTCGGATAACAGTTTTCCGGAGATCTCAGACACCAAAATGGTTATATCTCTAAAAGGTTCAATTGAATTTTTACACATCAATGATCTTGAAGTAAAAAAATTAGGACAAATGTTAAGATATGTGTATATTCTTGATAATAGTATTAATAGTTGAATTGAATAAGTTTATTGGATTGAGGTCTCTTTGCTACCTTGCATCAGAGAGCTCATCTCTTCCAAGAGTTTATTGCACTCAAGTGCTAATTCTTCCTAAAGCACAAAAACCTTCAACATTAATTAATTAAACTTATTACATATCTTCATCTTATATGTATGTTTGAAAGCTTAAATTCTTTCATACATACACATTTTTCATTTTTTACATGGAAATTAGATACTATATAGTAATTTATCTTGATTAATACACATAGTTTGATAAACTAAAATCGGTTACCCTAATATTAGATTGAGCTCTCCAAGCTACCTTGCACCAAACTATTTATTTCTCCCAAGAGTTTATTGCAATCAAGTGCTCAATTCTTCAAAAGGAATATAAAACTTCACACTACCCTTCCCTCATGCTGATAAACTAAAACCAATGACCCATATATTAGTTTAATTTCTCCGTGCTACAATGCACAAAAGTGCTTATTTCTACCTTGAACCAAAGTTCTCTTTTACCCTAATATCTTGTGCATGTCCAAGTAGTGTGGTAAAAATCTTATTATTTTTCCTAAAGTTGATGCACTACTAAAAATGCTAACTATGATTCCTTATTCCCTTATACAACAGGTCACAACTATTTCAATAAATTGTTGTGTCTTAGGGGTGTTTTTTATATACAAAAGTGGTGCAGTTGTAATATATGGGTCTTAGACAACCGTTAATGTTTGTTTTAGATGACTAGGAACACCCTTTATGTTAGTGGTACCTTATACAACATGTGTTCTTTGTTGTAAAATATGATTTGTTACAAGTGGTAATGCATGTTGCAGTTAACCAGCCAGGCTAGTAGTGTCTGATGATATTTACTAATGGATTGGAAATTGTATTACAACACCTATTAGAATATGTTATTAATGGATATGATTCATTAATGGCTATGATCAATGTCATTTGTAAAAATGACATTGCCCATTGTAGTATTTCACCTATTATATAGGCCATTTTATTGTACTTTTTGTAAACTTTGCAATATTTACAATTGAATACTCATGTTGAACACTTTGATTGACCAATTTATGAATTTGGAATGTTCTATATGATTGTGAATATTATGATATCTAAAGAAACAAAACTAAGTAGAGAATTGTGCAGAATTTTTATCAAATCTTGTAATTTTCTTACATATGTCTTCCACACAATGTATTTATGTAAAGTAGTGAGTGTGCATTATATATTCATATCATCAGAGTTAAACTACATAGTAATTTAAACTAAAAAATAAGCTATAAATGATTTAGGGATGTGGTGTATGATGAAGGACACACATGGCTCATTCATGTCAAACCCCATCAATATGTGCTTCTGATAATATTGCCAATCATCAGTTTACAGAAAATGCTTTTTATAATAGTTCATTTTTTCCATTTTATAACATGTGTTAACCTTTGTATTAGATCGTGTGGTCTTACGGGAGCTTCTTTATACAAAATGTAATGCGCATGTTGTAATACATATATTTTATACAACAGTTGAAACATGTTGTCTTTTAATAGATGTCCCGTTGTAATAGAGATGTTTTATACAACATGTGGTGCACCTGCTGTAATATATATTATACAAAAGTTGAAGCATGTTGTCTTTCACTATACATACCAGTTGTAATAGTTTTTTTTACCACATGTGATTCATCCATTATAACATATATTAAAAACAGTTAAAGTATGTTGTCTTTCACTAAACACACCTGTTGTAATAGAGGTATTTTTTACAATATGTGATGTGCCTGGTGTAACATTTATGTTTATACAATAGTTGAAGAATGTCGCCTTTCAATAAATACACCCGTTGTAATAAGGGTGTTTATACAACATGTGGTGTGCCTATTGTAATATACGCATTTTATACAACAGGGGTGCATGTTGTAGTTCACTAAGAACACATGTTGTAATAGGGTATGTTTTCTAGAAACAATCGTTGTAACAAGGGTCCATTTTCCAGACACACTCATTGTAATAGGTGTGGGTAACACAACATTTGTTGTTTATTGTAATATTAGACCTTTTACAACATATCGTTAACTATTATATTTGATTAGAGTTTGATAGGTCATGTCGAACCAATTTTATTGAGAAAATTAACCATAAATAAGTATGGAATTATACTTTTTTTTATTTCACAAACAAGCACATAATTGAACAAAATTTTCATCAAACCTTGAAAAAACATACATTGAATTTAATAAATAATCAATCATCCATACAAAGATTCAATAATAAAAATTAATGAGTACTCACTTTGAAGTCAAATTGAAAATAAACTATAAAGGTTTCACACATTGGTCTGTGCTAAAGAATATATGTCTCCCGCTCATGACATATAATCTGGTGTGTTCCCAAGAACACATGTCGCCCACTTGTTTCACACCCCCCTATTCTCTTCTTGGTTGAAGAAACAAACAATATACTTTGAATAATAAAGTAATTATATATCAAATATATCCATATATTATCATTTATTCAATGTATTTAGATGTTTGAACAAACTAAAAAAATATAAGTATGAGTGGCTTATCTTTTCAGGAATAAATCTAACTCTTTCTTTGATGATGTCTCTCATGTACTTTAGCACATAATAACCGCAATCTGTGTTGTTCGACTACTTTGAAAACTATATAAATAAATATAGGACAAATAGAAATAACATTTCAATGCAATCTAAGCCATTAGAGTATCATCATTTGTTGCTTCAATTATGGAGTTAAAATATGACTATACGATACTACTTAATTCTTATGTGTGTTATCATTTTGTCTTATTCAACTATTCACACATGATATGAATATAATAATTAGGACTTAGTCTAAGTGGTGCACATCTGGTTATGGTTAGGATGAGTTGGGTCTATATTAGTATGCCTCTGGTGGGGAGGAGTGGATACAAACTCGGAAGCAAGCACATCAAATGGTGAAGTCTTTGTGTATGTTAGTAATATAAACCATCTTTACCTTTGAATATCCAACCAAAAGTTCACCTCGCCCGAAGAGACCATAAACAAATAAAATGTGGAAAGGTCACACTAGAATTCAATTTTTTGGCAATATTTGATAGAAATCAATGTGAAGAACATAGAACAAAGAGTAATAAATGTATGATTAACATCCATTATTATTTTTTTGGACAAACAAGCATGATTCTCATATTATTAACACCAAACCTTTGGTGCACACATGGATGCAACCCTACAACCATATTTTTGGTACATAAAAGGTTACCCTAAATTGCACCAACATCAGAGACAAAACCATGTACTCCATATAGGGAGCATCAAAAGATCACATATAGCCTAAGGACCACTTTCAATAGATACTAGGAACAAGGTCAATCTAATCCACACTTAACTAGAGATTATGGTGCATTTTCTTTGACATACAAATCACTGACTATAGAAACCACCCGCAAAGTATGATTGTATGAACAAACAACACAAAAATAAATAACAAATTACCATAGACTGGTATGTAAACCTGACAACAAAGGATCAGACAAGAAAATACTCTCCATGCTTCACATTGAACTCTTCAAAATGAATAGAATTTGTGACTAGGATAGATCTGAACCCTATCATATGGAGAGAAGGACCGAAGGAACAACCAATTTTTTAGATTGATAAAGCCAAATAATTTGATTCCCAACAAGCCCAACAACAAGCACTAGAAAGCAAATTAGGAAGTACCTTCCGTTATAACCCTTATTATGAGAAAAGCAATCTCATTCATAAACTGCACACAAACTAACTTTTCTGATCATATCTTCTCAACTCTCATCCTTACAATAGAAATGAACATCATTTTGTTTGGTAGGGTGTGCTCCAAGACAGATGTACGTACTATATATATATATATAATGGTATTCAATGACCACACATTACCGACATAATATTTTTCACAAAATTAGACATACACAGGTTAAAACGTCACCAATTGTATAATAAAAATCAAGATTCCAAAACATGTACATTTAGACATTCATACAAAGCCATTTTGTCCAGACATGATGTATGTTCCTAACTCTCACCCTAATAATGTGCCACATAAAAAATGAAATCTTTAGTACAAAAAGATATAATGATCCTGCTCTTTGGTCAATTGCAATTTCATATGATGCATTATATTATTAATATTTTTGAAAAGAAAGAATAAAAGGCATATCAACTCAATGGAAAACCTAAATAAATGCATTATCCAGTCTATAGAAAGATAGTAAATCCAGCATTGTAAAGATGCATGTTTTGGATTCTCATTTCTCAAAAGGGCTGGGTTGAGTTGAGATGAGGAAAAGAAATATAGATAGAACATATGCCTCATCAAAATTAAGGGTATACTTAAACATATATATGTGTATATGATAGAATGAAAGTACGTGTGACGACAGTCACCAAACCGACAAACAAATCGTCATTAATTAAGAGGAATTAAACATAAACAACAGATTAACGAAAATCACTAAAAATTATAACCATTCTTCAAAGAGATCCATTCCAAAGGAAACTCTAACCGAAAGGTCCAAAACCTTATATACATCATTATTCACATTGTACATATTCGGTACATCTCATCTCAAGAATAACATATAATAATTGCTTTACCAAACTATACATGAGCAACATAAAACCTCGAGGCACGTAAGCCAAAATCTCTTATTGATCATAAAATTAGTACTAACCAACTCCAAGGACCTGAGAGTACAGAGACGACACATAGGAATCATATCTACAAGACAAGACAGACAGTACACTCAACCTGATCTATCACTGCTGCCTTAGCTGTTGTTCTTCCTCTGCAGAAAGGTCTTCACCTCCTTGTGCATGTCCACCTAAAAATTTGGGTCCCACGGGGGTGAGACAATTGTAATTGTCCCAGCGAGAGATATAACTCTCTGCCGACCATATTATTATCACAAATTATGCATTTATAAATAGAGCAGAGGTTCTTTTAATATTAACAAGTAGGATAATTCACTATATGAACAGAATGAAGTAATCTCCTTTCATAAGGAGAACATTGCATCTACCCATGGTAGATTATAACTCATCTATCTGCTTTGCAAGGAATGTAAAGAAACATAAATAACATCTATAAACTAGAATGTATAACTGTATTGCGCATCAAGCAATGTTTCTTGTATTCAATCCTTAAGAAGATATACTTCACGGCTGAACATATTTTACAATCACACTTATGCCCTGAGGAGATGGAGCATACCTCGACCATCTCCAACCAACCACAAACTTCTCACAAGTCAGTACCATACAAGGTCAATGGTAGAGCCAGTTTCCATGACCTCAGACCGTCTCAGTCAGTACGAGACCACATGCAGGACATCTCGTGTCACTACTAACAAGTTGTGCCAGGGTATGTAGGCATCCTCGCTTAGAGCTACAGCGTCAACTACACTCTCTTAGGGGAAACATCTACACACAACCGTCCCCAGTCTGAGTCATGGCAACACAAGCACCATACTCTGAGCCACGGGCCAATTCACCGTGCTCAACATAGAGTCTACGACCAAAGTTGCACTCGAGCCAGGATAGGGCATATAGCCAAATGCCCATTCATTTCGGGATCGTAAGGGGATCGGCTCACACAGTCCCATCTGTACTTACGCCCTCACATACTCAAAAGTATGCACTCTGGGTTATGCCGTGGAGCAACCCGTTTCACCATCAGCAAGTTCTGACACTGATGGATCTATGGTCAGGGCAATGTTTTATAGTTTCTAGTGATATATTACGTGCATTACAACATTCTTTTAGCATCAAACAAGTTATTTTTATCAAACACAACAAATGCTACGAAGAAAGGTGTAATACATCTATCACGTACTTTTTTTTTAAACTTTAAAACACGTGATACTTGGGATCTCAGTCCCTTATCACATTACTGGGAATTCTCATCCCTTCACATCATCATTATCATGATTACTGGATCTAGGTATTCAAACCCTTAGATAATCACTGAACATTGTTACCAATTATCAGGTAACTATTACCTCTAGGTCCTCAGACCAAGGTATACATGATACTTGTTATACAAGCATCTCACATGGCTCACAAGGCCCATTAAACATCTTGTCACCTCTCACTAGGCAACAACTTATTCACATGGCTCACACGACCATTACACATCTTGTCACCTCTCACTAGGCAACAAATTATTCACATGGCTCACAAGGCCATTACACATCATGTCACCTCTCACTAGGCAACAACTTATTCACATGGCTCACAAGGCCATTACACATCTTGTCACCTCTCACTAGGCAACAACTTATTCACATGGCTCACAAGGCCATTGCACATCTTATCACCTCTCACTAGGCAACAACTTATTCACATGGCTCACAAGGCCACTAATCATTATACTTGTTATACAAGTATTTAACTTGCCTTACAAGGCTTATGTAATAAGAGAAATACAACCTTCTCATCATTAGGGTTAGGGTTTTCCCTTTCTTATCGATTAGGGTTTCTTCTTACATATCATTACCCTTCATTAGGGTTATGGTTTTCCATTATTAATCATTTAGGTTTTCAAGATCATATTATCAATGATCAAACCCTAATTCATTGCTCCACACATCTAGGAGCAAACATTGATATCATAAGTATTCAATCATACTTATGCATTCTCATCATTTATCATTAAATGATTCATCAACACAAGGTATGAGTTCCTCTCTCATCCTTAGCAGGGTATGATTGCATCATACTTTATTAACTTGGCTTAACCCTTTCTCAAAGTATGTTAGTCCAAACTTATCAAAGTGCACTAAACTTATTACATCTCAATGTAACAATTGACATAACACACTTCATGTGTTACTCATCCAAGCATATTGGATTTAAGGTGCATCAAGGTACATCAACCTTGAAGTGTTGGATGTGATATCTATCATGTCTTGATGTATCACTTCCTTCATCACTTTTAACTTACTTAAGTTCATCAACTTATCTTGAATTAGGGTATTTCCCATCCTAATACTTTATGCACTAGCCCATCACATTTATTCTGTAGTGTATTGATCATAAGTCATACCTTTGAATTGTCCAACCATCATAAATTGATATGGACTCATCTCAGGTTGAGACATTATTGATATAGGATTAACCATTATCAACCACTCTAGGAGTTTCACCTATAAAGGTATTATCCACACCATTACTTGGTGTTACACTCATTACTCCTAAGAGTGTCTTACTCTCACTTTTACAAGGTGTCTCGGTTTGGAGGTGCGCATATATTCACCATATCGGATTGGAGGTATATAAGCACCCACCATATCGGGCTAGAGGTGTATGAACATCATCTGTACTGGGCTAGAGGTGTGTATATGTGTTACCCATGTCATACATGAGGTATTAAGCCATCACCATGTCGGGCTAGACATCAACTAGGGTTGTGTATCGGGCTTCCATATTGTGCAATAGCATTTGCTATTCTTTACTCATATTGAGGTACCCAAATTAGGGTTTCATGTCAACTTATAAGTATTCAGTCAACCTTGTATCGTGTATGGAGTCTATACTTGACTCCCTATAATGAAAGCATCTCGGGCAACACCTTGTGCAACATTTTGTGTAAGACATATCGGGCAAGTCATACTCATATCGGGTTATAACTACTTGTATTTATACTTAAACTTGATATCACTTTTACAAAGTGACACCATCTTCGTCAAGCTTTAGACCTTTGTTATAACTGATATAATTCATGGTAACAGGTCTAAGAAACTACTATAACTCATAATTTCATCAACTACTTCATGAAATTTTGGAATTGAAAGTATTTCACTAATTATAACAATTTAGGTGAAGAATAATAACATGGTTGAGTTCAAGTTATAAAACCCACCTTAAGAACAACTTCAAAGATCCAAGCTCTAAAGCTTCATGTTCCTAAGGTTGAAGATGACCTTATCAAAGGTCCAAGGCTCGTTCAAAACTCCTTCATATACAAGGAATCACCATGGATAAACAATTGGTGAAGGAGAAAAGAAAGGTAGATCATAACCCTAATTCCATGCTTCAATTCAAGCTTGAAGACAACTATAGCTTACCTTAGGGTTAAGTTTTCAGTTACTTAGCTCCTTGGCCGACACCCTACAACTCTTGGGCGATATGGAATTCCTCTTGGCCGACACAACTTTTCTTGTGGCCGATACCCCCTCACTTGTGGCCAAAATCACTTCAATTGGCCGATATCAACTTGCTATGGGCAATATCAACATGGTATGGCCGATATACTTGCTATGGCCGATACCCAAGGCCTATGCACGATACCCTTGTGCTCTTGCATGAAATTCCACCCCTATTGCATGATATGATACTCACTTGCACGATATGGCACTCACTTGGAGTCAAAACACTTCACTCTATGGCCGATATCACCCGATATGGCCGATATCACCTACTTGGGCGATATGGTCTTGCAACGGGCGATATCCCAAGGCCCATGCACGATACCACAGCATCCCTTCACGATATGGGAGCTATATTCATGATACCTTAGGGTAGAAGGGTGGTAAGGGTCGCAAAATTGCATCAAGGGGTGAAACTAGGGGTATATATACTTGTTGTTCATGAAGAAAGGCAAAAATGAGGTGTCAACATTTTGAGCTAGTAGGTGCCACGTGTCATGCATGGGTGACATGTGTATATGCATGCATCAACATTTATCGTGTCTTGCAAAATGGTTGAGGATCATATAGGGATGCAAATTCGTCCATTGCTTATCCATTTGGATAAGTCATCTAGGTTTAATCACTATTTTAAGTCAAGCCGATACACTTTTTGTAAGGAAACTTGTTGGCCGTCACACCTCACCTCCTTGAGGTGCTTTTCATGATATGTACTTTTACAAGAGTTCACAAAACTATATGGGACACCTCCTTGGGCTCCATGGCCGATAGGCACTCATATATAAGCTTTTCAACTTGATACAACTCAAGTTAAGCTTCCAAATTCAACCCTTTTTCTTGGTCATTTCATCACCAAGATTACCATCATTCATAATGGAACCAAACATGGTGTATCATTCATTCTATCTCATCTAAATGATACATAGAGGAAATAGGAACATTATAGAGGTGGTAATTTGCATATCAACCCCACATTTTGGGTAAATTACAATTTGTACCAAAATTGGTGCACAAGGTACCAACATTGTTCAAACAAGTTCAAACTTGGAATTTAGGCTTTCCACAAGCCACCACCTTGCATAATTCTCTCAATAATGATGCTACAACACATGAGGCATGTTCAATATGTGACATTTTGCATTATAGCCCCTCAATTTGGGTAAATTGCACTTTGGTCCAAAACAAAGGAAAATTGCTCAAACAACATTCAATTGGGACCAAACTTGAAACATGAGTGTGTCACATGATAAGAAAGCACCTTAGAGGATTATATTAAATTTATAATCAACTTAATTATCCAAAACAAATAGGGTTACCTCATAACCCAGGTCAGGGTCGTTACAAGTTATAAACCCCTAATAAGGATTTCGTCCCCGAAATGCCAGGTAAAGGAAAATAGATATTATTAATTCATCATACCATCAAGTCTCCACATAACATCTTAATGTCATGGAGATGACATAGAACTTTGATCAACACAAAGTTCTTCCACACAGGGTTATCATTGAATCTGTCACACAGGGCACATATTCCACTATATTTTTCATTATTGACTGTAGAGTCAACTCTGTGTCAGGTAATACTTTTCTTAGTCAGAGAAACATCATACATACCTTATTTAACTCAGGTGTCAAACCTTACAGATTTGTCACCTTTCTCAACTTACAACTTTATGTGACAAGATTCTTGATTCTGGGGAGTCTCCCATACTCCTCATTCAACATTTCACTTTTAAAGGAAAAACCAGAGTTATGTTTTATCACCCACTTGTGACTACAAGTATTATCATGCATCTGTTGTGCCACCCAAATCTGCTAACACAACATTAAACTTTCTTATGACTTGTATCAATTATCCCTTTAATTGTTTATTTTCTTGTCGTAAGGAGAGACTACTTATTAAAGAAGAGATATCTTAGAGGTATCTCTAGATGTTATGTATAAACTGCCTCAACAATCTGAATAGGGATATTCTAGGAAGTTATCTTTATCTTGATCAACTTTTCCAAAACAATTCTGCTATTGTTCCTTCAACTCATACATCTTTGTTGATGTCATGTTTATGTGGGGCATAAACCCCTAACATATGGTATCCATAATACTGTATGTAACTAGACCAATTTCAAAGTTGTCCCTTCACCACTACATAACACATCTTTGGCGTCGGTTGTTTAACCCCTTTTAGCGACGGTTCTCAAGCGACACCTATGTGGGCGCCGCTAAAGGTCAAACTCTTCGATGTCAACTTTACAACCGATGCCAAAAGACTTCACACCACTGAAAACGTGCCAGCAGGGAAACTATAGGCATCAGTTAGGTTTCGTAAGCCGACGCTAAAAGGGTTCGTTCCACAAAAAGGGCGGAATCTACGACACTTTTAGCCTCGGTTTACCAATAAAAACTGACGCCATATTCCCAGACGCCACGGCCGTGCTTCCCTGCATGGCCGTGTTTAGTACTATCGATGTCAATTTTGTACGAATAACCGATGCCATTTTCCACCACGGTCGTGCTTTCCTGCACGGTCGGGTTGTTTGTCACATTAGATGGCGATTTTTATACAATAACCGATGTTGTAAGCCTTTGATGATGGTTTTCTATAAATAACCAACGCCTTCGTTTTAATTTTTTTTTCTTATCAATTTGCAGGCCTGCTGTAGCTGGTCAGCAGGATGAGAACCTATAGTTTAGTTTTATGAACTGCAGGTTTATGACATCCATTGATATCAGCCAACAAACAGGCCACAAACCTGCAAAATCAAAAAAATATACTTTTCACACAAGTAGATACATTGATACATTCAGACATCAATTCAATTCTCACATTCACACATGTAGAAACATTCAAATACATCTATAAACCTTCAGATATGTATAAACATTCAGATTCATATAACAAAATACATCTATATTCATTTACAAAATACATAAAGTGCAGCACGCACACGTGCTTCAGATTCATATAACAACATGACAGACTAACACATATATAGTGCATAACAACAGCAACACCGAATTTACATACAATACTAGCTTAGTACATATATAGTGGGACTAAGGTGATGATCCCACCTGCTAAAACAGGTTACCGACAACTACATGTTACGACTGGGAGGTCATGATTCAGCAACCGTATGCATTAGCAAGAGGACAAACAGATTTCACCACAAATAGTGAAATATGTTTGTCCTCCTGCTAATGCATACGGTTGTTGAATCACGACCTCCCAGTCGTAACATGTTGTGATGACCTTGATTTTTGGAGTTTCATATATAATACAATATTCGAGGGCGTACCTATGACAAAATGTTGAATGATTATTTTGAGGTGTTATGTGGTCAAATGATGCAAGTAAAAACTCATTTAATATGGATTCGAGGATTAATTGAATTGAACACATGGTTTGTACAATTGGGTATGAGGTTATTTAAAGAACTTGTTTAAAATATTGTATGAATATGATAAACATCGTTGCTTGTGTTTTTGTCAATCTAAGGATGTGAAACTACATGTCACACGACCCATAAATGAAAGCCAGGATGCATATATGCCTACGTTCCTTGGTCAATAACTATTTGGATGGTGGCTGACCGTACGATAATATAAGGATTCATGTATCGTCTTCAGTCTCCCCTCAAGTTGTGGGGTTGATTTTGTCAAAGGAGATGGTTGCGCCCATAGCTGTTACCGATCTTTGTGGCCTCATCCGTTAAGTAGGGGAATTATTCTAGCTGATCCGAGGAGTGCACCGAGTCCTAGGATAGACTGCTTGGGTCTTAGTGGAGAAAGCATAGTTAGGTGCATCTCTGAACATCTTCTTCCTATTTTGTGAATAGCTCATTGGGAGGACAAGATATAGGGAGGGCGGCGAGCACGAGAGAGTAGCATAATACCAAGTAGCACTTGTTCGGACACAACTCCTCTACCTCTATCCCATCGAGGGTGTGGTGCTTTCTTGAAGGAATCCTTTTTCCTGATGATAGAGAAGGGTCTCTACCAGACCAATAGAAAAACCAGTCATCCACCAACGTTGGGAGTCCTTCATCGACAAACCTAAAGAAATCTTACATAATCACTCATCGTGGTTCTGTTCTATGGTGATGTTCATTGCAGAGTCAGTAAGATGAAGGAATTTAAGGAGAGGAAGAGGAGAAGACTGAAACCCCTCCATCTAGCCCTCCAATCCTCCACCGTGGTGTTCAAGTAGCAGGCGGACTTGGAGTCTGAGAACTCTGGCGGCTCTGGCTACTTTTCCAGAAGAGCATTCAACTAAGGCATATCCTTTGACAATGGATGAGCTCTACGAGACTGTAGTTGGGATTGAAATCTTGTGTGGCCGCTCGAGTGAGTTAGTTTCCATGACCTCAAGCCTCCCCAAATACTCACTGACCGGTGGGTTGGTTTTCCTTGGAGCTGGCGAGCTCTGTCACGAGCAGATGGAAGGAGGGATGTTCGGGGAACAAGCCATGGGTCTATCTACAATGACCTGGCACCACCCATGAGTTCCCTAGGAGGCTGTGGTTCTTCTCGGCTTGTTTCTAGAGCAAGTAGAAGCCCATGGAGCAAAGCCCCAATCTCCCTGAGTTTTCTCCACCACGGACCCGAGACAGAGATGACCAGCGCGATAATGTTGGTCACCTGAGACTGGGAGTTGCCTCGTGGAAGCCTATCAAGACCTCTTCTTTGCAATATGATCCAACCGCTCTTCAATTCTTTCCGGCATGGCTATGCGGCGAAACCTTTCGACTGTGTTGCGGAGGGACAGACGGGAAGACGAGTACGGGGGTGTGGCTTTGGTTGATCAGGGTTCACTCTCAAGACAAACATAGACCCGACGGTTCAAGTGTGAACCCAATTGAACCGAGCGACTTAGGAAGAAAGGCTAATCGGCCTAGCCTAAACCATCATATGGGAGCGCACACATATGCTGACCAATGTGGCCCAATCCAGCATAGCTACCTCAGCAGTGGGACCCGCCACATAAGGTAAAATGTTCTGAATTCCAGAAAATGACCTTATCTTAGAAAATGCCTTATAAATAGCTCCCTTATCCAATAAATGCCCCAAAAATACCCCCAGATTCAGAAAAATACCCTCTTCATTATAAAACATATAGATCATGCTTCTAATGATTAGTTTTTCAAGGTTTTTGACTTAGATGCAATGCTTCCTTTTAGAATAATATTAAATGGAACAAATTATATATGAGCAATATGAGATCTCAATAAATTACTTTCAAACCCCAAAATCATTTAGAAACCTCATGCATACCCTGATTTGAACTATTTACCTAATATTAGATCTTTTGCTACTAAAATCAAATTATGTGTTTCTAGCCCCTTTTTAATTCTAGAAATTAGAACACATATCAGAAAAATATGAAATCTGGACTAGACCCTGAGAATGACCTCCCGACCATTATAAAAATATCAGATACAAGTTCTAGGCTATTTGAATCTTGATTTGACCTAAACCCTAATTTGGACCTAAATATCATTAATAATGGTAAACATTGTATTAATGATGATTAAATGTTATTATCAGGTGATGACCAGATTATCTAGATGACCATGGATGTATAAGAAATCTCTAAACTCAGGTACATGGGCTTTATCTAAGTATATGACTAGTTTTCTTGTGTGCAATAGCTATGATGTATTGCTTGTCTTTATTTGAGAATATTTCTTGGATGTACTATGATTGTAGTATCTTCGCCATGTCAATAAGAGAAGCAAAGAGTATAGATGGTTTGTAGCTACTAAGTGGATATATGCTCTCTCTCTCTCTCTTCCTCTAAATATAAGGTTGGCACTCGGTCCCCATAGCCTAAGGGGCGGGGAAAAATGAAGTGCGACACCTCCCTCTCTCTCCTCTAAATATAAGGTCGGCACTCAGTCCCCATAGCCCAAGGGGTAGGGAAAAATGAAGTGTGACACCACTTAGTAGTACAAACACATCAAAAGACATCTAAAATATGTGTTTACCTGATTATCGCCTTAAACAATGTTTTCTTTTACTCTTTCTTTCTCAAATTAATTCAATTATGCAAGCATATTAGTATGTATCTTTCTACCCACGTGCAAAACACCTTGTGTGTTGATTCGCTGTTTCACGTATGTTTTAGGTTCAGAGATAGCATGGAATAAAAGATGGGAAGTGAGCAGTTGAACATGTTGTACCTATTGGAAAGATCCTAGTTAGCATACATGTTCATAGATTGTAGAATTTTCATTCAATATGTAATTGTAAATCATTTTGTAATAATTCATATTGTATAAATATACATGTTGAATGTTGAGTATGTTATGGTTGTATGTTCATGTATACACATATGCTTCCACAACACACTCTGATAGAATTACTTAACGTTTTCAGATTTTGTCTTCTCATCTCCATGGGGTTTTGAGAAGATGAAAATCCGGGGACGTTACAGTTGGTATAAGAGCATGAATAATAGCTACACCTAACAATTACTCACCATGAAACATAAAACATAATTTCACCCTTCACTTTAAACCCTAGAAACCTAGTATGTTGTTCTATAGGAATAAGGTATGACTTAGCCTCTAGGTTAGAACCTAGATGTTCGAGAACTAGGTTTAGACAAGTGTGTGAGACCCTTTCCATATAGAGCTCATATGTATGGGGTAGCTACACTAGTCTACACCATGTTCTCACCATTTCATTAGATTACATGGCGCCAGACTATCTACTGTGTGTTGGACACTCGAGTTTGCTAGTTTGGTTTTGTTTCCCAATTGGCTCGCACCTCGATAGTTTTCTCTGACGCCTTATTTCTCAGAGAAAAACTATATAATATTTTATTAGATATATGTAAATATAAAAATGTGTCCCTCACACAGGAGAGTAGTGGGTGTTCATGCAATCTAAGTGAAAGGGAGTGACATCAGTCTAGAAGAGAGAATAGATCTAGATTAGAAGTCTAGAGCCTCATAAGGTTATGTGATAGATAGATAGACAAAAGAAAGATGAAGGAAATAAGTATTTAGAATCTTACCTAAGTTGATCTATGATGGTATAAGTTTCCTTATTAATATTTGAGTTTTATATGAGCCGAATCCACTCTTAGAGGATCTACGCTAAGTCATAATGATGAAAGTACATTCCCTTTTCCCTACTTAAGATAGGCTAAGTTAAGATAGAGATGAGTGTGCATGAGCCTCAAGCTCTTATACAAGGAGGATGTCTAGTGGTAGGATGAGATATGTGGTGAACTCTAGAGAGAGTAAGACCCACAGGGAGAAGGTCATAGGACCTAGCCTCCAATATATGAGATATGTGTTAAAAAAATGCCCTATACTAGATTACTCTTGAGTGTTGAGTTGAGTCCTTATGCATGATTCAAATCTATATGTGAGAATTGGGTAAAAGAAAAGGATGGGTATATGACCCATATGATAAATTCAATCCCTTGGTTGAGTTAGGTCCTAGATGGAGTGACATATTTTCTGAATCTCATCATTAGTTGCAAGTGAGGTAATATATGAACTCTAGTTATGAGAGTATGATGCTTTGTGCAAAAGATACTCAACATACATGTTCTCCCTTCTTCTTCTCCTTCTTAATATGCGATGATAGAAACCTCACTTGAGCTATATAGATGATTTATATATGAGGAGTCACTCGTATAAGCTTGACCTTTTATATATTTCCCCCTATATCATACATGTAATACCCAAGATTGAAATCATGATAAGTTTGACTTTAAAATATTCTCTTCCCCTTCATATTAAACATGAAAGATATGATGCTGAGATCATGGGATAAACTTAGTATATTATCTTTTTCCCTTCACATAATTCATGCAAGACATAAAAGTTGAATTCATGAACTTGATATAAAGATATTTTTGGATCATAGGATATATGATCAGAAATATAATTTGTAACTTTGATCCTTCTCAGTGTATGAATCTAGGTTGAGTATGAATATCTCACACAGTAGGGTGAAACCCTAATATTCATGCATGTAATAGCACCCTTCTCTAATAATGAAATCCTAGTATGATGTTGATCATAACCCACACTAATGATCTTATGTGTGATAAGTCCAGTAATTCATGATATGAAATCTTGATAGCACCTTACAAAGATGAGTAGGGTGAAAGATGAAAGTTGAGTAATACCTTCTAGCCTTTATATGTAAGAAGAAACTCTAAATTTTAGGGGTAATGAGAGATGTAAATCCTAAAATACTAGAATGTCTTGATATGACTAAGACATTAAGTGATGATGTTTCTTATTTAAGGTAGGGTGAGTACGCCCTAGATACAATGAACTAAAGATGAAGACTTAGGATACATCCGAAATGATGATGGTTTTGGATGACACTCTTATCATCTTGGCACTTTGTGTAATATGTGAACCCATTAATTTCAATCCCTTCATAAGACATAACATTCGGTTTTGGTTTAAAGGCGAGGCATTTGATAGTTTCTATAATATAATTTGGTGTTTGAGATAGTTGATTTAAGACTTTATCTTCAAACCACTAAGTAAAAGTCTTATTATGCTCTCCAGAAAGCCACATTGAACTTGTTCGAGAATGTTGTCTCTTGATGAAATTGGTATGTTCCTCGATATAAACATTCACTTAGTCCATGTTGTGTAAAATATACAAGTGACCTTGTTCCAACTTCTCATGGCTGATTACTTTCACCCGTGATCCCAAAATTCCTTTGCCCTCCTCAATATTCTTGTCATTAACAGGAGTGTTATTACCACTCAGAAAGTCATTGCAAAAATCCATAACCTCTCTCGCCACATAACCTTCAATAATAATCCCTTCAGGCCGATAACGGTTTCGAACATCACCTTTAAAAACGCTCATGTATCGTTCAAAGGGATACATCCAAAGCAAGAAAAATGGTCCCAACATTTTCACTTCCCTAGTCAAGTAGACAACAAGATGTACCATGATATCAAAGAATGAAGGAGGGAAATACATCTCAAGATGACATAGGGTAACAACCACTTCTCTTTGCAAATTATTGAGAGTATTAGGGTCAATAACTTTGCTGCATAGACTGTTGAAAAAGAAACAAAGTCTGGTGATTTCAAATCTTACATGCTTCAACAATATAGATCGAATTTACACGGGCAATATTTGCTGCATTAGAGTGTGACAATCATGAGATTTAAGACCTATCAACTTCAGATCTTTCATTGATACCAATCTACGGATGTTAGATGAGTAACCCTGTTGCACCTTAACATTTACCAAGCATTCACAAAAAGCTTTCTTCTCCTTTCTAGACAACGTGTAACAAGCAGGAGGTAAGTATGTTCTTTTATTACCCATTTCACGTAATTTTGTTAATTCTGACCTTATTCCCATTTCACGTAGGTCCAGTCTAGATTTTATCCCATCTTTAGTCTTACCTGGTGTCTTTAATAGAGTACCAATGATGCTATCACAGACATTTTTCTTAATGTGCATTACATCGATACAATGTCTGACTGTCAAAGAACTCGAATAAGGAAGATCCCAAAATATTGACTTCTTCTTGAATGAAGAATTGTCACTCCGTGTGGCCATACTACATTGTGATTTCTTACCAAATTCATTGACAATGTCTTTTACTCTTTCATAAACAACATCCCCTGGTATAGGTTTAGGTGCACTCCGTTCATCATTCCATCCATTGAATGCTTTGCGCTTCCTACGATATGGATGGAATTTTGAAAGAAACCTTCGATGACCAAGATATATAGTCTTGCTGCCATGTTTTAGTCTTATTGAATCAATGTTTTCTTCACGAATAGGACACACTTTAGCTCCTTTGACACTATATCCAGACAAATTCCCATATGCTGGAAAGTCATTAATAGTGCAAAACAACATAGCATGCAAATGAAATGTCTCTCTTCTTGAAGCATCAGAGGCCATCACACCTTCAGCCCAAAGTTTCTTTAAGTCATCAATCATAGGTTCAAGATAAACATCGATATCATTTCCGGGTTGTTTAGGGCCCGATATCAACAACAACAACATAATGTACTTATTTTTCACACAACCAGGGAGGAAGATTGTATATAACAAGCATGACTGGCCAAGTGCTATGTTGGCTGCTCAATGTCCCGTATGGATTCATCCCATATGTACAAAGCCCAAGTCTTATATTCCTGTCTTCTTCACCAAATTTGGGGTACAATAGATCAATCTTCTTCCACTGTGGGGAATCAGACGCATGTCGTAGGATCCCATCATTATTTTTCTTAACATCTGCATGCCACCTCAAATTCTTCACATCTTTTGGATTTGCAAACAAGCATTGAAACCGTGATATTATAGGTAGATACCACATCACCTTGGAAGGAGAACCAATTTTGGACTCCCCCAAAGTCGTCAATTTATACCGTGACGCACCACATTTTGGACAATCTTTCAAATCCACATAGTCCTTTTGAAATAATACACAATCATTCGGGCATGCGTGTATCTTCTTGGCCTCCATTCCCATTGGGCACAACAATTTGTTTACCCGGTATGTTGAGATTGGTAGCTTGTTTCCTTCAGGAAGCATTTCTTTCAACAAAGTCAACAATGAAGTGAAGCTTTTGTCGCTCCATCTATTGTTAGCTTTCAACTTATACAATCTCAACACAGCGCTAAGCTTCGTAAACTTAGCACAGCCTATGTATAACGGTATCTCAGCATCATGCACAATGTTTGTAAAGATAGGAAGTGGATCGGTGTGCTCTACCCTACAACTATCCAGCATCGCATCAACGATGTCTACTGGAACTAGTTCGTTCACATCTATGTCATTGGAGGAAATTTCTTCTTCCACCCAAACACTGCTATCGACATCCACTGATTTCGAGTTTGAAATCTCTCCATGCCAGTGCCATTCTGTATAGCCTTGTACAATCCCGTTGCACATGACATGACTTTTGATTTCATTACCAGTGCTGACTTTCAAGTTGTTACCGCAATTCCTACATGGACAGTACAACCTATCTCCAAGTTCTTTCCTATGTTCCTCAGCAAATCTAATAAACTGATCAAGACCAGATATAAACTCTGGGGTGCAGTGATTGTGAATGGACATCCATGATCTATCCATTCTATGATCAAAGAGAAAATAAGTATATATTAGGACAAGATTAGGGTCTACGGTTAACAAATACATGTGATGTCATTCTTATATATAATAAATGTGTACCACCTATCCCATCCTTGAACACCTAATCTAACTAGTAAGTGTATAATGTGTATTGGGTTTTCGAGAAAATTTCAGCAGCATTTCCCCACTGTTCTCTATGTACATATGTACTTAGAGAACAAACGGGGAAATGCTGCCGAAATTTTCTCGAAAACCCAATACACATTATACACTTACATCCTAAGTGAGATTAGGTGTTCAAGAACAGTCCCAAATCGGGGACTATCCAAGATTTACTCCTAATGAGTAAATCTTGGATGAGTTTCTAGGCCAACAAAATCATATCATTATGAGCATGGTTTCATGTTAGGTCATCATAGGTCATAATAATCCACTAGAATGCGCATAAGAGTATTAGATCTTGATTCTAGAGTGTACAAGACATAATAGTGACTAGTGATTTTGTGGGGTGATATCATTTCATAGGATTTATAAATTCAAATTTAACAAGTGTACAAGTTCCATCATTTTAATACTCTAAAGGTGACTAGTGGGTCATAGCACATAAAAGATGGCATTACAAGGAATGTAAGCAAGCTAGATCAATTAACACTCATCTCAAGGAAACATTAGTTACTGAGGGGACCATGAAAGAGTGCTTTTAATCAGGGTTTTGGGGGACGTTTACCTCTATTTGAGCCCAGTCGGGCGTCAGCAGGGAGAGAGGGCGAGACAGAGGGTAGGCGAGTAGGCAGGCAAGCAGGCAGGTGAGTAGGTGACGGGCAGGGAGACGGTGGACAACAGTAGATGATCAATTAATTCCTGAAACATAGTATATAATATGCATTATACAGTAGTAGGAAGTACATGATATGTACATTATACCTTTATATGTATTGCAAACTACAAAGTACATCTACATAGATAATACATTAGTTGAATGCATAACAATACAAGAAAAACTAAGGTATGAATGTATGTATAGGTACAAGTATAATGTATCAGTAAATATTAGTGGTTGAGTTCATAGTAGATCATCAATGTATGTACAAATGATAAATATGTAATGTAGGTGCAGCAGTTCATACATAAAGCAGTTCGTACATAAAGATGTAAATGGGTGCAACAGTACATACATACAGAGCTTATATGAAGTAGGAACGATTTTGATGCATGTACAACTCAATTAAAAATGAGAAGAGGAGGAAGAAGCAGGAAGAGGGGTAGGGGGCCAGGAGTAGGAGCAAGGAGCAAGCCGGAGAAACCCTATTGTCTAAGCAGGAAGAGGAAGAAGAAGGGTACTAGGTGAGCGGGCAACCAGGAGCAGAGCGCCGGCGAGCAGAGAGCAGCGACGGTGAGGAGAGGAGCGTCGGCGGTGAGCGGCCGGGCAACTAGGAGGTAGTGTCGGCGGCGACCAAGAGACAGTGTCGGTGGAGAGCAAGTAGTCGGCCGTTGTAGTAGGAGCGCTAGGTGGTGGTGCGCAAGTAGGGGGATGGAGCGGCGGCGGTGGTGGGTGCTTGCTCACCGGAATCGCCAGACCTATAATCGACGTTCGATTGCAGTGAAACAGAGAAAGGGGAAGAGTCTGCTTCGCGCGGGTGGTAATAAGTAAACAATCGGCGTCAGTCATTACACAAAACCGATGCCAAAGCAAACTGTGTCAGTTGTTCTGTAGATAACCGATGCCGATTTATCTTCAGCGTCGGTTGATAGGAAAAAACCGACGTCCAAATTAGACAATCTTTGCCCTAAGTTATTTGGCGGGAACTATTATCAGCGTCGATTATCAAAGGATTGACCGACACCGAAAGCGGAACTTTTTGCGGAAATATCCTTCTTGAATAGGCGTCGGTGATTATTTAAAAAACCGACGCTGTATTTGACGCAAATTTTTTTTCGCTCAAAATTTGGATTTCGCGGGCGATTTTAGGCATCGGTTTGTTATATCCAACCGACGCTGAATACAAAGCGGTACCCGTGTCTGGCTGGTCTTCGATGATAGATGTCGGTTTCCCTAAATACCTGACGTTGACTAATATAGGCATCGGTTTACCTAAATAAACGACGCTCAGAAAAGCGACACTGAATGTTGTTTCTGTAGTAGTTCTTCTAGGTAACCAAGCATTACTCCTTGTCAGGAATCATGTTCTCATTTTCTCATATCATTGAAAGTTCTTGGATACTAGGATTCTTTACCTTGGTATCCATTGTATGTGCCAAAAACACATTACATCATCGTCTTTCTTTCATCTTGGGACATTACTTATTACACTTATCTTAAAATTAGAACCAAAGTCTAAGAAAAACTGGTACTTTTCTAAGTATCCATCAATGGATTATTTCTAATCCATGCACATCAAGTGTCATAGTACTCACTTGATTGCCATGTCCCTAAAAGGAAAGAACATAAAGAAACATATTCCTTTTATCACCCCATCATCATCCAGGGTTGTTTATCAAAGAGAAGAGATTATCATCTCCTCTAATTATTGCATGATCTCTCAACTATTCATTAGTCATTTACTCGTGTCTCATCCTAGGTTCCTTGCCATCAACATAGAAATTATAAGGATGATTACATATCATTATTCATTTCTTTTTTATTGTCTAACATGTTCATGAACATTTTGTGATTTTATCACATTTACCATTTCCACATCATGGGAAAAGATCTTTACTATTCACACATGCTTTATCTGACAGGGATCATCTCCTTTGTTCTCATTCTCTTATCATGAGGATTATACTTTTCATTTCCTCATACATACAGATTGATCTGAGATCATCTCAGATTCCACTTTATTGCACTTAGGATGTGATATACATGTCCATACCATATTTCCAGTTTATTTATACTCACTAGATTGTCTCAAAATGACTACTTGATCAGAGTAATCAAAAAGATAATAATCTAAGAGTTTCGTACTTGCCCTATCTCTAATAATTATATACCTGGCCAGGGTATACAAGTACTGAGATTAGGTAGTATGCACTTTATGTACTTTCATATTCCTTACTTTTTGTATCATCACAAGCATAGGATTTAGTATCCCTGGATTTTCTCCAGGAATTACCTATATACCTCATCCTCTTTCACATAGATAAGAACAATTATAAAGCATTTAAAAGAATACTGAACAAAATATAAATTTTAGTTCTCATATTTCTTCCCTATGTCCCCATAGGACAATCAATAGGGAAATCCGTAATAGAAATCCTTTTTATGATTATCATATAATCATCAAGATAAGGCATATCAAAATGAAAAGATTTATATAACTGCTATCCCTCGCGGTCATCTACCACTTTAGGTTGACTCAACACATAGAGTCTAGCTGTTTCATGTTGTTGCTTTTTCCTTTTCACATTATTGGGCTGTAACTTTCGTAAGCCTTGTCGAGTCTACCTCGATTGTTGAGTCATTTCCTCCCTTCTTTTTGAAAAAAAGGGTTTAGTATGCTCAACATGTCCATAACTATAGCATGTCTTGTCCTCGTACCATGGTCTTATCGGTCTTATTACCGATGTAGAGACTAAGCCATGGGTTCTTACAGGTGAAAAGTTAAGACCCTTGCCTTTACTTAGTGGCTACTGCCGTGGTACACTAGGCATTTATTGCACTGAAGGCACTAAAAACTTTGGCTTTTTTTTAGAACAACTAGGCACATGTCTCTAGAATTGTAGAGACCTTTCCTTATTTTTCAACTTATTGCCCCATCTTGGGCATTACCATCACAGATATACTATCTATCTATACTTATGGCAGAGTCTATTTTCTTTCCATATGCTAATCCTTTCCACATTTTCCACTATTCCAACATGACTATGTCATTCAGGAACCTTTTCAAAGCCCAACGTTTCTACATTGAGGACTGGTAACCTAGGTTGTAATGCTAGTATCCAGTCTACTATATGCATCAATGTTGTCCTAACCTGCTCAACAAGAGCATAAACATATGATTCTCTATCCTGATCGGGTCATGATGGGAATTCTCAGGATTTCATTCTTCTCTTGCCTGATCCCTTGCACCCTTTCCTGGTGCAACAACATTGCCCTCAACAATGTATTCCTCGTGTTCCCCAGTCATTTATAAACTTCACCCTTTCTTATGCACAAACAGAAGTCACTGTAGGGTATACTGGAGGACACTAACACAGACTCAACACCTTAGTCCTATATCTCTGTAGACTCAGCGAACCTTAAGCTCTAATACCCAACTTTGTGACGACAGTCGCCAAACTGACAAACAAATCGTCATTAATTAAGCAAAATTAAACATAAACAACAGATTAACAAAAATCACTAAAAATTAAAATCATTTTTCATAGAGATCCATTCCAAAGAAAACTCTTACTGAAAGGTCCAAAACCTTATATACATCATTATTCACATTGTACATATTTGGTACATCTCATCTCGAGAATAACATATAATAGTTGCTTTACCAAACTATACATGAGCAACATAAAACCTCGAGGCACGTAAGACAAAATCTCTTATTGATCATAAAACCAGTACAAACCAACTCCAAGGACCTGAGAGTACAGAGATGACACATAGGACTCATATCTACAAGACATGACAGACAATACACTCAACCTGAGCTATCACTATTGCCTCAGCTGTAGTTATTCCTCTGTAGAAAGGTCTTCACCTCCTTGTGCACGTCCACCTAAAAATTTGGGTCCCATGGGGGTGAGACAATTGTAATTGTCCCAGCGAGAGATATAACTCTCCACCGACCATATTATTATAACAAATTAAGCATTTATAAATTGAGCAGAGGTTCTTTTTATATTAACAAGCAGGATAATTCACTATATGAACAGAATGAAGTAATCTCCTTTCATAAGGATAACATTGCATCTACCCATGGTAGATTATAACTCATCTATCTGCTTTGCAAGGAATGTAAAGAAACATAAATAAAATCTATCAACTTGAATGTATAACTGTATTGCGCATCAAGAAATGTTTCTCGTATTCGATCCTTAAGCAGATATACTTTACTGCTGAACATATTTTACAATCACACTTATGTCCTGAGGAGATGGAGCATACCCCGACCATCTCCAACTGACCACAAACTTCTCACAAGTCGGTACCATACAAGGTCCATGGTAGAGCTGGTTTCCATGACCTCAGACCATCTCCGTCAGTACAAGACCACATGCAGGACATCTTGTGTCATTGCTAACAAGTTGTGCCAGGGTACGTAGACATCCTCGCTTAGAGCTACAGTGTCAACTGCACTCTCTTAGGGGAAAATCTACACACAACCGTCCCCAGTCTGAGTCATGGCGACACAAGCACCATACTTTGAACCACGGGCCAGTTCACCGTGCTCAACACAGAGTCTACAACCGAAGTCGCACTCGAGCCAGGATAGGGCATATAGCCAAATCCCCATTCATTTTGGGATCGTAAGGGGATCGTCTGACACAGTGCCATCCATACTTACGCCCTCACATACTCAAAAGTATGCACTCCAGGTTATGCCACGGAGCAACCCGTTTCACCATCACCAAGTTCTGACACTGATGGATCTATGGTCAGGGCAATGTTTTATAGTTTCTAGTGATATATTACATGCATTACAACATTCGTTTAGCATCAAACAAGTTATTTTTATCAAACACAACAAATGGTACGAAGAAAGGTGTAATACATCTATCACGTACTTTTTTTAAAACTTTAAAACACGTGATACTTGGGATCTCAGTCCCTTATCACATTACTGGGAATTCTCAACCCTTCACATCATCATTATCATGATTACTGGATCTAGGTATTCAAACCCTTAGATCATCACTGAACACTATTACCACTTATTAGGTAACTATTACCTTTAGGTCCTCAGACCAAGGTATACATGATACTTGTTATACAAGCATATCCCATGGCTCACAAGGCCCATTAAACATCTTGTCACCTCTCACTAGGCCACAACTTATTCACATGGCTCACACAACTATTACACATCTTATCACCTCTCACTAGGCAACAACTTATTCACATGGCTCACAAGGCCATTACACATCTTGTCACCTCTCACTAGGAAACAACTTATTCACATGGCTCACAAGGCCATTACACATCTTGTCACCTCTCACTAGGCAACAACTTATTCACATGGCTCACAAGGCCATTGCACATCTTATCACCTCTCACTAGGCAACAACTTATTCACATGGCTCATAAGGCCATTAATCATTATACTTGTTATACAAGTATTTAACATGCCTTGCAAGGCTTATGCAATAAGAGAAATACAACATTCCCATCATTAGAGTTAGGGTTTTCCCTTTCTTATCGATTAGGGTTTCTTCTTACATATCATTACCCTTCATTAGGGTTAGGGTTTTCCATTATTAACCATTTACGTTTTCAAGATCATATTATCAATGATCAAACCCTAATTCATTTCTCCACACATCTAGGAGCAAACATTGATATCATAAGTATTCAATCATACTTATTTATTCTCATCAATTATCATTAAATGATTCATCAACACAAGGTATGAGTTCCTCTCTCATCCTTACCAGGGTATGATTACATCATACTTTATTAACTTGGCTTAACCCTTTCTCAAAGTATGTTAGCCCACACTTATCAAAGTGCACTAAAATTATTACATCTCAATGTAACAATTGATATAACCCACTTCATGTGTTACTCATCCAAGCATATTGGATTTAAGGTGCATCAAGGTACATCAACCTTGAAGTGTTGGATGTGATATCTATCATGTCTTGATGTATCACTTCCTTCATCACTTTTAACTTACTTAAGTTCATCAACTTATCTTGTATTAGGGTATATACCATCCTAATACTTTATGCACTAGCCCATCACATTTATTCTGTAGTGTATTGATCATAAGTCATACATTTTAATTGTCCAACCATCATGAATTGATATGGACTCATCTCAGGAGGAGACATTATTGATATAGGATTAACCATTATCAACCACTCTAGGTGTTTCAACTATCAAGGTATTATCCACACCATTACTTGGTGTTACACTCATTACTCCTAAGAGTGTCTTACTCTCACTTTTACAAGATGTCTTGGTTTGGAGGTGTGCATATGTTCACCATATCGGATTGGAGGTATATAAGAACCCACAATATCGGGCTAGAGGTGTATGAACATCATCCGTACTGGGCTAGAGGTGTGTATATGTGTTACCCATGTCGTACATGAGGTATTAAGCCATCACCATGTCGGGCTAGACATCAACTAGGGTTTTGTATCGGGCTTCCATATCGTGCAAGATCATTTGCTATTCTTTACTCATATTGAGTTACCCAAATTAGGGTTTCATGTCAACTTATAAGTATTCATTCAACCTTGTATCATGTATGGAGTCTATAATTGACTCCCTATCGTGCAAGCATCTTGTGAAAGTATCTCGTGCAACATCTTGTGCAACATTTTGTGCAAGACATATTGGGCAAGTAGTACTCATATCGGGTTATAACTACTTGTATTTATACTTGAACCCGATATCACTTTTACAAAGTGACACCACCTTCTTCAAGCTTTAGACCTTTGTTCTAACTGATATAATTCATGGTAACAGGTCTAAGAAACTACTATAACTCATAATTTCATCAACTACTTCATGAAATTTCGGAATTAAAAGTATTTCACTAATTATAACAATTTAGGTGTAGAATAATAACATGGTTGAGTTCAAGTTATAAAACCTGCCTTAAGAACCACTTCAAAGATCCAAGATCCAAATCTCCATGTTCCTAAGGTTGAAGATGACTTCATCAAAGGTCCAAGGCTCGTTCACAAATCCTTCATATACAAGGAATCACCATGGATAAGCAATTGGTGAAGGAGAAAAGAAAGGTAGATCAAATCCTAATTCCATGCTTCAATTCAAGCTTGAAGACAACTATAGCTTACCTTAGGGTTAAGTTTTGAGTTCCTTAGCTCCTTGGCCAACACCCTACAACTCTTGGGCGATATTTACTTCCTCGTGGCCGACACAACTATGCTTTTGGCCGATACCCCCTCACTTGTGGCCTAAATCACTTCAATTGGCCGATATCAACTTGCTATGGGCAATATCAACATGGTATGGCCGATATACTTGCTATGGCCGATAACCAAGGCCTATGCATGATACCCTTGTTCTCTTGCATGCCATGCCACCCCTCTTGCACGATATGATACTCACTTGCACGATATGGCACTCAGTTGGAGTCAAAACACTTCACTCTATGGCCGATATCACCCTATATGGCCGATATCACCTACTTGGGCGATATGGTCTTGCCATGGGCGATATCCCAAGGCCCATGCACGATACCACAGCATCCCTTCACGATATGGGAGCTCTATGCATGATACCTTAGGGTAGGAGGGTGGTAAGGGTCACAAAATTGCACCAAGGGGTGAAACTAGGGGTATATATACTTGTTGTTCATGAAGAAAGGTAAAAATGAGGTGTCAACATTTTGAGCTAGTAGGTGCCACGTGTCATGCATGGGTAACACGTGTAAATGCATGCATCAAAATTTATATTGTCTTGAAAAATGGTTGAGGATCATCTAGGGATGCAAATTCGTCCATTGCTTATCCATTTGGACAAGTCATCTAGGTTTAATCACTATTTTAAGTCAAGCCGATACACTTTTTCTAAGGAAACTTGTTGGCCGTCACACCTCACCTCCTTGAGGTTCTTTGCACGATATGGACTTTTCCAAGAGTTCACAAAACGATATGGGACACCTCCTTGGGCTCCATGTCCGATAGGCACTCATATGTAATCTTTTCAACTTGATACAACTCAAGTTAAGCTTCCAAATTCAACCCTTTTTCTTGGTCATTTCATCACCAAGATTACCATCATTCATAATGGAATCAAACATGGTGTATCATTCATTCTATCTCCTATAAATGATACATATAGGAAATAGGAACACTCTAGATGTGGTAATTTTCATATCAACCCCACATTTTGGGTAAATTATAATTTGTACCAAAATTGGTGCACAAGGTACCAACATTGTTCAAACAAGTTCAAACTTGGAATTTAGGCTTTCCACAAGCCACCACCTTGCATCATTCTCTCAATAATGATGCTACAACACATGATGCATGTTCAATATGTGAAATTTTTCATTATAGCCCCTCAATTTGGGTAAATTGCACTTTGGTCCAAAATAAAGGAAAATTGCTCAAACAACATTCAATCAGGACCAAACTTGAAACATGAGTGTGTCACATGATAAGAAAGCACCTTAGAGGATTATATTAAAGTTCTAAACAAATTAATTAGCCAAAACAAATAGGGTTACCTCATAACCCAGGTCAGGGTCATTACAGTACCATTTAGATTATGTGATTCACAAACTTTCAAAGTGTGTTGTAAGCATTGATATGAAATCTCAAGCATGACTAATAGGTATAATTAATCCAACTTCCAAATTTTCTACCTGATCTAAACTTATTATATTGTATAGTTGTGTTTAGTTTAACTAATAACTTATACCTATAATATGTGGTTTTCATATTCACCGCTTGTCTAACCACATAATGGGCATTCTCCAGATTCTTCACTTTATCATCTTTGTTGTTGTGGGGAATTACTGGTTGTATGCTATTTGGAAAACATGGCATAAAAACCATTGTAGTCGATCTAGTGGTTATCTTGACATTTGAAGTTGGGTTTTTGCTGGCCGCCTGAAAGTGCTGCTATTTTTATTCACTAACCTTTCTAACAAATTACTTGCTCAAACACATTTCATGCCTAACTATATATGTACCTATACATATATCAAAAATACAACTAGAGTTGGTCCTACTCATTAAAAAAATATCTAATCTCTGTGACATCAAGTCTACAAATTATGAAGGCTAGTAGGTCCCAATTTTATGGAAATTAGTTTAGTTCATAGTCAACTTAAGATGTTCACTACTCAAAAGTGAAAACAAAATTAGATGCCTGTTGATACCACACACCAATAGAAGTATAGAAATATACATATCATAGTATTTAAACAAAACCTGTAATAGGTATTTGTTGTTCTAGGAACACAGTAGTAGCTATTTATTACTGTAGTTCTCAATAATGCCTCTACATGATTTTAAGTATTTAATAAATAACTACATACCATCAACTACATTCACTGTGAATATCACATAAACTCAATTCTTCATGTTATAATATTTGTGTAATCAAGAATTCTTAAGTCAAATATATGTTAAGATTTTTTATCAGATCAAGTATATATGCTTATTTTTTAGTTCTTATAAAATATATAGTTATGTTTACTGATGTGTATCTTTCTTTTCACATGGTCGTGGGATTAGATGTCCCTAGATCAAGGAGCAAAGGAATTCGAAGTTAGTTCTTAAAAGTATAAGCTTCTAGAACTTAGGTTGGTGGGGTGCCATCTATACCTTAGAAGATCCAATACCAAGTTTTCAAAGAAGAATTATGCCCTAGATTTGGCTTACCTTTCATGTATTAGATTTCAGTTCAAGAATGAGACATTTTCTGTTATTAGTTTCCTCTTTCAAAGAACATTGTATGAATCAATATTTCCAATAAATGCATGGTTTTCAATTTATCTTGTCGCTATTGAATATCATCTTTTATAATGTTCCTCCAAGACAAGTGACCCATGTTATGGACAATGTAGGGTTTGCTTCTGCTGACGTATATGTACTTTGAGGGGCATTACAATATGCTATTAGACCAACGAGTATATGGCCACTAAGATAAAGATTCATACGTTCTAAACCTAAGTATAGACGAAGTAGGTGAAAGATATTAGAAACCAATGTAGAGGTCTATATAAGAGACATAAGTTTAGATGAGGGTTACGGTTGTGTGCCTAGAAATTTTTAACTTTTATGTTAACTTAGAATTGTATATAGAATGCTCTCTCTTTTTCCCATGTGTTTGTGGTACGAGACACAGGCTCATGCAATTTTGCAGAGAGAATGTTATATGCATAATCATACTTGTCTTCACCTTTCAAGTGCATGTGGTATGGGACATGTGCATGAGGAGCGGCCTGCATGTATCCAAAGATGACAAAGAAAATAAGAGTTGTATTAAAAGTTTGAGACATATAGTCACCTAAACCTAACCAGACACATAGTAAGACCAAGCATGCATACAAAGAGTAGATATTTGATAAGTAAGATCCATGATAGAATCAAAACCCCTACTAGAGGTAAGAGAGGTTCTTTGTCATGTCAATGATGATGTTAAATAGGTTCATTAGTAGTATACCCACATGTTGATGGTGTTTTACCATCAGGACAAGACTTTAAGATGATATTAGAAATTAGTGTACATAGAATATGTAAAACCATAAGGTGGATAGTATGAGAAAATTTTGAGGACAATTTTTTTTAAGGTGGGTAGAATTGTAACATCCCAAACTTAAATAAAACATGTTTAGGGTCATAATTGCAAATTTCCAATAATAAAATTTAAATCTTGAACTTTAATGCAAGTTACCTCAACTATTGATTTATTTATATAATTTTTGACACAAAAAGAAAATGAAATATTCTTCATTTAATTTCTTATAACTAAATGAGAAAAGTAACATTATCCTCTTACTTTCTCTCTCCCATATTCTTAAAGAAGGCTTAAAAGGAAGAGAAAAGTCTTTGAATTCAAAAATATAATTATGGAGTAGATGCCTTGGCTAAGAAGTTTTCCATTTACTTTATTATAAGGGGAATGTACATATGAATTCTATTTTTCTCTCTCCACCATGAAAATTTTCTTAAACATGACTTAAATATAGGTGTTATGAGTTTTGAATAGGTGATGATGGTTTATCTCGAAATTTGGCTCTTGTGATCACAAAGGAAAGTAGTTTTTAATCCTCTAATCTATTAATGAATTTAAAATCAAGTTAAAGATTCTATATGGAAACTATGGGTTCAACTTGTGCAAAACATAAATCTAATCATATAGGAAGAATGTAGACCCTTTGATTGACTTATGGTTAAAATTTAAAGTAAATAGGACATCATTTGACCCCTCAAATATTTTTGGAAAGTTTTTGTAAAGTTTAAACCCTAATTCTAGTGATATTTTCCTAACTTGGAATGTTACACTGACATTTTTTTATTTCTATCCATGTTTTGGCATCATGATTTCTTTCTTTTAACACAAAATCCTATCCATCATTGGATTTGCCATCTTACAACTTTGGACCAGTCTCCTACCTCGAGTAGCAGACTAAGAATAGGAAGCTAGGTACCATTTTCTTCTCTGACCACGATCTCCCTCCAAAGTTTCTCTCTTTCAAAACTCTCTCCACTAATGAAATTGCCTCATCCAGCTGAATCTAACCATCCCAACATTTGTGGGACTTTCTACCCTATGGAGAAGAATCCCTTTTAGGTCTAGACTCTCCTGCCACACCTTGCTCTTGGAACACTTTTTTGTTGACAAAATATCTATATAAGGACACCATTAGAACCCTTAGATTTTTTTGGATGCACCTCCAGTAACAATTTGATCCCCAATGCCCTGTGCCACTCAATCCATCTCACTCTTCTCCTCTGACACCCATGACCTTTAGCCCACCAAAGACAACTCCTCTTATGCAATTGGCACATAGGTAACTATCCCATTGTCTGTTTTCTCTACTTCTCCTTGAGTTTCTGCATACTATAGCTATGGCTTTGGACCTCGCCGACATATGCAGCTTGGGTCATCCAACGACACCTCGACGATGGAAATAGTGTCTTTGACTTTGCCTCACTTCACTAGTTATTCCTCCAGACTTTGTGGATACACATACGCCTTGGATTCAAACCCAATATCTCATACCTAAAGCTCATCCTTCGTGCTCTGTTCTATTGTTCTTGCAATGGTCCTTGGCGACGATTCTAGTGTCATGGTACCTGCGACCTGGGTTTTATTGAACCATCAGGCTACAATGAATGAAATGGGGCCATCCCCCAGTTTTGATTAAGAGCATGCCTCAATTCTTGCTCATGCCTTGGGTCCTTAAGGCCCTACTTCCTCTTGCACCGTGGGGAGGAAGAAACTAGGTTGGGAGATGACTCTTTTGCCTCTAGTTATTTAATCGAACAATTTCTTCCACATGGGTATTTTATGGTTTTACCGCACCCCTTGTTGGATCAACCATGTGCATGCCCGTGATGGTGTGGATGACCTTATTTATTCCATGTCAGATGGGCCCTGCTACCCCAATGGATGTTTTATCGCCAACATGGATTTTTCTGATAGGTCAATTTTTCCAAAACTCACAGTAATTCAACGGTTGGTCAAAAAATTATGAATAAATAGTTGTTGGAAAGTATTTTTAATGTAGAAACCAATTTTATGGTTCCTAAACCCTAATTCAACAAGACATCCCATGTTTTCCTATTGACCTAAGATTAGGGTTAAGATGTCATTTAAGGTGATAATTAATATAAATCATGTAATTTTCAGGCAACTTAGCACTAACTTGAGATCAGAGGAAATTAAGTTAGGAATTGTTTTTCTCTAGGTAAGTGGGTCATGCCCCTATACATATGTACATTGGTTGAATTGTAAACTATGTATGAATTATGAATTATGCTTTCAATTTCAAGTTCAATTGTTAGTTCATGTTCATCATATAAATTGCTTGATGATTGTTATATTCTATATCTTATGATTATTATGTTCATTAAGAGTAGAGATTATAAATAATGATCAATGATTAATGGATTTAAAGTTAAAGTTTTAAGAGGGAGAAATCCCATAATGTTAAAGATTAAAGTTCAAGATTTAACTCATTTTCATGGTAATGTTAATGTTAAGTAATGGAATTGAACCAGTTTTATATGCTTCTCGAATCATGGACCTCAAGAGGTTGTTATGGGCATTCGTGCCAATTATGGGCTTTTTAGCCAAATCATGGGCATTTTGTGCCAATTATGGGCTTTCCTAGAAATCAAGATCTCTTAAGTGGGCATCATAGTGAGATGCATATAATTACTAATAAAGTCTACATATTATAAGATTATGTAATCAAGAATGCCAAGTCAAATACATGTCAAGATTTTCTCTCAAGTACAATATATATGTTTATTTTTCAGTTCTAGTGATGTGTGTCTTTGTTTTCTCATGGTCGTGGGACTAGATGTCCCTAGATCAAGGATCAAAGGAATTTTAAGTGAGTTCTTCAAAGTAAAAGTTTCCAAAACATAGCTTGGTGGGGTGCCATCTACACCTTAGAAGACCCAATATCGAGTTTTCAAAGAAGAATTATGCCATAGATTTGGTTTACCATTCATGTATTATATTTTAGTTCAAGGATGAGATAGTTTATGTTAGTAGTTTTATCTTTGAAAGAACATTGTATTAATCAATATTTCCAATAAAAGCATGGTGTTTCATTTATCTTGTCGCTATTGAATATCATGTTTTGCAATGTTCCTCCAAGTTAAGTAACCCATGTTATGGTCAACATAGGATTTTTTTTCTGTTGACATATATGTACTAGGAGGGGTATTATAATATGGTATTAGATCAACGAGTAGATGAACACTAAGCTTAAGATTCATATGTTCTAAACCTAAGTATATAAGAAGTAGCTAAGAGATATTAGAAAGCAAAGTAGAGGTCTAGATAAGAGACATAAGTTCATATGAGGGTTAGGGTTATGTGCCTAAAAGGTTTGAACTTTTATGTTAACTTAGAATTGTGTATAGATTGATCTCTCTTTTTCCCATGTGTTTGCGATATGGGACATAGGCTCATGGGGTTTTTCAGAGAGAATGTTATATGCATATTTATACTTGTCTTGTCATTTCAAGTGCATGTGGTATGGGACATGTGCATGAGAGAGGTACTAAGATGAGTGTGATGAATAATGTCACCTTTGAATATTTTAATGGCCGACATGTAACCAAAGGTGATAAAGAAAATAAGAGTTTTATTAAAAGTTTGAGACATATAGTCACCTAAATTTAACCATACACATAGTAAGAACAAGCACGTATACAAAGAGTAGATATTTGATAAGTAAATAAGAGCCATGATAGAATCAGTACCCCTCAAAAAGAGGTAAGAGAGGTTCTTTGTAATGTCAATGATGATGTTAAATAGGTTCATTATTAGTATGCCAACATGTTGATAGTGTTTTACCATGAGGATGAGACATTAAGATGATATTAGAAATTATTGTACATAGAATATGTAAAACCCTAAGGTGGATAGTAGAATGTAACATCCCAAATTTAAATAAAACATGTTCAGGGTCTTAATTGCAATTTCCAATTATAAATTTAAATCTTGTACTTTAATGCAAGTTACCTCAAGTATTGATTTCTTTATATAGTGTTTGACATAGAAAATGATATATGCTTCCTTTATTGTCTTTATGACCAAATCAGAAAACTAGCATTATACTCTCAATTTCTCTCTCCTCTATTCTCGAATAAGGCTGAAAAGAAAGAGAAAGGGGAAGAGAAAAGGCTTTGAATTCAAAAATATAATTATGGAGTAGATGCCTTGGCTAAGAAGTTTTCCATTTATTTTATTATAAGGGGAAAGTAAATATGAATTTGATTTTCTGTTTCCTCTACAATTTTTTTCTAAAAAAGGATATAAATATAGGTATTATGACTTTTGAATGGGTGATGATGGTTTTTATTGAAATTTGACTCAATGGATCACAAAGGAAAGTTTTTATGATCCTCTAATCTATTAATGCATTTAAAATCAAGTTAAAGGATCTATATGGAAACTATGGACAAAAGTTGTGCAAAACCTAAATTTAATCATATAGGAAGAATATACACCCTTTCATTAACTTATGGTTAAAATTTGAAGTCAATAGGGCATCCTTTGACCCCTCAAATATTTTTTTAAAGTTTTGTAAAGTTTAAAACCTAATTCTAGTGATATTTGAATTTATTTCATTGATTTACTATAGTTTCCTAACTTTAAATGTCACACTATCATTTTTTTATTTTCACCCAAGTTTTGGCATCACAATTGTAATGACTGTCATCAAACTGACAAACAAATCATAACTAATTAAGCGGAATAAACATAATAAGCGGAATAAACATAATAAGCGGATTAACAAAAATTAATAAAATTTAAAACCATTTTTTGCAAAGAGATCCATTTATAGGAAAACTCTTTAAGGAAGAATCAAAACCTGATATTCACATTGATCATATATTGTACATACATTGTACCATTTCTTCTCGAGGACAACATATAACAGTTGCTTTCTCAAAACATATACTTAAAGCAACATCAAACCTCGAGACATACAAGCCAAAATCTCAGATTGTTCATAAAACCAACACGTACTAAATCCAAGGACATGAGAGTACAGAGATGACACATAGGAATTCTATCTATAAGAAACGATAGATAGTACACTCAGCCTGATTTGTTACTCTTGTCCCTGCTTTTGTTGTTCTCCCTCTGTAGTACAGTCTCAACCCCCCCTCATGTAGGTCCACCTAAAAAATGTGGATCCCACGGGGTGATACAATTGTCCCAGTGAGAGATATAACTCTCCACTAATAATGTTATTATCACAATTAAATAGTATTAAACTGAATAGAGGATAAGAAGTTTAGAACATTCTCATCTTTTAAAGCATTGTAGCTATCTATGATTGAGCATCTATTCACTTTATAAGGAATATGAAGAACATGTGTAACATTTACCCAGCATACTATATCAACATCTCAAGCTTATCCTGTAATACTCATTATCATGGTATGACATCCACAAACCATTCTCATTTCTATCTGTTGGCCTCAGACAATCTACTAGCCAGGTATTGGATTGTACCAGTCATTTGAATATACATCATCATATTCTATCCAGGCATTGGACTATGCCAATCCTATGAAACTATTCCAAGCATTGGACTATGCCAATCTTGTGCAACTATTCTAGGTATTGGACTATGCCAATCCTGTGCAATTATTCCAGGTATTGGGTTATGACCAATACTGTGCAACTATTCCAGGTATTGGGTTATGACCAATCCTGTGACATTATTCTAGGCATTGGGTTATGACCAATCATGTGCAATTATTCCAAGTATTGGGTTATGACCAATCCTATGACATTATTCTAGGTATTGGGTTATGACCAATCCTATGACATTATTCCAAGCATTGGGTTATGACAAATCTTGTGCAATTATTCTAGGTATTGGGTTATGACCAATCCTGTGACATTATTCCAGGCATTGGGTTATGACCAATCATGTGCAATTATTCCATGTATTGGGTTATGACCAATCATGTGACATTATTCTAGGCATTGGGTTATGACCAATCATGTGCAATTATTCCAAGTATTGGGTTATGATCAATCATGTGACATTATTCCAAGCATTGGATTATTACCAATCCTATGATTAACAGCCAGGCATTGGGTTATTACCAATTCTGTGATTAACAACCAGGCATTGTTTTATTACCAATCCTATGATTAACAACCAGTCATAGGGTTATTACCAATCTTGTGATTAACAACCAGACATTGGGTTATTACCAATCTTGTGAAACTATTCCAGGCATTGGACTATGCCAAACTTGTGCATCTCATCACTGAATACCACATCACCTTTACTAGGCATTATACCTTGGCCAATCCATTATACTTATTCACATCCTTTATATAATACAAGTATACCTCTTATCTGATTTAAGAATATTCAAAACACTATAGCCCTTATTTGGCTATAAGCATAAAGCATGTATGATAAAGATTTCATTATTATTATAGTATCCATTTATTATTATTATTATTATTATTATTATTATTATTATTATTATTATGTCACTAAGTTTCCATTTTCTAGTTTATTTTGAACATTATCATTTCTTACATGAGACTTTTATAAACATCTTGTCACCTCTCACTAGGCAACAACTATTCTCATGGCTCACAAGGCCCATTAAACATCTTGTTACCTTTCACTAGACAACAACTAACCACATGGCTCCCAAGGCCCATTAAACATCTTGTCACCGTTCACTAGGAAACAACTAATCGCATGGCTCACAAGGCCCATTAAACATCTTGTTACCTTTCACTAGGCACCGACTAACCACATGGCTCACAAGGCCCATTAAACATCTTGTCACCTCTCACTAGGCAACAACTAATCACATGGATCACAATGCCCATTAAACATCTTGTTACCTCTCACTAGGTAACAACTAACCACATAGCTCACAAGGCCCATTAAATTGTATTATATGTAACATCATAGCTCATACTTAGCTATGGTCATTATCTCATGCTACCAACATGGTTTTAATATGTTTAAGGTTTCCCCTTTATTAACCAATTATAATTTCAACTCTTATCATTACCCTTCATTAGGATTAAGGTTTCTCTTATAAAACCATATAGGGTTTTCAAGTACATTTATCAAGAATCAAACCCTAATTCAGTCTCCACACATATTAGGAGTATCAATGTATGCTCATTTCATGACTATCACAGAAGTATGAGTTTCTCCCTCATCCTTACTAGGATGTTGATTACTTCATACTTTATTAAGTTGGCTCAACCTTTCCTTCAAGGTTCAATAGCCTACTTAATCAATATTCATTAAAATTCATACCTCTTAATGTATGACTTGATATAAGACACTTCATGTGTTACTCCATCAAGTACATTGCATCTAAGGTGCTTTCCTTCATATGGGTTTTGAGGTTCTTCCACCATATCGGGCAAGAGGTGTGTGCTTGCTACCCATATCACTTTAGAGGTGTATGTGTGCTTACCATATCAGGTATGAGGTGTATGTGTGCTTACCATATCACCCTTGAGGTGTATGTGTGCTTACCATATCGAGTATGAGGTGTATGCTTGCTTCCATATCACTTTAGAGGTGTATGTATGCTTCACACCATATCAAGCAAAGAGGTGTGTGTGCGCTTCACACCAGATTGGGCAAAGAGGTGTGTGTGTGCTTCACACCATATCGGACAAAGAGGTTTGTACTTGCTCACCATATCACTTTAGAGGTGTATGTGTGCTTCACACCATATCAGGCAAAGAGGTGTGTGTGCGCTTCACACCATATCGGGAAACGTGGTGTGTGCTTGCCCAATATCATTTTTGAGCTGTTTGGTTGACCTCATATCGTGAAAGAGGCGTATACTACACCACCATATCGTGCAAGAAAGTATAAAATCATATCCATATCATTTTAATGAAGTAGGTGAATCACCATATTGGGTTAGAGGTTCTTGCTTGTGTGCTTGAACCCAATATCACTTTATAAGGTAACATCATCTTCTTTAAGCTCTAGACCTTTGTTATAACTATTATAGTTCATGGAAACAGGTATAAGCAACTACTGGAACTCATATTTTCATCAACCATTTCAGAATATTTTGAAATTTAAAGTAGTTTATTTAAGCATAGCAATTTTGGTGATGAATAAGAACATGTCCCTACCACCTGATATGGCCAAGATATCCAACTTCTTGATATCACAATAAAAATCTATCCAAGTCTTCATTTCAGATTATTCTTCCCAAAAACACCTCGTCACTAGTATCCTCAATGCTAGAACGTCTAAGAGTTTCATGAAAGTTTAGAGAGTCCCACAAAAATAAAAAATGCATATGACCCAAAAATTGTGGGAGTCTAAAAAATATATCAAAATGAGATATATATTGTGTCCTTGTACAAAAAAGGAGAGAAGGGGGTTGCAGAAGGAAAAGAAAATTTGTCCGCTACTTGATTAGAGATTTCACTAATTTATGCAAATACATATATTGTAACATTTTCTTTTTCTTTGTGCACATTGGCATATTTTTTTTGTGGTTTTCCCTAATTACATAGACATGTGTATGAAAGAAGAAGGAAGAGTAGGGAGGGGGTGTGCCACCCTAAACTTGGAGTTTGGCACTTATTATGCCTTTTATTTTATTTTTGTGATGCCTCTAAGAATGGACTAGGATGTGTGTTGATGCAGGATAAACAAGTGATTTCTTTTGCTTCCCGACAGCTTAAGAAACACGAGGAGAATTATCCGACACACGATCTAGAACTAGATACTGTGGTTCACACCTTGAAGATCTGGAGACATTATCTTTATGGAGAAACATTCCAGATTTTTACTGATCATAAAAACCTAAAGTATATCTTTTCTCAGCATGAGCTTAACATGAGGCAATGCTGCTGGATGGAGTTAATCAAGGACTACGATTGTACAGTTGATTACCATCCAGGGAAGGCCAATGTAGTTGATGATGCTTTGAGTAGGAAATCAGCAACATCAACCCTAGATAAAGCACAGCTGAATTCCTTAGTGTGCTCAAGGAGATATATGCTTATCTCCTTAAGGCAAGACAATGTACAGTTGAAAGTATCATTGTTAGTTGGGTTGTTAGCTGAGATGCACATAATACCTACTCTAAGACATCAGATCAAGGAGGCCCGACAAGTTGATGTTGTAGTTCAACTGATTAGATCGGAGTATAGTAGTGAGAAATGAGATGGTTTCCATGATTCAGATGATCAGGTAGCCTGTTATCATGATAGAATGATGGTACCGGATGTGGATAACTTGAGGAAGTTAGTCCTGGAAGAAGCTCATTCTTCAATGTATGCTATGCATCCAGGAAGCACCAAGATGTATCGAAACTTGAAAGATATGTACTAGTGGCCTGGAATGAAGAAGGATGTTGTTGAGTTCGTTATGCAGTGTCTTGTGTGTCAGCAAGTTAAAGCTGAACACCAGAAGGCTACAGGGACAATGCAACCTTTACCCATACCACAGTGGAAGTGAGACCATGTAACCATGGACTTTGTGGTTGGTCTACTCAGGACAACCAAAGGACATGATTCCATTTGGGTAATAGTTGATAGGTTGACAAAGACAACACATTTCTTGCCTATCAAAACAACCTATTCTGCTGAAAAGCTAGCACAGTTATATGTTGATGAGATAGTGTGGCTGCATGGGGTCCCAGTTACCATTATTTCTGACAGAGGTCCCCAGTTTACGAGTCATTTTTGGGAGCGACTTCATAAAGCCTTAGGCACACAGTTAAGGTTTTGTACAACCTTTCATCCTCAGACATCTGAAAGGACTATACAGACTTTAGAAGACTTGCTTAGAGCATGTGTTCTTCAGTTCACAGGGAGTTGGGATCTGCACCTAAACTTGATACAGTTTGCCTACAATAACAGCTATCAACATAGCATTGCCATGGAACCTTATGAAGCTTTGTATGGTAGACGTTGTAGATCACCCCTATGTTGGTATGAAATTGGTGAATATCAACTTTTAGGCCCTGATCTTGTACAGTAGACTACTGAGAAGATTAAAGTAATACAACATCAGATAAAGACTACATAGGATAGGCAGAAGTATTACGTTGATAAGCTTCATAGACCTTTAGAATTCCAGGTTGGAGACAGAGTGTACCTCAAAGTCTCACCTAGGAAGGGATTTTTGAGATTTGGAAGAAAAGGAAAGTTAGCTCCTAGGTTTATGGGGCCTTATCTAATCATTGAACGGATTGGAAGAGTAGCTTATAAGCTAGAGTTACCACAAGAGTTACAAAGGTTACACCCTATGTGCCACATTTCCATGCTAAGGAAATGTCATCCTGATAGAGAATCAGTTCTGCAACCCATGGAAGTAGAATTGAATGATGATATATCTTATGAAGAAGGACCTGTATCGATCCTTAATAAAAGAATTAAAAAGTTGAAAAAGCAAGACATAAGTCTTTTAAAAGTCCTCTTGAATCACCATGGTGTTGAAGAAGCCACATGGGAACTAGAGGAAGAGATGAGAAGGAAATACCCTACTCTTTTCCCTTGATATGTTTTTGTTGATTTCAGGGACGAAATCCTTGTAAGGGGTGGATAATTTGTAACATCCCTGACCTGGGTTATGAACTAACCCTAGGTGTTTTGCTTAAATATGTGATTAGATTCTTGTGGTTATCTTATGAAATGTAATTAAAGCTTTTGAGGAACTTAAATTTCCATTTCAGTCCTTTTTTAACAATGTTGCAAATTGTTTTGTTAATTTTGGACTAAAGTGCAAATTACCCAAGTAGAGGGGTTATCTTGAAAATTGCACATGTTAAGATGTTACTCTGATTTTTAGACATCATAAGAATGAATATGATGTGGTGATATGGATTCCACAAGCTTGAGCACCAAGATATAGCTTGTAAAGAAATCCTTGTGCTTTAAAACCTAGTTTTGGTATAAAGTGCAATTTACCAAAAATCCAGGGTGCAACATGTAAAATATACCTTCTAGAGTATCTCTCATGTTTCTTGGCATCAAGTATAGCAACGAAAATGAGAGGGGTGCCTCATTTGAATGATCAAGGAGGAAAGATAACCTTGATATTTAAATAACCAAGATTTAAACAAAATGGTCCTTTAAATATATATATCTTAATAAGGTGATTGGTTTCTTTCCCTTTTAACCTTGGATAATAGAGAAGTTTTGCATAAGGAAATAAGGAGGAAACATGACGAAGAAGTGGAGAAGGACTTGGTGGATATATTTGAGAAATAAAGGAAATAGTCTTCTTTTCCTTGAAAATATCCAAAAATATATATAGCATCCTTAACAACAAAGCAAGGGAACGTTTCCCTTAGTTTCTTTTCTCATCTTCTTGCTTTGGCTGACTAAGGAGGAGATCAGGAGAAGAGGAAGAATGACCAAGCTGGTTTGGTAAGTATGGATCACCATCTAACTCGAATTCATGGTGGAAAACCTAATACAAGGTTGGTTTAGTAGTTTTCTTTACACAACTCTTCTTTCTAGCCATCTTCTCCATCCAAAAACTGAAGAACGGACCTTGGACAACCTTTGGAGCTTCATCCACCATTAAAGCTACGAAGCTTGGATCTCTAGATCAGATCTTAAGGCAGGTTTTATAATTCTAACCCTTAAGCTTTGTTAATGCATTCTCTTATTCTAGTATAATTGCTTATTCTTCTTCTTTAGACACTTTGGTGTGTTCTTGCTATCATTTCCGTGAAGAACTACCCCTGTTCTTGAGGTAGGAGATGATGACGTTAACTCCAAAGTTTATACACAAACTTGCTTTAGCTAACAGTCTTCCACCTGTTGCACAAACGGTTTTCCAAACCGTTTGGGAGCAAACAGTTTCAAACAGTTTGAATGCAAACGGTTTCAAACCATTTGAATGCAAATGGTTTTACTAGACCGCATTCGAGCAAACGGTCCAAGACTGTTTGGATGCATTGACCAGGCATTGACCATTTGGAGGTCTGTTTTGAATAATGTGGGCTAATTACCTATCAAAAATCATCAACTAATTCCAAGTAAATCACCAATTGAAGGCCCAATAATCACCTAAACCCTAATCGGGTTAATTGCTGATTTCAATAATTGAATCAAGTTGAAGTTTGGGTTGAGTGGCCCAAACGATTTCAAGACCATTTGTGGATCACCCAAATGGTCTCAAGACCGTTTGGTGATCACCCAAGACCAGTTTGAGGTCTAGGGTTAAGTAGGGTTGACCAATTGAGTGTCCAAAGATATCAAGTTGATAAACAATTAATTGTTGATTTCGTGACTAAACCTAGGGTTCAACCCTTGAGTGAATGACTTGGTTTTTGATAAATAATGGGAAAATGGTCTCGAGACCATTTGGAGGATGTCCAAATGATCCCAAGACCGTTTGGGGTCAGGTCATGACCAAATTGAATGATGGTTCAATGATTTCAAATCAATTAGACTCATGTTGAAACATGTTGAAGGGTAATCGATTCCAAACCCTAATTCAATTGATCCAAGCCCTAATTGATGATCAATTGAGGGTAAATTGAGTGTCAAATCAGTTGATGGTTGGCCTAATTGTCTCAATTGATAAATGGCTAACAAGTGCATTGTTGATTGAGGGGTTCAACATTGGAGACCCTAACTCAATTGAAGTGGTTGAGACACTTTTTGGTCCATGCGGTTTTGAGGTGGTTTGGAACAAACGGTCTGAAGACCGTTTGGGTCCAAATAGTCTCAATACCATGTGGTTTCAAGATCAGTTCTTCCCATGCGGTTTCAATGTCAAACTTGGTCAAACGGTCTTCATGGCCAAACGGTCTTCACCTCACCTTGGGAAAACGGTCTTGAGTGTGCACTTTACCAAATGGTTTCAAGGTCTATCCAAGACCGTTTGGGGGTTGAGTATGCAAGACCGTTTGAGGTCTAAAAAGGTCAAGAACGTTTGATGCCTTAGTGGTCAAGATGGTTTAGTGGTTGATTAACCTAAACCTTATAAATGCATAAAGTAATTAAGGGACCAAGTAGTTAGTTGATTAAAGCATGCTATGATCAATGGTGAACTTTATAAAGATACCCTTGATGGGATAAAGTGACTAATACTCTTTAAATAAGTAAACCTTAATGATCACCATAGTAATGACATAACCCATGAAGTCAAGGTTGATTTGACTTAACCTAATCAAGAGTGATGTAAACATCATCTAATAGAAAGAGGAGAGAGAAGACTTCTTATATGAATGATAATCAATAATGAACTTCCAATATGTATGAATATATCTAATTAGGGTATGATCCATCATAGTGAGATCATGAAAACCCTAATTAGGATGGTTAATGAATCTTAACCTAATTTGAGGGCATCAATGGAAGTAATCCTCGTACATGATGATGGTATTATCTTTTTTTGACGGTATTTTTTTTATGGTACTATCTTAATTCATTGTAATGTGAATAGTAAACCCTAATCTAGGGTAAATGTGATGAAATATGAATAGTAAACCCTAATCTAGGGTAATGTCATGATATGAACAGTAAACCCTAATTTTGGGTTATGCTTTTAAGCATGAAACTTTATACTTGAATTATGAAAAAAGTAATCATTATGCCGTTGTAAGTTAAAGGGGTTGAATAACCCTAATGGAATTGAATAGGGGAACCCTAACCCTAGAAACCAGCCGTGGTAATATGACACGGTCGTGGTGATCTTATGTAGCACGACCGTGCAGGGAAGCACGACTGTGGTGGCTTTCCCTTGCACGACCGTGCAAGATAGCACAACTGTGGTGCTCTATGATTGACTTGGAAATGGTTTATATTGTGTTGAAATAGAAATAATGTACAGGTTATCAATTGTGTTAACCATGCAGCTCTTTGTAAAGAAGTGAGCATAACCAGGTAAGTGTTATGATGCCATATATATTGAAAGCACTTTATAAGCTTTGAAAATAATGATATGCTATGTTGCCTAGCAAGAGGTAACATATAAGATTGATAGGCTATGATAGCCATGAGCAATATCTGCATTATTACAATCAAGGTCATACTGTAAGATGACTTGATGACAAATGTTACTTGATAACAAATGTGTTGTTGATCTGAGGGTTTGAACACCCATATTCTTGAATCACAATGATGAGATGGTTAGGGATTGATATCCCAGTGTTAACAATATGTGACATAAACTTGATATGATCAGTACTCTTTCTTTATAGGAATTGTCTTATTTGTTTATGTTTGAAAACATGCCTGATGCTAAAAGAATGCCATAATGTACTTAAATAATCAAGTATAATGATATCATGTAGAGCCCTGACCATAGATCCATCATTGTCAGAAGTTAAATGATGGTGAAATAGGTTTTCCTAAGGGAACTCCTGGAGAGCATACTTTTGAGTATGTGGGGGTTATGGACACGAATATCCTTACGTCTTTATGTAGGATTTGATGTGAGATGTTCATTTAATCTCTCAATCCTTCATTATATGTTTATGACGGGATGATGTATCACTAATCACCCAATGATGTTATTAATTCCGCATCGATGAGAGGTAAATATGAAATCCCTCGATGGCGAAGAGAGTACAGAACGCCATTGTAACCTTAATAGCGAAGTTGTCAGAATACCATGGAAAGCTATTATGGCAGAGACACAATATGTCCTGCATGTTGTTCCTCATACTGACTGAGGAGGATGAGGTCATAGGACTCCGGCTCTTCTAATGACCTATGTATGGTACCGATTGCGATTTCGTAATGGTTGGTTGGAGTATGAGAGGTGTAACTCATCTCCTCAGGGCATAAATATGTTTGTAAAATGTAATCAGTCGTGTAGCATATTTGCTTAGGTTGAACTACGAGAAGTAATGATTGATAATACATTGTTTATACTGTTCTAGTTGAATAACTAGTATACATGTTCTTCATATTCCTTAATGACATATGTTTTGTCATTCAATCAAGTTATAATTGAAATGATTTCTTATGAAATATTGTTCTACTTAGCTTATACAATGTTTTAGCTGCTGTTGAATAATTATAATTTTACCGCTTAATGTTATTCCATTATTTCAATAACAATGCTTCTGGCAGAGAGTTATAACTCTCACCTGGAAAATTATTCAATTGTCTCACCCCCGTGGGATTCAACTTTTTAGGTAGATGCCAAGGATGAAGGAACCCATCAGTGGGTGAGCAACAACAGTAGTAGCAGCAAAATCAGGAATAGTAGTGATCCTCAAGTGGAGACACTGACTGTCAAGTCTTGTAGATGGAATGTCCTATGTGTCGTCTATGTACTCTCAGGTCCTAGGAGTCAGTAGATGTTTAACATAGATCTGAGATTTTGGCATAATGCCTCGAGATTTTGTATCTTGTCTAAAATAGTTAACATGGCAGTTGATGTTTATCATCCTCGAGATGTGTTTGTTACAGAGATGTAATGATGGATCAATTTGTAAATAACTTATCATGTTTTATTATGAAAAAGTTTTACCATTTGTAGATCTCTTTACAAAAAGTTTTAATTTTTAGTGATTTTCAATAAATTCCACTGCTAGTTAATCGCTTTCGCTTAGTTCACCGCGTGTTTTATAAGTTTGATCCCACACACCTCTTTGCCCGATATGGTGTGAAGCACACATACACCTCTAAAGTGATATGGTGAGCAAGAACACACCTCTTTGTCCGATATGATGTGAAGCACAGACACACCTCTTTGCCCGATTTGTTGTGAAGCACACAGACATCTCTTTTCCTGATATGGTGTGAAGCACACATACAATTCTAAAGTGATATGGAAGCAAGCATACACCTCATACCCGATATGGTAAGCACACATACACCTCAAGGGTGATATGGTAAGCACACATACACCTCTAAAGTGATATGGGTAGCAAGCACACACCTCATACCCGATATGGTGGAAGCACCTCAAAACCCATACAAAGGAAAGCACCTTAGATGCAATGTACTTGATGGAGTAACACATGAAATGTCTTATATCAAGTCATACATTAAGAGGTATGAAGTTTAATGAATATTGATTAAGTAGGCTAATGAACCTTGAAGTAAAGGTTGAGCCAACTTAATAAAGTATGAAGTAATCAACATCCTAGTAAGGATGAGGGAGAAACTCATACTTCTGTGATAATCCTAAAATGAGCATACATTAATACTCCTAATATGTGTCGAGACTGAATTAGGGTTTGATTCTTGATAAATGTACTTGAAAACCCTAGATGGTTTTATAAGAGAAATCTTAACCCTAATGAAGGGTAATGATAAGAGTTGAAATTATAATTGCTTAATAAAGGGGAAACCTTAACCATATTATAACCATGTTGGTAGCATGAGAAAATGAGCATAGATAAGTATGAGCTATGATGTAACATATAATACAATTTAATGGGCCTTGTGAGCCATGTGGTTAGTTGTGTTACCTAGTGAGAGGTAACAAGATGTTTAATGGGCCTTGTGAGACATGTGATTAGTTGTTGCCTAGTGAGAGGTGACAAGATGTTTAACAGGCCTTGTGAGCCATGTTGTTAGTTGTTGCCTTGTGAAAGGTAACAAGATGTTTAATGGGCCTTGTGAGCCATGTGATTAGTTGTTGCCTAGTGAGAGGTGATGAGATGTTTAATGGGCCTTGTGAGCCATGTTGTTAGTTGTTGTCTAGTGAAAGGTAACAAGATGTTTATTAGGTCTCGTGAGCCATGAGAATAGTTGTTGCCTAGTGAGAGGTAACAAGATGTTTATAAAAGTCTCATGTAAGAAATGATAATGTTGAAATTAAACTAGGAAATGGAAACTTAGTAAAATAATAATAATAATAAATGGATACAATAATAATAATGAAATCTTAATCATACATGCTTTATGCTTATAGCCAAATAAGGGAAATAGTGTTTTGAATATTGTTAAATGAGATAAGAGGTATACTTGTATTATATAAAGGATGTGAATAAGTATAATGGCTTGGCCAAGGTATAATGCCTAGTAAAGGTGATGTGGTATTTGGTGATAAGATGCACATGATTGGCATAGTCCAATGCCTGGAATAGTTTCACAGGATTGGTAATAACCCAATGCATGGTTGTTAATCACATGATTGGTAATAACCCAATGCTTGACTGTTAATCACAGGATTGGTAATAACCCAATGACTGACTATTAATCACAAGATTGGTAATAACCCAATGCCTAGCTATTAATCACAGGATTGGTAATAACCCAATGCATGTCTGTTAACCACATGATTGGTAATAACCCAATGGCTGGAATAATGTCACAGGATTGGTCATAACCCAATACCTGGAATAATTGCACATGATTGGTCATAACCCAATGCCTGGAATAATGTCACAAGATTGGTCATAACCCAATACCTGGAATAATTGCACAAGATTGGTCATAACCCAATGCCTGGAATAATGTCACAGGATTGGTCATAACCCAATACCTGGAATAATTGCACAAGATTGGTCATAACCCAATGCCTGGAATAATGTCATAGGATTAGTCATAACCCAATACCTGAAATAATTGCACAAGATTGGTCATAACCCAATGCCTAGAATAGTGTCACAAGATTGGTCATAACCCAATACCTAGAATAATTGCATAGGATTGGACATAACCCAATGCCTGGAATAATGTCACAGGATTGGTCATAACCCAATACCTGGAATAATTGCACAAGATTGGTCATAACCCAATGCCTGGAATAATGTCATAGGATTGGTCATAACCCAATACTTGGAATAATGTCATAGGATTGGTCATAACCCAATACATGGAATAATTGCATAGGATTGGTCATACCCCAATGCCTAGAATAATGTCACATGATTGGTCATCACCCAATCATGGAATAATTGCATAGGATTGGTCATAACCCAATACCTGGAATAATTGCACATGATTGGTCATAACCCAATGCCTGGGATAATGTCACATGATTGGTCATAACCCAATGCCTATAATAATTACACATGATTGGCATAGTCCAATACCTGGAATAGTTATGCAGGATTGTCATAGTCCAATACCTAGAATAGTTGCACAGGATTGGCATAGTCCAATACCTAGAATAGTTGCATAAGATTGGCATAGTCCAATGCCTGGAATAGTTGCACAGGATTGGCATAGTCCAATGCTTGGATAGAATATGATGATGTATATTCACATGATTAGTACAATCCAATATCTGGCTAGTAGATTGGCTAAGGCCAATAGATAGAAATGAGAATGGTTTGCGCATGTCATACCATGATAATGAGTATCACAAGATAAGCTTGAGATATTGATAGGGTATGCTGGGTAAATGTTACACATGTTCTTCATATTCCTGATAAAGTGAACAGATGATTTACTGCTCAATCTTAGATAGTTGCAATGCTTTAAAAGATGAGAATACTCTAAACTACTTATCCTCTGCTCGGTTTAATACTATTTAATTATGATAATAACATTGTTGGCAGAGTGTTATATCTCTCGTTGGGACAATTGTCTCACCTCGTGGGATCCATATTTTTTTTAGGTGGATGCGCATGAGGGGGGGTTGAGATCGTACTGTAGAGGGAGAACAATAGCATTAGGGACAACAGTGACAGCTCAGGTTGAGTGTACTATCTGTCGTGTCTTATAGATAGAAGTCCTATGTGTCATCTCTATGCTCTCAGGTCCTTGGATTTAGTACGTGTTGGTTTTATGAACAATTTCATATTTTGGCTTGTATGCCTTGAGGTTTGATGTTGCTTTAAGTATATGTTTTGAGAAATAAATTGTTATATGTTGTCCTCGAGAAGAAATGGTACAGTGTTTGCACAATATATGATCAATGTGAATACCAAGTTTTGGTTCTTCCTTAAAGAGTTTTCCTAGAAATGGATCTCTTTGCAAAAATGGTTTTAAATTTTAGTGATTTTTTTTAATCCGCTTATTATGTTTATTCCGCTTAATTAGTAATGACTTGTTTGTCGATTTGATGACGGTCGTTACAATAACATAGGTCACTTGGCTTGGAGGAACACTACAAAACATGATATTCAATAGTGATGAGATAAATGAAACACCATTTATTTATTGGAAATATTGATTCATACAATGCTCTTTGAAAGAGAAAACTAATAACATAAATTATCTCATCCTTGAATTGAAATATAATATATGAAAGGTAAGTCAAATCTAGGGTATAATTCTTCTTTGAAAACTTAATAGTGGATCTTCTAAGTTGTAGATGGCACCCCACCAAGCTATGTTTTGGTGACTTCTACTTTGAAGCACTCACTTCAAATTCCTTTGCTCCTTGATCTAGGGACATCTTGTCCCATGGACATGAAAAAATAGACACACATTAATAAATGGCACTACACAATTTATAATATCTGAAATATGAGAAAATATACTTGACCTGAGAGAAAATCTTGACATGTATTTGACTTAAGCATTCTTGATTACATAAATCTTATAACATGAAGTATTGAGCAGTAATTATATGCATCTTTGTATGACGTCTACTTAAGAGCATATGATTGCTAGGAAATCCCATAATTGGCATGATTGCCCATGATTTGGCTAAAAATCCCATAATTGGCATGAATGGCCATAACGACCCCCTGAAGTTCATGATTCGAGAAGCATATAAAATTGGTTCAATTCCATTACTTAACATTAACATTACCATGAACATGAGTTATATCTTGGACTTTAATCTTTAACATGATGTGATTTCTCCCTCTTGAACCATTAACTTTAAATCCATTAATCATTGATCATTACTCATGATCTCTACTCTTAATGAACATGATAATCATAAGACATAGAATATAGCAATCGTCAAGCAATTTATATGAGGAAAATGATCTGAGCATTGAACTTGAAATTTAAAGCTTAATTCATAATTCAACAATAGCGTACAATTCAACCAATGTACATATGTATAGTGGTGTGACCTGCTTACCTGGAGCAAAGAAAATCCTATCTTAATTTCCTCTGATCTCAAGTCAGTCCTAAGTTCCCTGAAAATTACATGATTTATATTAATTAACACCTTAAATGACATCTTAAACCCTAATATTAGGTCAATAGGAAAACATGGAATGTCATTGTTGAATTAGGGTTGGGAAACCATAAAATTGGGGTTCTTTATTAAAAAACCTTTCCAATTACTATTTATTCATAATTTTCCAACCAACGGTTGAATTACTGTGATTTTTGGAAATACTGGCCAATTAGAAAAATCCATGTTGGCAACAAAACATCCACTGGGACTGCAACGCCCATTTAACATGGACCAAATAAGGTCTGTCACACCATCACGGGCATGTGCATGGTTGATCCAACAAGGGGTGCGATAAACTCTAAAATTCCCATGCAGAAGAAATTGTTCGATTAAGTGACTAGGGGCAGAAGAGTCATCTCCCAACTTGGTTTCTTCCTCTTGATGGAACAAGAGGAAGCATGCATCAGGGACCCAAGGCATGAGAAAGACTCGAGGCCTGATCATGATAAAAATTGGGGGACGAACACATTGCATTTTGATAGTCAAGACAAACCAAGGTCGTGGGTGCCACGTTATCAAAATTGTCCCCAAGGACCATGGCGGGAACAGAAGACAGAGCACAAAGGATGAGCTTCAGGTCTGAGAAATCAAGTTTGAATCCAAGGCATCTAAGTAGCCACAAACACTAGAGAAATGACTAGCAAATTGAGGCAAAGTCAATGACACTATTTTCATCATTAAGGTGCCACTTAATGACCCAAGAAGTAGATGTCGGTGAGGTCCAAAGCCATAGCTATAGGATGTGGAAACTCTGGGAGAAGTAGAGAAAAGAGTCAATGGAAAAACATCTTAAAGGCTCCATTGATGGTTACCTATGTGGCAATTGCATAAGAGGAGCTGTTTTCAATGGGCTAAAGGTCGAGGGAACTAGAGGCAAAGAGCAAGATGGCTGGAGTGGCATAGGGCACCGGGGATCAAATAGTTACTGGAGGAGTGAGCAAAAACATCTAAGGGTTCTAATGGAGTCCTTATATGGATATGTCATGGACTGATGAGGGTTCATATATCAAGGGGCAGAGAGGAGAGTCTAGCCCTGGAAGGGCGTCTCGTAGATAAGGCAAGAAGTCTCACAAAATTTGGGATGGTTAGATTTGACTGGATGAGGCGATATCATTGGTGGAGAGAGCTCGAAAGAGAGAAACTATGGAGGGAGATTGAGGTCTAGAGAATAAAATGGAACTTGGCTTCCTATTCTCGGTTTCCTACTCAAGGTAGGATATGGGTCCAATGTCGTCAGATGGAAAATCCAACGACGGAGAGGAGTTTGTGTTAAAAGAAAGAAATCGTGATGCCAAAACTTAGGCGGAAAATGAAACATGTCAGAGTGACATTCAAAATTAGGAAATTATAGTAATCGATCGACATAATACATTTGAATATAACTATAACTAGGGATGCCCTATTGACTTGAAATGTTAACCATAAGTTAATCAAAGGGTCTAGATTCTTCCTATATGATTAGATTTAGGTTTTGCACAAGTTCCGTCCATATTTTCCATATATACCCTTCAACTTAATTTTAAATGCATTAATAGATAAGAAGATTAGAAAATACTTTCTTATGTGACCACTTGATCAAAATTTTGAGATAAACCATCGTCACCCATTCAAAACTCATAAAAACTATATTTATGTCATTTTTGAGAAAACATTCATGGAGGAGAGAGAAAAAGAGAATTCATATATACTTTCCCCTAATAACTAGGTAAATGTAAAACTTCTATGCCAAGGAATCTACTCCATAATTTAATATTCCAATTCAAAGCCTTTTCTCTTCCCCTTTCTCTTCCTTTTAAGCCTTCTACAAGAATAGGGAAGAGAGAAAATGAGAGGATAATGCTAGTTTTCTCATTTAGTCATAAAGACATTAAATGAAGCATATTTCATTTTCTTTCTATGTCAAAAATTATATAAAGAAATCAATAGTTGGGGTAACTTATAGTAAAGTCCAAGATTTAAATTTATAATTGGAAATTTGCAATTGAGACCCTAAACATGTTTTATTTAAATTTGGGATGTTATAATTCTACCCTCCTTTAAAAAATTCATCCTCAAAATTTTATCATACTATCCACCTTAGGTTTTACATATTATACATACACTAATTTTTAATATCATCTTAAAGTCTCATCCTCATGGTAAAATACTATCAACATGTGGGTATACTACTAATCAACCTATATAACATCATCATTGACATGATAAAGAACCTCTCTTACCTCTTTTTGAGGGGTTCTGATTCTATCATGGATCTTACTTATCAAATATCTACTCTTTGTATACATGCTTGTTCTTACTATGTGTCTGGTTAGGTTTAGGTGACTATATGTCTCAAACTTTTAATCCAACTCTTATTTTCTTTGCCACCTTTGGTTACATGTCGACCACTAAAATATTCATATGTGACATTATTCATCACACTCATCTTAGTACCTCCCTCATCCACATGTCCCATACTACATGCTCTTGAAAGGACAAGATAAGTATGATTATGCATATACCATTCTCTCTATGAAATCCCATGTGCCTATGTCCCATACCACAAACACATGGGAAAAAGAGAGATCATGCTATATACAATTATAAGTTAACATAAAAGTTCAAAACTTCTAGGAACATAACCCTAACCCTCATATGAACTTATGTCTCTAATCTAGACCTCTACTTTGGTTTCTAATATCTTTTACCAACTTCTTCTATACTTAGGGTTAGAACATATGAATCTTTAGTTTAGTGGTCATCTACTCATTGCTCTGATACCATATGATAACACCCCTTCAAGTACATATACGTCAGTGGAGGCAAACCCTACGTTGTCCATAAATGGGACACTTGGCTTGGAGGAGCATTACAAAACATGATATTCAATAGAGACAAGATAAATGAAATGCCATGCATTTATTAGAAATATTGATTCATACTGTGACATCCTGCCATCACAAAGATAGAGAAACACCATGCGAAAATGTGCGGAACCATCATAAACATCGTATTACCAAAAACATGGGTAATTAAAACCGATTGCGAAAAGCATATAAGAAAGGAACTATTACAGCCAGATCCACATCCTGCAAAGAAACATGTTATATAAATACACATAAACTTGATACATGTCTACAACTCAAAGGATCTAGCTGTCCCATAAGCACAAGAGTTCACCACCTGTTTATGTACATAAAATACCTAGCCAGGTCAACAACAGGATAAGAAAGCCATATTAACTATACATCGTGAAACCTCATCAAAACATATCCAAGGACCGGAGAGTACAGGGATGACTCTAGGACTCTACTACAAAACAACCACCAAAGCAGCATATCCATCTCTTGCCTTCTACTATTCTTCTTACTGCTCAATTGCAATACCACAATCACCACCACATCTAGTATGACCACCTAAAAAGGGTTTTAAACCAATGGGGTGAGACATAAAGTCCTAACGAGAAACATAACCCCCATCCAAACTATGAAACCTCAGGAGAGCTAGAATAGATAAATCAGGTAACTGATATAAGCAGATCATATATGCAACATACTGAGCAGAACTAACTCTATAACATCTTACCAGGATATCTAAGAGGCATATAAATAGATAATATATGGAACATGATTGATAAGACAAGTCTTATAGAATCTTATCATAACATCTAAGGAGCATGTAATTAGCTGCAAGATATAACTAGGGCAACTATACAAACAAGGCCTCAACCAATTTTCCGTGTTTTCCCTAAGAAAATATATTATACGGCTAGATTATGATTTATTATGCCCTGAGGAAGTGAGTTGTACATCTCAAATCCAACCTTTGGTTGCAAAACCCAAAGACGGTCCCATACAAGGTCAATGGAAGATCCGAACTCCACGACCTCATCCCCTTTGTGGTCCGTGCACGATATCCAAAGTAGGACCACAGTCTCTTGCTTAAGTGACCTCAGTCATAGGGCCAACTCCTATAAGCTACCCTTTCCTCTATCCCGCCTTGGTACAAGTCTCGGCACTAGCATACCTTAAGCCACAGGCCTATTCACCGTTCTCCTGATCCATGAACGCATTCATCACACTGAGCCATGGGCCTATTCACCATGCTCTTATACACATCTTGAGTCTACAACTGTAGTTGCACTCTAATCCTCCTATTTTTGGCTAGGAGAAACCCCACATATTCAACAATATGTGCTCTGGGTTAACCCGCAAGAGAACCTATTTCACCATCACCAACTCCTGACTATGATGGATCTATGGCCAAGGCAAACTACATGAAAGGTTCATCTATAATTAATTAACATATTTTAAGAAGATTGCAAGATTCAACCAAGTTATGTAACATGTAAACTATAACACAAGTAAACAACATAGATCTCATTATCATGTGTTACATTGTCACTCTTATTCTCAAAGCCATCAAAATCATCCTAATCCATCACAAGGATCCAACATTACATGTTACCACTTGGCCTCTTTCCAATCATCAAGATCCATCTCAAAGATCAACATCATAGGGACTCAATCCCATCATCAAGGCACACATTGCCATTCCATGGGTAACACCCATCATATATCATTGGGTTCATCATAACCCTTGATGTTCCATATCATACCACTATCACACCATCTTCATGGCTAATACCTGATTTCATATCCATACACATGGAACCTGCATGGTTAGCATAATCATAGAGAAACAATGGAAATTGTACAAGGAACATATTTAACTCATTACTTTATTATGAGATATGCAACTTATGCAATGTAGATGAACATGTCTATGCATAATGATTCACATATATCTATCAAAGCAAGCATTAGGGTTACCAAAAAAACATGGGATGCAACCCTAATCCTAGGTATATCAGGTAAGGGATAATCCTCACCAAAAGCACCACAACCCTCACTAGAGATATATCGGGTGAGGGACAACCCACACCAAAGGTCATCACAGCCCTTACCAAAATAGTTAACATTGCAAAACACCAACATGGATATCGTCTACCACCATGTATCGGACTAACCTCTATCTTGGGCTAACGTCCAGCCATGTACAAACTAATAACGGGCACACTCAAGGAACATCACATAACGGGCTCACAACTAACACTCTTCCCGGGTCATCACTCATAACGGGCTAACGACCTATCGGGCAACACCCAACCAACACATCCTGATAACGACCTAGGGCCGATAATGGGAAGTACACTAGCACACTGCTCATAATAGGTCGATATCAGGCAAGAACATAGAAGGCTGATACCGCCCAACTACACACACAATAGGGTCAATAACGTGTAAGGGACAACAAGGTGCATAACACCCATAACCGTTTAGCAGCATATCATGCAACATAGCCAACCTAGCCGATATCGTCCATACACAACACCATAACGTGCATCAACTCAACAGATTGATATTGCTCTTAGCCATAACGGCTAACACTATGTCCCGGGCTGAGCCTCATATCGGCCAAGAGCTCAACTCAGCCAAACCCACATATCATATCGTCCAAGCCTTAACTAGGGGGATAATGGGCACCAAACTCACATCACGATATCGGGAAGCAAGGGAATATCAGATTACACTGCATATTGGGTTGGTCATCTTCAACCTCAAGACAACCACCAAAAACCCTAAAAGATCAAGAGTGTTGGCTCACCTCTCAACATCTAAGTGAGAGGGGTCTTGCACAACCTCTATCACATATCGAGCAGCAAGGTAGATCATCACCATATCGGCCATCCAACCAACAACTAGGTCAACACCCCACCAAAGGCTCACTCATTCAAATCCATGGTGAGAGAGAGGGGTGTTGCTCAAGCAACTAGAGTGTAGACTCACCTCTCAACAACTAAGGGAGAGAGGGGTTTTGCCCACACAACTAGAGCTTAAGCTCACATCTCAAGACCAAGGAGAGAAAGGGGGTTTTGCCCCAAGAACACGCCAGAACACACCATTGAATTAGGAGACCCTAGGCTCACCTCTCAACAACTAAGAGAGAGGGGTTTTGCCCAAGGAACCCTAATCCAAGGTTTGTCCAACAAAGTATGTGGTTCATCTAGGGCAACAACATGACCATTAAAGCAAGAAACATATCTAGCAAGATAACACGTCCGATCAAGATAGAATATAAAAAAGCAACATGGTAAGGAAGTAGTATAGTTAGGGTTAGGAGTTATGTAACCCGCCTTAAGCACAAACTCCAAGATCTAAGCTCCAAGCTCCAAGCTCCAAGCTCCAAGCACCACCTTTGGACACCTCAAGAAAAGAAGGGAAACCTATCACCTTCATGGCTGAACAAGCAAGGAAGAAGGTGGTACCAAGGGAAGAGAGAAAGAGACTCACCAACTAGAGAAGAAAAGGAGCAAGGCAGCAAGGTGTATCTTCCACCACCAGATGTATCGACCACCACCTCCTCCTCTCCTCTCCTTCTCGACCACCAAGGGAAAAAGGAGAAACTAAGGGAACTAAAGGAGCTACTAGCAATCAAGAAGGGTCATATATATACAAGGGGGTCAAGTGGGAATCCACTAGAGGGTTGCTCCCCATGTGCACACCCAAACCACCACTTGTCCAAGCTATGCCACCTTGCTAGCAAAGAACACCAAGTGTCACTAAGGGTGACACAAATGAATCTAGGTCAAGAAGGGTGTGTATCGCCCAACATGGTGCCATGGCCGATACACCACTACCCGACACACTTTTGGCCGATAAACCCTTGGCCGATACACCAAGCAAGGAGGCGGCACCAAGCTCAAACAAGGCCCAAGAAAGCCCAACAACAAGCCTAAGCTTCAACAAGCCCAAATGAAGGTCAAAGAAACCCAAGCAAGGCACGCAACCCATCCTCTCAAATCTATAGGATGCAAGGAAAGAGAAAGACATCTCTCAAGGTCAACAACTTGCATACCAACCCTAAAACTTGGGTAAATTGCAAGTTGCACCTCAACCTCTCAACAAAGCACAAACAAACCCTAACCACAACTTCAGGTGATTAGAAAACATCTAAACACATGGTTTAGTAAAATCAAATAGGGTAAGCCCAAAATGGAGGTCAGGGCCCTTACTAGTGATAAACCCCTACAAAAGGATTTCTCCCCCAAAATCTGAAGAGAAAAGAGAGGGATACTTCCTCCTCATCTCTTCCTCAAGCTCCCACGTGGCTTCCTCAATGCCACAATGATGCCAAAGAACCTTCACATGAACCAGATCCTTCCTCTTCAGCTTCTTTACTCTTTTGTCAAGGATCCACACTGGACCTTCCTCATAGGTATCATCTTCATCAAGCTCAACCTCAATTGGTTGTATCACTATCTCTATGCCTGGATGACTTTTCTTCAGCATACTAACATGGAATACTGGATGCAACCTGTGCAACTCTGGTGGTAGTTCTAACTTATAAGCCACTTTGCCAACACGTGCTATCATCAGATATGACCCCATATACCTGGGAGTCAACTTGCCTTTCTGGCCAAACCTCATCACGCCTTTCCATGGAGAGACCTTGAGATACACCTTGTCTCCCACTTAGAACTCTAGAGGTCGTCAATGATTATCTACATATGACTTCTGTCTATTCTGTGCCACTTTCAACTATTGTTGTATCACCTTGATCTTTTCTATCATCTGCTGCACTAACTCAGGACCCAAAAGCTGATACTCGCTCAACTCATACCAACATAAAGGAGATCTGCACTTCCTTCCATATAAAGCCTCATAAGGTGCCATGTCGATACTTCGTTGGTAACTATTGTTGTAGGCGAACTCTATCAAACTGAGATGCACGTCCCAACTGCCTAGGAACTGCAAAATAAAAGCTCAGAGAAGATCCTCCAAAGTCTGAATAGTCCTTTCAGACTGTCCATCTATCTACGGGTGGAAAGCGCTACTGAACCTCAACTGTGTTCCAAACACTCTGTGCAACTGTTCCCAAAAATGACTCATGAATTGAGGACCTCAGTCATAGACTATCATTGTGAGTACACCGTGCAAATGCACTATCTCATCCACATACACCTGATCAAGCTTCTCTGTTGTATATGTCATTTTCATAGGTATGAAATGGGCAGACTTCGTCAATCTGTCCACTATCACCCAAATCGAATCATGATTTCTAGTTGTCCTTGAAAGACCAACTACGAAATCCATGGTTACATGATCCCATTTCCACTGCGGTATCGACATGGGTTGCAACGTACCTACCAACTTCTGATGCTCAGCCTTAACCTGCTGGCATATTGCACACTAAGCCACAAACTCGGCCACATATCTCTTCAAGCCAAGCCACCAATATAGGTCCTTTAGATTATGATACATCTTGGTGGCACCTAGATGCATAGAATACATCGATGTGTGCGCTTCCTTGAGAACTAACTTCCTCAGATCATTAACATCGGGAACCATCATCCTGTTATGATAAAAAACTAGTCCATCCTTAGACTCATGGAATCCATCACACTTCTTGCTGCCAAATTATGTCCTAATCAACTGAACTGTAACATCTCCCTGTTGTGCTTCTTTAATTTGTTGCCTCAATGTAGGCTTCACTTGCATCTGTGCCAACAGTCCTGCCAACAAGGATACTTCCAATTGTACATTCATCTATCACAAAGAGATGAACATATCCTGCCTATGGAATATCAAAGAACTTAATTGTGCCTTCTTTGTAGGAAGAGAAGAAGACTTCCTGCTAAGCGCATCAGCTACCATGTTCACCTTACCAGGATGATACTCGATGGTGCAATCATAATCAATGATCAGCTCCATCTAGCGATGTTGTCGCATGTTCAGCTCACTCTGCGAGAAGATATACTTCAGGTTCTTATGATCCATAAAGATTTGACACACCTCCCCATAAAGATAGTATCCAAATCTTTAACGCATGGACCACCACTTCCAGCTCCAAATCATGTGTCAGATAACTCTCCTCATGCTTCTTAAGCTGTCGCAAAGCAAAAGAAACCACATGATCTTCCTGCATCAGCACACAACCTAAGCCTTTCTTGGAAGCATCACAGAAAACAACATAGACTTTCCCAGGCTCTGGAAACACCAACACTGGAGCACTAGTCAGCTTCTCCTTCAAGTTCTGAAAATCTAACCGACAACGATCACCCCAAACAAAAGGTACATCCTTACTGGTCAACTTTGTCAACGACAACACGATCATACTAAAGTTCCTTATAAACCTCTGATAGTATTCTGCTAAACCCAGAAAACTATGAAATTTAGTCGGCATCTTCGGTTGCTCCCACTCTACAACTGACTCCACCTTCTTGGGATCCACTCTGATCCCTTCCTTCGATATCACATGTCCCAAGAAAGTCACTTCCTTCAGCCAGAACTCACACTGACTGAATTTGGCATACAACTGATGCTGGAAAAGGAGAGTCAACGCTTGTTGAAGGTGTTGTTCATGTTGTTGATTGTCCCGACTATAGATCAAGATGTCATCTATGAAGACCACAAAAAATTGATCTAAAAATGGACAGAACACCTTATTCATCAGATCCATGAAAGCAGTAGGTGCATTGGTTAGCCCAAACGGCATAACCACAAACTCAAAGTGACCATACCTCATCCTAAAAGTTGTCTTTGGTATGTCCTCATCCTTGATCCTCAACTGATGATATCCAGACCGTAGATCGATCTTCAAGAACATTGTAGCACCACACAACTGATCAAACAGATCGTCTATCCTCAGCAAAGGGTACTTGTTCTTGATCGTAACTTTGTTCAGCTGCTGATAATCTATGCACAAACGCATCGATCCATCCTTCTTCTTCATGAACACAACTGAAGCACCCCACGACGATGTGCTCAGTCTGATGAAACCTTTATCCAGCAACTCCTGTAACTACTTCTTCAGCTCTGCCATCTCAACTGAAGCCATCATGTACGGTGTCTGAGCAACTGGATGTGTCCCTGACATTAGATTGATCTCAAAGTCAATCTCTCGAGGTGGGGGAACACTGGGAAACTCATCAGGAAACACATCCTCAAACTCTCTGATAACCGTCACGTCCTGAAGACTCAGAACTTTTTCCTCAGAATCCACAACATGAGCCAAGAACGCTCTACAACCTTGCCGCAACAACTTCTCTGCCACCATAGCTGATACCACACATGTCGGAAGAATCTTCCTATCTCCCTGGAAGATCCACTTCTCACCATCATTAGCGAACACTACTTGTTTGGAACCACAATCCTACACAACCTTATACCTTTCTAAGGTATCCATCCCAAGGATTACATCGAATACATGCATATCAACTGGTATGAGATCCACTTGTACGTTGTGTCCCAAAAAGGATAGAACACAAGATGGACACACCTATCGAAGCATCAAGGAACCATCAAGAGGGGTTTCTAACAACAATTTATCTTTCTTACAACTAATAGGTAAAAGACAACTATCAAGCATACTATGAGCGATAAAAGAGTGCGTAGCACCTGGGTCAACCAAAATAGATACAAAGCAAGAAGAAGACAAATCAGAATGAAATAACTCCATCTGACTTGCCACCACTCGCGGGTTGACTATAGCCTCAGGATGACTCATATCATAGAATCGAGTCGTTGCTTGATGTCGTCCACTCCATCTGCTTCCTTGGGCATAAGATCCAGCTTGTGACGCTTGGCCGCATCCTTGCCCTCTGGTGCCACTAAACTATTGTCTATCTAAACCTTGTTGACTCTATCTCAGTTGTTGTGTCACTTCGACATCTCTCCTTGGGCAATTTGACTTCATATGCCCTATCTTCCCATAAATATAGCATGACTTGTCCTCTAACTGTGGCCTAGATGGCCCTGTCACTGCTACTAAAGTTGTACTGTAGGATCTGGATGGTGAATAACCACACCCTCTTCCTTTACTTGGTGACCAGTGAGATGGTGCACCGGAACCTTGCATCACAGAAGGTGCAGAATACCTTAGATTCTTGTGGTTGTCAAACCTCTATTTCTAAAACTGAGTAGGCCTTTTCTTGGATATAGCCTCTCTCTTTTCCCAGACTGACCGTTCAATCCTTTAGACGGACTCCACAAACATGGAAAACCGGTACCGGTTCTCCAAAGCAGTAGTAGGTGTCGCCAACTCGGCACTCAAACCTTTCTCAAAATGCCCGATTCTCCCATCATCTGTTACCGCCATGCGAGGGAAGAATCTCAGCAGCTCCATAAACTTGGCATCATACTCGGTGATGTTCATAGATCCTTGGCACAAACACTCAAACTGGTTGATCTTCTCATCCAGATATGTCCTTGGGAAGTACTGACTCAGAAATTCCTGCTGGAAGATGTCCCAATCGATCACATCATTAGGTCGCTTGTTCTCCTCAATGGCCCACCACTGGCCAGCACTACCTTTCATAAGGTAGACAACATGTTTGACTTTGTCTGCTTCGGGGATGTCTAGGATCTGGAAGGCCTTCTCAAGACCTATCATCCACAGATCTGCATCCATTGGATCATGCATTCCAGCATAATTCGAAGCTCTGACTCGGTGAAGCTGCTCAAAGGTCTTCCCAATACCTGATGATTCACCATGGGGAACTGGTGCTCTTGGCGGAGGCACATGTAATCTCTCCACCATGTGATTCATCGTAGCCATTAGCTACCCCATGAGGTGTTGATAGGCAGGGTTCTCAAGAATGGTTGGGTCAAACTAGGGGACCTCAGGCACGCGATCTTCATCATGCCTACACACCAACTCCATCAACAGATGCAGCAACACTGCTCTCGACAACATGTTCTTAGAGATTTCCAGACATCTTTTAGCTTTATCTTCTACTGTGGGTAGAAGTCATTATAAGAAAATCTGGAAAAATCACAAGAATAGACACAAACCTAGTCCTAGATCCTTGTAGACTCAGCAAACCTAGAGCTCTGATACCAACTTACGTGTGACATTCTGCCATTACAAAGATAGCGAAACACCACACAAAAATCTGCAGAACCATCATAAACATCGTATTACCAAAAACACAGGTTAATTAAAACTGGTTGTGGAAAGCAGATAAGAAAGGAACTATTACAACTAGATCCACATCCTATAAAGAAACATGTTATATAAATACACATAAACTTGATACATGTCCACAGCTCATAGGATCTAGTTGTCCCATAAGTACAAGAGTTCATCACATGTTTATGTACATAACAGACCTAGCCAGGTCAACAACAGGATAAGAAATACATATTAACTATACATCGTGAAACCTCATCAAAACACCTCCAAGGACCTAAGAGTACATGGATGACTCTAGGACTCTACTACAAAACAAACACAAAAGCAGCATATCCATATCTTGCTTTCTACTGTTCTTCTTGCTGCTCAGCTACAACACCACGATCACCACCACATCTAGCACATCCACCTAAAAAGGGTTTTAAACCAACGAGGTGAGACACACAGTCCCAATGAGAAACATAACCCCCACCAAAACTATAAAACCTCGGGAGAGCTAGAATAGATAAAGTAGGTAACTGATATAAGCAGATCATATACACAACATACTGAGCAGAATTAACTCTATAACATCTTACCAGGATATCTAAGAGGCATATAAACAGATAATATATGGAACATGATTGATAAGACAAGTCTTATAGAATCTTATCATAACATTTGAGGAACATGTAATTAGCTGCAAGATATAACTAGGGCAACTATACAAACAAGGCCTCAACCAATGTTCCGTGTTTTCCCTAAGCAAATATATTATATGGCTAGATAACGATTTATTATGCTCTGAGGAAGTGAGTTGTACCGCTCAAATCCAACCTTCAGTTGCAAAACCCAAATCTGATGCCATACAAGGTTAATGGAAGAGCTAGACTCCACGACCTCATCCCTTTCGTGGTCATTGCACGATATCCAAAGCAAGACCACAGTCTCTTGCTTAAGTGACCTCAGTCGCAGGGTCAGCTCCCGCAGGATACCCTTTCCTCTAGCCTGCCTTGGTACAGGTCTCGGTGCTAGCATACCTTAAGCCACAGGCCTATTCACCGTGCTCCTGAGCCATGAACGCATTCATCACACTGAGACATGGGCATGTTCACCATTCTCTTATACACATCTTGAGTCTACAACCGCAGTTGCACTCTAATCCTCCTATTTTCGACTAGGAGAAACCCCGCATATTCAACAATATGCGCTCCTAGTTAACCCACAGGAGAACCTGTATCACCATCACCAGCTCCTGACGATGATGGATCTATGGCCAGTGCAAACTACATGAAAGGTGCATCTATAATTAATTAACATATTTTAAGTGGATTGCAAGATTCAACCAAGTTATGTAACATGTAAACTATAACACAAGTAAACAACATAGATCTCATTATCATGTGTTACATTGTCACTCTTATTCTCAAAGCCATCAAAATCATTCTGATCCATCACAAGGATCCAACATTATATGTTACCACTTGGCCTCTTGCCAATCATCAAGATCCATCTCAAAAATCAACATCACAGGGACTCAATCCCATCATCAAGGCACACATTGCCATTCCATGGGTAACACCCATCATATATCACTGGATTCATCATACCCCTTGATGTTCCATATCATGTCACTATCATACCATCACCATGACTATACCTAATTTCATATCCATACACATGGAACCTGCATGGTTAGCATAATCATAGAGAAACAATGGTACTTATACAAGGAATGTCTTTAACTCATAACTTCATTATGAGCTATGTAACTTATGCAACAAAGATGAACATATCTATGAATAATCATTCACATATATCTATCAAAGCAAGCATTAGGGTTACCAAAAGAACATGAGATGCAACCCTAATCCTAGGTATATCGGGTAAGGGATAACCCTCACCAAAAGCATCACAACCCTCACTAGAGATATATCGGGTGAGGGACAACCCTCACCAAAGGTCATCACAACCCTTACCAAAACAGTTAGCATCACAAAACACCAACATGGATGTCGGCTACCACCATGTATTGGGCTAACCTCTATCTTGGGCTAATGTCTAGCTATGTACAAACCGATAATGGGTACACTCAAGGAACATCACATAACAGGCTCACAACTAACACTCTTCCCGGGTCATCACTCATAACGGGCTAATGCCCTAACACTACGTCCCGGGCAGAGTCTCATATTGGCTAAGAGCTCAACTCAGCCAAATCCACATATCATGTCATCCAAGGGGGATAACAGACACCAAACTCACATCACAATATCAAACAACAAGGGAATATTGGATTACACTGCATATCGGGTTGGTCATCCTCAACCTCAAGACAACCACCAAAAACCCTAAAAGATCAAGAGTGTTGGCTCACCTCTCAACATCTAAGTGAGAGGGGTCTTGCACAACCACTATCACATATCGAGAAGCAAGGTAGATCATCACCATATCAGCCATCCAACCAACAACTAGGTCAACACCCCACCAAAGGCTCACTCTTTCAAATCCATGGTGAGAGAGAGGGGTGTTTCTCAAGAAACTAGAGTGTAGACTCACCTCTCAACAACTAAGGGAGAGAGGGGTTTTTCCCACACAACTAGAGCTTAAGCTCACCTCTCAAGACCAAAGAGAGAAAGGGGGTTTTTCCCCAAGAACACACCACAACACACACTTGAATTAGGAGACCCTAGGCTCACCTCTCAACAACTAAGAGAGAGGGGTTATTCCCAAGGAACCCTAATCCAAGGTTCGGCCAACAAGGTCCATGGTTCATCTAGGGCAACGACATGACCATTAAAGCAAGAAACATATCTAGAAAGATAACACGGTCGATCAAGATAGCATATAACAAAGCAACATGGTAAGGAAGTAGTATAGTTAGGGTTAGGAGTTATGTAACCTGCCTTAAGCACAAACTCCAAGCTCCAAGATCCAAAGCTCCAAGCACCACCTTCAGCCACCTCAAGAAAAGAAGGGAAACCTATCACCTTCATGGCCGAACAAGCAAGGAAGAAGGTGGTACCACAGGAAGAGAGAAAGATACTCACCAACTAGAGAAAAAAGGAGCAAGGAAGTAAAGTGTATCATCCACCACCAGCTGTATCGGACACCACTTCCTCCTCTCCTCTCCTTCTCGGCCACCAAGGGAAAAAGGAGCAACTAAGGGAACTAAAGGAGCTGCTAGCAAGCAAGAAGGGTCGCATATATACAAGTGGGTCAAGTGGGCGTCCACTAGAGGGCTGCTCCACATGTGCTTGCCCAAAAAACCACTTGTCCAAGCTATGCCACCTTGCTAGCAAAGAATACCAAGTGTCACTAAGGGTGACACAAATGAATCTAGGTTAAGAAGGGTGTGTATCACCCAACATGGTGCCATGGCCGATACACCACTTCCCATCACACTTTTGGCCGATACACCCTTGCCCGATACACCAAGAAAGGAGGTGGCACCAAGCTCAAACAAGGCCCAAGAAAGCCCAACAACAAGCCTAAGCTTCAAAAAGCCCAAACGAGGCTCAAAGCAACCCAAGCAAGGTGCCCAACCCATCCTCTCAACTCTAAAGTATGCAAGGAGAGAGAAAGTTATCTCTTAAGGTGACAAACTTGCACACCAACCCTAAAACTTGGGTAAATTGCAAGTTGCACCTCAACCTCTCAAAAAAGCATAAACAAACCCTAACCACAACTTTAGGTGATTAGCAAACATCTAAACACAAGGTTTAGGCAAAGAAAATAGGGTAAGCTCAAAACGGAAATCAGGGTCCTTACACATACAATGTTGTTTGAAAGAGAAAATTAATAACATAAACTATATCATCCTTGAAATGAAATCTAATACATGAAAGGTAATCCAAATCTAAGGCATAATTCTTCGTTGAAAACTTGATTCTGGATCTTCTAAGGTGTAGATGGCACCCCACCAAGATAAGTTGTAGAAACTTATACTTTGAAGCACTCACTTCAAATTCCTTTTCTCCTTGATCTAGGGAAATCTCGTCCCACAGCCATGTGAAAATAAAGACACACATCAGTATGCGACACTATACATTTTATAAGAACTAAAAAATAAGCATATATACTTGACCTCAGAGAAAATATTGACATGTATTTTACATAAGCATTTTTATTACATAGATCTTATAAAATGAAGAATTGAGCAGTAATTATATGGATCTTTCTATGAAGACAACTTAAGAACTCATGATTGCTACGAAAGCCCATAATGCTAGAAAAGCCCATAATTGGCATGAGTGTCCATGATTTGGTTAAAAATCCCATAATTGGCACAAATTCCCATAACAATCCATTGAGGTCCATATTTCGAGAAGCATATAAAACTAGTTCAATTCCATTACTTAACATTAACATTACTATGAACATGAGTTAAATCTTGAACTTTAATCTTTAACATGATAGGATTTATCCCTCTTGAAACTTTAAATTTAAATCTATTAATCATTGATCATTACCCATAATCTCTACCCTTAATGAAAATGATAATCATAAGATATAGAATATAACAATCATCAAGAAATTTATATGATGAACATGATCTGAACATTGAACTTGAAATTGAAAGCATCATTCATAATTAATACATAGCGTACAATTCAACCAATTTACATATGTATAGTGGCATGACCCACTTACTTGGAGTAAAGAAAATCCTAACTTAATTTCCTCTGATCTCAAGTCAATCCTAAGTTCCCTCAAAATTACATGATTTATATTAATTATCACCTTAAATGACATATTAAACCCTAATTTTAGTTAATAGAAAAACATGGGTTGTCTCTATTGAATTAGGGTTTGTAAACAATAAGATAGGGTTCTTCATTAAAAATCCTTTCTAAGGACTATTTATTCATAATTTTCTGACCAACAGTTGAATTACTGTGTTTTTTTAGAAAAACTGGCCTATCTCAAAAATCCGTGTTGGAGGCAAAACATCCACTGCGGTAGCAGGACCCATTTGATGTGGACTAAATGAGGTCAGCCACACCATCACGGGCCCTTACACGGTTGATAAAACAAGGCATGTAGTAAAACCCTAAAATACCCCTGTAGAAGAAATTGTTTGATTAAACAGCTAGGGGCATAAGACTCATCTCTTAACCTAGTTTCTTCCTCCTCATGCCATGCAAGGAAGTAGTGCATTAGGGACCCCTGGAACGAGAAAGACTAGAGACATGCTCGTGATCAAAATTTGGGGACGGTCTCATTGCATTCATCACATTCTAACAGTCAAGATAAACCCAAGTTGCGAGTACCATGGTACCGTAATCGTCCCCAAGGACCATGGCGAGAATAGAAGAACAAAGCATGAAGGATGAGCTTCAGGTCTGAGCAATCAGGTTTGAATCCAAACCATCTGAGTAGCCACAAAGATTGGAGAAATGACTAGTAAAGCAAGGCAAAGTCAGAGATACTATTTTCCTCATCAAGGTGACACTGAATGACCCAAAAAGTAGATGTCGATGAGGTCCAAAACCATGGCTATAGGATGCGGAAACTCAGGGATAAGTAGAGATGACAAACAATGGAAACACAACTTAAAGTCTTCGTATATGGTTACCTATGTTCCAATTGCACATGAGGAGTTTTCTCCAGTGGGCTAAAGGTCGAGGGCACTAGAGGCAAAGAGTGAGATGGTTGAAGTGGTACATGGCACCAGGGATCAAATTTTTACTAGACTAGCATCCAAAAACATATAAAGGTTCTAATGGTGTACTTATATAGATATGTCATGGACAGACAACGGTTCAGAGAGCAAGGGGTGTTGAGGAGAGTCTAGCCCTAAAAGGGTGCCTCCTTGATAGGGTAGGAAGTCCCACAAAAGTTGAGATGGTTAGATTCCACTGGATGAGGCAATTTCATTAGTGGAGAGAGTTTGGAAAGAAATAAACTCTAGATATAGATCAAGGTTAGAGAAGAAAACAAGACATGGCCTCCTATTCTTGATCTCCTTCTCAAGGTAGGAGATGGGTTCAAAGCCGTCAGATGGAAAATCCAACAACGGAGAGGAGTCTATGTTAAAAGAAAGAAATTGCGGTAATGACCCTGACCTGGGTTATGAGGTAACCCTATTTGTTTTGGATAAGTAAGTTTTTTAGAACTTTAATATAATCCTCTAAGGTGTTTTGTTATCATGTGACACACTTATATTCCAAATTTGGTCCTGATTGAATGTTGTTTGAGCAATGTTCCTTTGTTTTGGACCAAAGTGCAATTTACCCAAGATGAGGGGCTATATTGAAAAATGTCACATGTTGAACATACCATAAGTGTTTTAGCATCATAATAGATAGAATGATGCTAAGCGGTGGATTGTGGAAAGCCTAAATTCCAAGCTTGAACATGTTTGAAAAGTGCTAGTACCTTGTGCACCAATTTTGGTACAAATTGTAATTTACCCAAAATGTAGGGTTAATATGCAAATTACCACCTCTAGAGTGTCCATACTCCCTCATAGTATCATATAGAGGATAGATAAAGGAGGAAACACCATGTTAGAACCAATTAAGAGTGATGGTACTCTTGGTGATGAAATGACCAAGAAAGGGGTTGAATATGAAACCTTAACTTGAGTCGTATCAAGTTGAAAAGTTTATATATGAGTGCCTATCGGCCAAGGAGCCATAGGAGGAGTCCCATATCGTTTTGTGGACTCTTGGCAAAGCCCATAACGTGAAAATTACCTCAAGGAGGTGAAGTGTATCGGTTTACAACTTCCTTAGAAAAGTTGTATCGGGTTGTGAATAAAGTGGTGATTTTGTTGATATATTTTATTGAAAGGGATAAGTAATGGACCAAACTTCATCCCTAGATCATCCTCAAGAGTTTTTCATGTCAAGATAAATGTTATTGCATGCATGTACACGTGCCAACCATGCATGGACACGTGGCACCTAGTAGCTCATGTTGATGACACCTCATTTATACACTTTTTTCATGAACCTTAAGTATATATACCCTTCCTTTCACCCCTTCGTGAATTTTTAGAATCCTACCATCTCCTTGCTCTTATATATCGTGCATGGAGCCTTTGTGTCATGTGTAGGTGATTTGGTATCGTTCATAGGCCTTGGCTATTGGCTATAGCAAGTAATATCGGCCATAGCATGTTGATATCGGCCATAGCAAGTCGATATCGGCCAAGTGGAGTGTTTTTGGCCACAAGTGAGGGGGATATCGGCCACAAGTGATGCCATATAATGCAAGGGTAGTGAGGTATCATGTGAGGTTCTAAGGAGCAAGAGGGAGCTCAATACTTAACCCTAAGGTGTGGCCATGCTCATCTTCAACCTTGGATTGAAGCATGGTTTTAGGGTTATGATCTTCCTTTCTTTGCTTCTTCACCAATTGCTTATCCTTGGTGATTCCTTGTATATGAAGTATTTGTGAACAAGCCTTGGACTTTTGATAAGTCATCTTCAACCTTAGTAACATGGAGCTTTGGAGCTTGGAGCTTTGAAGTTGTTCTTGAGGTGGGTGGGTTGAAAGTATAACTTTTGTTTACGCTTTCAGATTTTGTGTTATAAGAGGACGAGAAACATTTACGTTCAGAATTTTTTGATGAATTCATATTCATCCTAGTTTTACTTGGATTTTCATCTTAGTTTAGCATTCATTTCCATCATTTTCTCATTAGAACTGGCTAATATGTAGGTTTTTGTTAAATTTATGTGATTTTTTGGATTTTGATCTAATTCCCTAGATTTCACAGAAGGTTGAGCTTCATTTCTTGTGGACCATTGTAAGAGACGATGGGCCCAAGAAAGGTTTGATAAAATGGACCAGGTTTTCATTGATCTATCCCTCATTTCTTGTTGATTCCATCAAAGCAGGCCATCGATCACATGCTAATAACCCCCACCCCCCAGGGTGGGTTTGTCTCACTTCTGCCAAGCCATCGATTTGCATTACTTCTACCAAAACTTTGGTTTAAATCACTATTACCTTCCTTTAGTTAACAACCAAAGGGATCCCAATGATTGTCTATCAGAAATTTCCTTTTAATGGCGAATAACTGATGGCTACTCATCATCTTCCTTTTGATGGAAAATCAACACTCTCACCTTCTAATTATTGTGAAACACACACCTAATGATTTCCATAAACCATATAGATACTTCATTGATCAAGTTTTGTTTCCTCCTTATGATGTTAGATGAAGACCTATGGAACAACTCTTTATTTGTATGAACCAAAAGGAATGGTGACTTTGAGTTGTACCAAGTCTGAAACCGAGTGGATTTATTTTTTTTCCTGACAACCGAAGGTAGTTCTTCACATGTCTTCCGATGGATAACAACCAATGGTCTCCCTAGGTCTACCTACAGAAGGAAATCTTGCTTATAAGAATTAAGGGATCTCCAATTCTTCCTTCTGATGAAAAATCTACTCACGATAATAGATGGTCACCTGACTCTTCACCGGTCGACTAAAGTTTTATGGGTCATGGGACACGTAATGGTTGTATTATTGAGCATTATATACACATTATATTCCTCGCACCATCATTTTACCTTCACCTCCATGGTGGCCATGCCTTAACTCCAAGGCATCTAGAAGGGTTCTGAACCCTAAACCTTCGCCTGTAAATATAAGGTCTTCACCTCCAGTAAAAGGAACGACCTTGATGTTTCCAACTGTCTGTAATCTCACTTAGGTCCCACTCCAAAAACCATCTCCATTATTTTTTGGTTGACAAACATCAATTGAAGGTGATTGAACATGCACAACCACCAAAGCTTCCAAGGGTCCAACCTAGAAGGTGGTCTATTCTATAGAGACCACATCCATTGGTTGATGACTTCCACCATCATCAACCTTCTTCTTCCTCTATATAGTAGTAGAACCTAAATAACAAGGAAGAAATAATTATTCCCTAGCCCATTCCCAGTGAATGTATAGGATTTTCCTTATCATCTGATGATTCGCTTGTCTTCTAGTTTAAAGAACTTCCGCACATCATGCTTGCAACACAATCTTCTTCTGTGATGATGGCTTTCACTTCTTTTTTTCTTGTTGTTCTTGTTGTTGTTTCTGTGAGCGAGTAATCCTCTATCAAGGGTGTATGGACTAGACTAATTCTTTTCTCTAATATGGATCTTTTTTGGGATGGACCATTATATGCATAGAAATCAATAATTTTTATGCTTATATCCTAGGTTGATTAGTAGGTTTAGAATTTATCATGATCTTGGGTGTAGAGAACTTTGAACCCAAGATCTCGAATATCAATTTTTCTTATTAAAACCTTCATTAGAACTTAAAATATGTACTTTATGAGGTGATAGATGTATAATCTCTAGGTAATGCAACTTTGAGCTTAGAGTGATATATGTTTGAGTTTGAATCCTAGCACTAAAAGGAAAATTTCCCTAGCCTCGACATATACATGTTCATGCTTAATATAATGCAATGAGAGAGTGAATAACTAGCGATCATGAAATTCATACCACCCTATTGTTCCTATCCTTTAAAAAATCTAGTCTTTATTCCAACATTTTATTTATTACAATCTTATAGTATTCAACGATCAATACTTTTATGATATATACTAGTTCTTGCAAAGTTACTTTAATCATATCATTCATAAATATCTTGTCCTTTTGGTTTGATTAGGAACTATACTATGATAAGATCCATCCACTTGCAGGTGGTGATTGTTGTATGTTGGTTAAGGTAATCTGTAATGATTTCAACCCTAACAAATTTCCCTATGAAATATCATGCATGTCAACAACCCATAGAGTGCAAATGTCTCTTCAAGAACAAGATCAAAATTCATGGTTATGTGAACCTAAAAAGGTAGATTGGTAGCAAAAGGTTTCAAACAATCTCAATATGCTGACTGCAATGAAAATTTTTCACCAGTTTCCATTGCTAAATCCATCATGATTATGATTATCATTGCATCTTATCATGAATATGAGATTTTTACATGGGTACTAGAACAAAAAGGACACAAAGCCAAGGTTTATGATATGGATCATATTGTTTTAGGAGTTTGATCGATATATTAAAGACAAAAAGAGAAGCAAAAATGTTGTCATTGATCATCTTATCTGATTACATATCCAAGACAAAAACCCCACCCCTTCCAATGATTAAGTCCTATATGACCATTTGTTGAAGGTGACCACATTTACCCTATGGTATCCTAATTGTGTGCATTGTCTAGCTACAAAAGTTCTCCATCCATATTGCACCGAGAATGAAAGGTAGAAGTTCATGTCAGACATTCACCATTAACATTGGGATGAATGTTATCTTTACCAATCATAATTAGACAATCTTTATCGATGGTGCATCTCTAAAGATGAATCTCCTCCTATTCTTAAACAATGTCATTTTGGCCCAACTGGGGGCCACATGAACTATAAAATGATAGTACTCAAAGTCACCTCAATGTGGATTCTTTTGGACCTCTATCTTAGAGGATGCTCATAGATACATCAAGACAAGAGGGATGAGTTGCAACTCAATCTTTGGTAGGAAGTTGAGATCTTTGATGTTTAGAGTGTGTACTACATGAGTCAATTTCCCTCATGTTATGGATTCTTGTAGTTGTTGTCGATTATGTCTCTAAATCAATCAAAGATATCCCCATAGTTTCATGTGACTCTATACCTGTCATCAAGGTATTCAAGGAAATCATTTTTCTACGCTTTTGAGTCCACATTCTATCATTTTTGATGAAGATTCCTACTTTTTTGAGTGCAACTTTTGAATCACTCCTTTACGAGTACAATATCTCTCACCTTGTGGCTACTCCATACCACTCAAAACTGAGTGGTAAAGTGGAGGCCTCCAACTATCAAATCAAAACTATTATGGAGAAGACAATTAGCAGAACACAACAAGATTGGACACACATGTTGAATTGTATACTCTAGGCTTACTGAACTACTTACAAGAACCCATTGGGAACTACACCTTTCTTCTTGATTTGGCAAGTCTTGTCACTCACCATTGGACCCTGAACAAAAGCTTAATGGGTCATCAATAAGTTCAACTTCAACCTTTATGCCACAAAGGAAAATTGTCTACTTCAACTGCATGAGCTAGAAATGTTATAGCTGACAACATATAAGAATGCACACATTTACAAGGAGCATACAAAGATATGTCATGATGGCCACATGACAAGGAAACATCTTTAGGTCTAAGACCAAGAAACTATAGTCTTTGTATCTGACCAGGAAAGCTCAGGACTTGATGGTCAGTTCCATTCATTATCAAGCATATCTTTCCTCATGGAGCTATTCTTATTTGGAGTGAGAAGACTAGAGAATTCAAAGTAAATGGCCAGTAACTCAAACATTATTTCACAATCATTGATATGCAGGAAAACCAACCCCTCATGCTTCTCCCTCCAACATATCATGATTGAGTGGTGGCGAACAATTGACATTAAATAAAGGTACTTTGCAGGAGGCAACCTGAGTGTTAATTTTATTTGTGTCTATTTTTCTATTTTACTTCATAATTTTATTTAGTTACTTAGTACATCTCATGACAAGATTATATTTTCAAATAATTTTGATTGCATGTCAATAAATTTTTATGAATCAAGAGCAACTGCAGCTCGCGGACCGACCAATGACATTCTCCCCCTCCATCTAAAATTCATCATTTTCTCGAGGATAGTCAACTATCAATGTTCATGTGGAGGGTGGGTGGTGCATATTTCACTTTGAATGCAAAAGTATTTGTTTATAACTTATGATCTCATCATTACATTTACATATTACATTTATCTTTTTACAAAAAATATTATTTACAATAAACAAAGTCATTATATTGGCATCTTAGATATGAATCTTCTGTTTGCATCCATTCATATTATCATTACATAACTTTCCTTACTCGAAGCAAAACATAACACTAGAAAGCTTTTAAAAAAAATAAATGACTAGAAATCATCCTTTGTTGCCTAGGAACCTAAACATCATGGTGACTGGAAAAGATGGAAAATATTAGAGGAACTGAGAGGGATCAAACACATTGTTCTTCTAACTGAATAGTGAAACAAACTAATGGAACCATCAATTTTCCCTTATCATGTCACCATATGAGCATAATGGGACTAGGAGAACAACTTGGTGCATTGAATTGTAGATCAAACTACATTGTGGTGTGACTACACTTCTATCATTTTCTTACCTTCCATCCATCAAAAATAAAATAAAAATCCATAATAAGTGTTGAACTCCATGTATGTGTGGAAAAACCCTTCCTACTTTATCTGCTTTCTTCAATACCCCTCTCTATGTAATGGAGGGGCATATCACAAAACATAAAGAAAAATAACAACTGCAAATTATTTATATTGTAATATATGTATTTGAACAAATATATGTAATCCCAAGGATAGATTTGCATCATGATTTGGAAACCCCCTTCTCTCCATTTTAAACCCAAGAATATAATGAATGTTCATTTTGATAATCATTTCAGGCACCCCAATATTGGATCAAATATACTTGTTGTTCTACGGGATTATCAAAATTTTCACAAAGCTCTTGGATATGCTTGGCATTTAGGGATAGTGATGAGGAATTATTTTTTGGAAGAAAAAATAGAAAGGAAGAAATGAATAGATGTATTTTATGATCTCAAGAAGTTGGGAATCTTTACCATATTGGGTGCTAGGTAAATGATAATGAAATGGAGGTGAGGAAATCTCATGGTTTGACTATTTTAGATTTTGTGTTACTTGCGGATGAACAAATTGTTAGTTAGAGATTATTTGATGAATTCATTTTCACCCCAGTTGTAGTTGTATTTTTATTCTAGTTTTGCATTCATTTTTGTCATTTTACTTTTGAATTAGCATACATTTAGGTCTTCATAATTTTATGTAAATATGTAGGGTTTTGATTCAAACTGTGGTTTTTAGTGTAGGTTTCAACTTAATATCTCATGAACCAACATAGAAGATGGTAGTCTCACTAACAGGCTAGCAATCAAAAGAAATTGTGGAACAAATATATTGTATTGTTGTTGTCCATCCCTTCACTATTCAATGGTTCCATTAGTTGATTCCTTATGGGCGTAGACCCTTTTAACACACACTAAAATCCCCCTCCTATGGGTGGCTTTGCATCACTCCACAATTCTTTTCGATGACAAATGATGGAAGCCATTATGGCAGTTGACAATTGATGGAAGCCTTTCCATCAATTTCCATCTTTAGTGTGCTTCCATCAGTTTGTGTCACTCTTCCATTCCAAGGGTCGAAAACTGATGGAAGTCAAATGTGTGGCTATTGGTGGTCTCCTTCCAATGTAAGTTCTATGTTTGTCTTCAAATGAAAATATTGGTTCCTCTTCTGATAGAGACCCAACATCTTCCTTCCTATCATCATTCTACATTTTCCTTTGATGGTTGTGTTGTATTCAGCCTTCAAATGGAATCCCTCAACCATCAACTGAAGGAATTCCTACAATCTTCCTACCAATGGAAAGGATGGATTTTTCTCCTGATGGATTCTTTAGCTATGCCTTTTGGTGGAACCCTAGCACTCTCTAGCCGATGGTTCTCCTAACCCTTTACCTACTGATAGAAATGGTGTTGGTCACAGACCCTTCCTATGCCTCCTTTCATTGTCCTTGACCTCCATTGAAGCCAAAATTGTAACTGCATGGTTGATCAAATCATTCCAAACCCTAGCCTCCTCCTATACATATAAGGCCACCATCTCTAAAAAGTGGGCACTACCATCGACGCCTGTAGGCTACCACATTCATCTCCCAACATCCATCCCAAAAACCATAAATTATTTCCATGAGTTTACTAAATGACAAACAACAACACTTCAACCTCCACTTGTGCCAGGGGTCCAAGGTTTTGACTTTGAGAGAGGTTTATCACATGGCACCTCTTTCCATAGATAGATGAACTCTACTTTTATTGACCTAACATTCTCTCCTCATGGTGATCTGATCCAACCTTGGTGGAAGAAGATGACACCCTATAAGTCTCCTCCAGCAAACATTAGAGGACTTACTTTTTTGCTGCATCAAATGGCATCATCCAGACCTCGAGGACAAGCATATGAATACCACGATCACACCTTCGTTGTCTACTATAATGATGGATTCTTTAATTTCTTCCATTGTTAATCTTATTACTACTGCCATGAGCAAGTAGTGCTTTCTCTACGTGGGAGTAGTCCTTTTGTTCTCTTAATTGCACCTCTTATTGCACAAAGCATAACATGTTTAGAATCTATTATTTTATTATTTTATTCTTTCCCGATCATCAAATATACATATTTATCATATCTTGGGTGTAGAGTAACTTTGATCCCAAGATCTAGAATGTTGTTTGATTCTTGTTAAACCCTTGATGAGAACTTTGGATAGGTATTTCCTGAGGCGATAGATGTATGATCTCTAGGTAGAAAGATAACAATGATATATATCCTGGTTTTTATCATAATGTGGGGATTTACCTAGCCACAACATGTTTTTTCACTCTCAGTATGATGCAGTGAGACAATAAATGATATGTAGTGGTGGTGAAATCCATTCTACCCTAGTGTCTTTATCAATTGATTTATCAACCATTAATTAGATTTTTCTATTTTAATGTTAGTAGAATAAAAAAGCATCCTACTTGTGTGTTAAATACTAGCTCTTGTGTGGTTTCCCTAGATTGTTCTTAAATATGTTGTCCTTGGGGTTAGATTATTTAACTATACTAAAACAAGATATGTCTGCTTGTGCATGGTGATTATGCTACATAGTCTAGGTAAAAATCTAAGGACTCTTCCCAAGGCGAATTTTCCTATGCATTAACACACATGTCAGATACCTACTATCCTAACCATTATTATGTCTCTAGATGAATCTAGAGACTACTCTACTATTTGACACTCTCATCTAGAATGATGCTACATCTCTGTCTTAGGTTACATAAACACTCACTGGCTTTTTATTTGTGGTAACAATTTCATATATACATATACTTATACTTGAAATAAGTGTTTCCAATGTATAAGAATGCGATAGAAATTCTCCATAGTGTGCTTCAAAGAAGTCAAAACCAAAATGAGTTAGCCACTAATTAGACATTCTAGTACCATGACACCTAGAAAACCAACAAGAACATGGTGCACACTTTTTTAGCTACCCAAAACACATCTCACAAACATATGTTCAAGGTTTTCATTGATACGATCTTCCTCTTATCATGATCCTAAACCCACAACCAACACTACATGATAAAACATGAGGAAAAAAAAAGGTTCCAAGAATACACATGCCTACACCTACTTGTAGAAAATATGGATTCTAACTAAAGGGTAATTCCACTTAGTCCACATGAAAAATTTATTAAGTTTTCACGGTTGAGACATAAGGAAGAGTTAAATTGTGTTTTGTGTGAGAAAATGATTGGTGCAGTTGTTGTTCATGCTCTAATACCATTTGTAACAAAGATGTTTATTACGCGAACTTGAACTCCAAATAACTAGAATGTCAATGAAGAATTGCTCAAGTGTGTGTCCCTAACATGGTAATATTAAAGCATGAATGTGGAAATGTAAATATTAGGATACATGAACAAATAACTAGATATATACATCAAAGATTCTTAATACTCAACAAGTATTGTTAATAGCAAGATTGTTTATTAAATCATTTTAGTTGCACATTGAAGAGTGCATTATATAGATCTGATTATGTGCACTAAGCTAGGATCTTACAAAAGGTGCAACCTAAACACTTACTCACCAACTATCACCTCCCAAACTATCTTTGAACCTAAAACATAGGAGAACCTTGCATGCCAACACACAAGGTGTTTAGTACAAGGCAAAAAAAATACATATAATTTGAAAGATTTGTAGAAGTAAATGAACAAGAAGAAAATATTTAGGTACTTGCAAAATGGAAACCCATGATTTAGTCATTTTACTACATTATACAAATACTATCATATATCATAAGGCTTGTGACCAACAATTTTGTTAGAAGGGGTTTTTGTGGGTGCTTAAGGCTCAAAACCATTAGCTAACCTTGATTCTACTTGAAAGCACTTCAAATGAACAATCTCATTGAGCAAAATCTATTTTAAGATTTATATAATGGAGATATCTTATATGTTCAAGTTATAATATCAATGAGACAAAACACAGAGTACAATGCAATGATACTACATGCCAACATTTACAAGTAAACAAGCAAACATACAAATCACGATTCAAGCAAGACTATTGTGATCACACAACTGTTAAATCCCATGCACCTGATTCATAAACTCTTAACCTATCTTTGATCATATATATCACAAGTAACACCTGATTAAGAACATATAAGCCTTAGTAAGAAAGGTTCAACATGTTACTTATATATTAGGTCCACCATTATGGTTGCGGTCAAATTAGGTTGAAGGATTCTTATCTACATATTTCATGATATTTTACCTTTTAGGGTTCATCACAAATGTGTGGTTCAAGTTTCAAGTAATTTTCAATTTTCAAATTATATTATATTCTTATTACAAAATTTATAGTACCTATGTAAATTTTAGGGCCACATGATCCACAATAGGGTAAACAAGGAAATGATTAACAACAACATGAAGTTCCACTAATATATGATATTACATCATCAAGACAAGGATAAGAACCACAATTGAGCATTAGGTGGATGTCCCCAAGAGTCTACACATCATATACCAACATTAGGTCCAACACTCCCACAAACATGCATAATTAGGGTTTAGGAATGGAAACTCTAATCGGCTAAGAATTACTATTTTGATGACATATGAATACAGAATTTGATAAGTATAGCTGCTCATTAAATGATTTTTCATATTTTATTGTAACTCTGATTAAGTTGAAATTTGTATATTATTTGGATATATCAAATGTGAGTAGTTTTGAAAAATATCAGATTTTTGAATATTTCTATGATATGTTTTTAGGTCGAGTTTGCCCAGGACAAACTCAACTGATCATGTATTCAAATTGAAATACAATAATGTTGTAAATGAATTTTATCTTTTGATTGGTATGTCCAATTGATCTGAAATTTGAATTAAAATTTAGAAGCATCAGCATATACATTCTGATAAATTTTAATAATTTATAGATGATGTTTGGATGATTTTTGGATAATTTCTATAGAGAGGGGTGTCGGTCGAGTTTGAAACTCGACTCACAATGTTGTAGACTGCAATATAACAGTGTAGTATTTGATTTTTATTTATTTATTGATAAACTAAATGATATGAATTTTTTATCGTATCTTCAAAACTCAATTTCAGATAGTCTATTAAATTTTCATAATTTTTGGAAGACTTTTGAGTTCTACAGAGTGTGGTGTCAATCGAGTTTATAACTCAACCAACAACCAGTCTGAACAAAATAAAAATACAATGAAGGGCTTGTTTCCAATTGTTCTAAGCACCCCAATTCATCTATATGACTAACCTAACACACAAGGAACTCTCATAACTCGTCATTAGTGTCCAAGAAATGAAATTATTGAGAAAGAGGAGAGGTAGGGTTTTGAGAACAGTAAGTGCTGGAGATGTTGACCTAGGGTTTCTTTATCCGAGATATTATGAAATAAAGTAAGTTTGGCATCTTTGCATATCATTTCATGGTGAATCTTCTCTCACATGTCAACAATAAAACTAATTTGAATCAGAATCACATCGAATCACCCCCTTTCTCACTCTTTCTCATCTAATCTCCATTTCAAGGGTTTCTGAGTTGAGAGGAAAAAGAAATGGATTCCGTGGCTAGAGTTTGATTGGTCTTCTAAAAAAATTAGAGTTTGACCTACATTGTAACGATAGTCGAACAAATCATTACTAATTAAATGGAATTAAACATAAACAACAGATTAACAAAAATCACTAAAAATTAAAACCATTTTGCAAATAAATCCATTTCTAGGAAAACTCGTTAAGGAAGAACGAAAACGTGATACATCATTGTTCACATTGTACATACACTATACCATCTCTTCTCGAGGATAACATATAATAGTCGCTCTATTAAAACCCATACTGGAGCAACATAAAACCTTGAGGCATTCAAGCCAAAATCTCAGATTATTCATGAAACTAGTACAAACCAACTCCAAGGACCTAAGAGTATAGAGACGATACATAAGACTTCTATTTACAAGACACGACAGACAGTACACTCAACCTGAGCTATCACTGCTGCCTCAGTTGTTGTTCCTCCTTTGCAAAAGGATCTTCACCTCCTCATGCACATCCACCTAAAAATTTGGATCCCACAGGGGTGAGACAATTGTAATTGTCCCAGCGAGAGATATAACTCTCCGTCGACCATATTATTATCACAGATTAAACATTTATAAACTGAGCATAGGTTGTTTTTATATTAATAAGTAGGATAATTCTTTATATGAAAAAAATGAAGTAATCTTCTTTCTTAAGGAGAACATTGCATCTACCCATGGTAGAGTTATCAATCATCTATGTGCCTTGCAGGGAATGTAAAGAAACATAAATAACATCTATCCATTAAGGATGCATAAAAGAAATGTAACATGAGCCAATGATTTTTGTATTCAATCCTTAAGCATACATGTTATACGGCTGATTACATTTTACAATCACACTTATGCCCTGAGGAGATGAGGTATACCACTCATACTCCAACCGACCATTGTGAAGTCAAAATCAGTACCATACAAGGTCAATGGCAGAGCCGGCTTCCAAGATCTCACCCGTCTCGACCAGTCTGAGACCACAGGTAGGACATCTCGTGTCACTACTAAATAGCTTTCTAGGGTATACTGGCAACTTCATTGTGTAGAGCTACAATGCCAACTACACTCTCTTCGGGAGAGAAAGATCTCATGTTTACCTAACATCCATTCCGACCTTCATCTTTGGGAGATTCGTGATACATCCATCCTGACACATATAATGAAGGATTGAGAGATCTCGTGTTTATCTCACGTCAATACAACATTAGGGTGTATGGATATTTTCTCCCATCACCCCCACATATTAAAAAATATGCGGTCTTCGGGTTATGCCGCAGAGCAACCTATTTCACCATTCAGGAAGGGACCTGGCGCCGAATGGATCCATGGTCAGGGCACTACATGATGAGATTCCACTTGGTTAATTAAGTACATTACTATATTCTTTTAGCATCAGTCAAGTTTTCAAACATGAATTATTATGACAAATGGTACAAAGAAAAGTATAATACATCTATCAAGTACTTTTTCAAATCTCTAGAACACATATAACATTTAGGATCTCAAACCCTTATCACATTATTGGGAATTTCTCTTTTTTTTAACATAATCATCATCCTGATTACTAAATCTAGGTATTCAAACCCTTAGTTCATCACATAACATTATTACCTCTATAACAGATAACCATTACCTGTAGGTCCTTAGACCAAGGTATTCATTTCACTTATTGTGCAAGTATTCACATGGCTCATCAGGCCATTACACATCTTGTCACCTCTCACTAGGAAACAACTTATTCACATGGCTCACAAGGTCATTACACATCTTGTCACCTCTTACTAGGCAACAACTTATTCACATGGCTCACAAAGCCATTGCACATCTTGTCACCTCTCACTAGGCAACAACTTATTCACATGGCTCACAAGGCCATTGCACATCTTGTCACCTCTCACTAGGCAACAACTTATTCACATGGCTCACAAGGCCATTAATCATTATACTTATTATACAAGTATTTAACATGCCTTACAAGGCTTATGCAATAAAAGAAATACAACCTTCCCATCATTAGGGTTAGGGTTTTCCTTTCTTATCGATTAGGGTTTCTCTTACATATCATTACCCTTCATTAGGGTTTTCCATTATTGACCATTTAGGTTTTCAAGGTCATATTATCAATGATCAAACACGAATTCATTGCTCCACACATCTAGGAGCAAACATTGATATCATAAGTATTCAATCATACTTATTTATTCTCATCATTTATCATTAAATGAATCATCAACACAAGGTATGAGTTCCTCTCTCATACTTACTAGGGTATGATTACATCATACTTTATAAACTTGGCTTAACCCTTTCTTAAGGTATGTTAGAACACACTTATCAAAGTGCATTAAACTTATTACATCTCAATTTAACAATTGACATAACACACTTCATGTGTTACTCACCTTGAAATGTTGGATGTGATATCTATCATGTCTTTATGTATCACTTCCCTAATCACTTTTAACTTGCTTAAGTTCATCAACTTATCTTGTATTAGGGTATTTCCCATACTAATACTTTATGCACTAGCCCATCACATTCATCATGTAATGTATTGGTCATAAGTCACACAATTGAATTATTCAACCATCATTAATGATATGGACTCATCTCGGGTTAAGGCATTATTGATATAAGGTTGTCCATTATCAACCGCTCTAGGTGTTTCACCTATCAAGGTATTAACCACACCATCACTTGGTGTTACACTCATTACTCATAAGAGTGTCTTACCCTCACCTTTACAAGGTGTGTAGGGTAAAATCATGTGCATATGATCACCATATCGGTTGTAGATGTATAAACACCACTGTATCGGGCTGGAGATGTATGAACACTCACCATATCGGGTTAAGATTTGCACTTGTCTCCATATCGGGCATGATGTATCTTCTTTACCTCATATTGGGCACAAGGTATATGTATGTGTCGCCCATGATACTTATGAGGTATCAACCCATCACCATGTCAGGTTAGAAGTACATTCAATCACCCTATCGGGCTAGTCACCATCTAGGGTTAGCCATGACGGGCTAGGGTTTCCATATCATTTAGGGTTGTGTATCGTGCAACCCTACTATGAAACCCTATCGTGAAACCATGTCGTGCAACCATGTCATGCAACCATGTCGTGCAACCATGTCATACAGCCATGTATGTCGTGCAATAACTTGTTACTCTTCACCTATATCGGGTTACCCAAATTAGGGTTTCTTGTCAACTTACAAGTATACAATTGACCTTGTATTGTGCATGGAGTCTATAATAGACTTCCTATCATGAAAGAGGTGTATACTACACCCCCATATCATGCAACAAGGTATAGAATCATATCCATATCATTTTAGTGAAGTAGGTACCTCATCATATCGGGTTAGAGGTGCTTTCATGTATGCTTGCACCCAATATCACTTTTATAAGGTGATACCATCATATTCAAGCTCTAGACCATAGTTCTAACTGTTATAGTTCATGGAAACAGGTCTAAGAAACTACTAGAACTCATAACTTCATCAACTATTTCAGGAAATTTCGGAATTAAAAGTAATGCATTAAGTATAGCAATTTAGGTGATGAATAATAACATGGTTGAGTTCAAGTTATATAACCCGCCTTAAGAACAACTTCAAAGCTCCAAAGCTCCACGTTCCTAAGGTTGAATATGACTTATGAAAATTCCAAGCCTCATTCACAACGAATCACCATGGATAAGCAATTAGTGAAGAAGAAAAGAAAGGAAGATCAAAACCCTAAAATCATGCTTCAATTCAAGGTTGAAGATGATCTTATCCTTACCTTAGGGTTAAGTATGAGCTCCTTCTTGCTCCTTAACACCTTTGAACGATACACTAGTGTCCTTTCACGATATGGCAACCCTCTTGAATGATATGGCACTTACTTGCACGATATGCCACTCAACTCTTCACCCTATTGGCCGATATCACCTTATATGGCCAATTTCACCTACTTGGTCGATATGCTCTTTCCATGGGTGATATCTCAAGGCCCATGCACGATACCACAGCATCCCTTCACGATATGGGAGCCCTATGCACGATACCTTAGGTTAGGAGGGTGGCAAGGGTCACAAAATTACACCAAGGGGTGAAACTAGGGGTATATATACTTGTTCATGAAGGAAGGCAAAAATGAGGTGTCAACATTTGGAGCTAGTAGGTGCCACGTGTCATGCATGGGTGACACGTGTACATGCATGAATCAAAATTTTTCTTTACATTCAAAAATGTTGAGGATCATCTAGAGATGCAAATTCGTCCATTTCTTATCCATTTGGATAAGTCATCTAGGTTTAATCACTATTTTAAGTCAAGCTGATACACTTTTTTTTAAGGAAACTTGTTGACCATCACACCTCACCTCCTTGAGGTGCTTTGCATGATATGGACTTTTCCAAGAGTTCACAAAATGATATGGGACACCTCCTTGGGCTCCATGGCCGATAGGCACTCATATATAAGCTTTTCAACTTGATACAACTCAAGTTAAGCTTTCAAATTCAACCCTTTTTCTTGGTCATTTCATCACCAAGAGTATCATCATTCATAATTGATCCAAACATGGTGTCTCATTCATTATATATCCTCTAAATGATACATAGAGTAAGTAGGGACATTCTAGAGGTGTTAATTTGCATACCAACCCCACATTTTGGGTAAATTACAATTTGTAGCAAAATCGGTGCTCAAGGTACCAACATTGTTCAAACAAGTTCAAACATGGAATTTAGGATTTCCACAAGCCACCACCTTGCATCATTCTCTCTATAATGATGCTACAACACATGAGGCATGTTCAACATGTGACATTTTTCATTATAGCCCCTCAATTTGGGTAAATTGCACTTTGGTCCAAAACAAAGGAAAATTGCTCAAACAACATTCAATCGGGACCAAACTTGAAACATGAGTGTGTCACATGATAACAAAGCACCTTAGAGGATTATATTAAAGTTATAAGAAACTTTATTAGCCAAAACAAATAGGGTTACCTCATAACCCAGGTTAGGGTCGTTACAAGTTATAAACCCCTAACAAGGATTTCGTCCCCAAAATCCCAGGTAAAGGGAGACATATATTATTTATTCATCATATCATCAAGTCTCCACATAACATATTAATGTTATGGAGATGCCATAGAACTTTGATCAACACAAAGTTCTTTCACCCATAATTATCATAGAATCGGTCACACATAACACGTACTCCACTTTCTTTTTCATTATTGACTGTAGAGTCCACTCTGTGTCAGGTAGCACTTTTCTTATTCAGAGAAACATTATACATACCTTATTTAACTCAGGTGTCAAACCTTACTAATTTGTCACCTTTCTCAACTTACAACTTTATGTGACAAGATTCTTGATTATGGGGAGTCTCCCATACTCCCCATTTAGTTTAGCATTTCACTTTCAAGAAAAGACCAGAGTTATGTTTTGTCACCCACTTGTGACTACAAGTATTATCATGCATCTGTTGTACCACCCAAATCTGCTGACACAACACTAAACTTTCTTATGACTTGTATCAATCACCCCTAACATATGATGTTTGTACTATTTTATATAACTAGACTGATTTCTCATTTGGTCATTCCAAGTAACCAACATAAATCATTTGATTAGGAGTTATGTTTTTTGTGATGATCCGACCACAAATCAAATCATCACCAGTAAATAATTGCAGAATTACTATAAGAAGCAGATTAACAAAAATCACTAAAAATTAAAATCATTTGCAAAGAGATCCATTCCCAAAAAACTCTTAAGAAGAGGATCAAAGTATTACATACATCATGGTTCACTTTGTACATACCATGTACCATCTCATCTCGAGGATAACATATAACGGTTGCTTTTACCAAACTATACATAAGCAAGATAAAACCTCGAGGCATACAAGCCAAAATCTCATATCGATCATAAAACCACTAAGTACCGACTCCAAGGACCTGAGAGTACAAAGACGACATATAGGACTCATATCTACATGACACGACAGACAGTAACTCAACCTGAGATGTTACTGCTACTCCTGCTGCTGTTGTCCTCCCTCTGCTGTATGGTTCCTACCTCCTCCTCCGTGTCAACCTAAAATTTTGGATCCCACGGGGGTGAGACAATTGTAATTGTCCCAGTGAGAGATATAACTCTCCACCGATCATATTATCATTGCAGATAAACAGTAGTAAACTGAACAGAGGATTCTTTTATATTAATAAGTAGTATTAATCACTATTTAAGCAGAATAGAGCAATATCATCTTTTAAAGTATTGCAACCATGTATGATAAATCAGTAATTCATCTATTCATTTTATAAGGAATATGAAGAACATGTATAACATCTATCCATTTAAGATGTATAAAAGTAGTGTATCATCAGCCAATGATTTCCGTATTTAATCCTTAAGCAAATATGTTACACCACTGATTACATTTTACAATAACACTTATGCCCTGGGGTGATGAGGTATACCGCTCATACTCCAACCGACCACGACGGCGTAAAGCATTGGTTCCATACGTAAGTCAATGGAAGAGCCGGACTCCATGACCTCATCCTCCTCAGTCAGTGTGAGTACAAAATGCAGGACATCTTGTGTCTCTGCTAAATAGATTTCCAGGGTATACTGGCAACTTCACTATAGAGCTACAGCGGCGGATGCACTCTCTTTGCAATCGAGAGATCTCGTGTTTATCTCACATCGATCTGGCATTAAACATCATCAGGAGATTCATGTTACATCCATCCCGGCTTATATAATGAAGGATTGTGGGATCTCGTGTTTATCTACCACCAATCCCGCATTAGGGTGTCAGGATATTTTCCCCCATCACCCCCACATACTCAAAAGTATGCCCTCCAGAAGATCCCATGGGAAAACCTATTTCACCATCACCAGCTACTGACGATGATGGATCTATGGCCAGGGATCTTCATGATATGATTCCACTTGATTAATTAAGTAAATTCCCATATTCTTTTAGCATCAGTCAAGTTTTAAAACATAAATTATTATGACAATGCTACAAAGGAAGGTGTAATACATCTATCAAGTGCTTTTCAAAAACTTTATATAACCTTTAGGATCTCAATCCCTTATTTCATTAGTGGGAAGTCTCATCCCTCAACAATATCATCATCATGATTACTAGATCTGGGTATTCAAACCCTTAGTTCATCACTGAACATTGTTACCACTTATCAGGCAACTATTACCTCCAGGTCATCTGACCAAGGTATACATGATACTTGCTAACACAAGCATCTCACATGGCTAACAAAGCCCATTAAACATCTTGTCACCTCTCACTAGGCAACAATTAATATTATGGCTCACAAGGCCCATTAAGTATTTCCAACAAATAAAACATCATAGCTCATACCTGGCTATGCTCATCATCCCATGATACCTGCATGGTTAGTATACATGATGACAACCATATCAAATACATATCAACACCATGCAATACAATGGTAACACCACTATTCCTTCATTAGGGTTAGGGTTTCCCATTTCTTATTGAGTAGGGCTTCACATACCATCACCCTATATTAGGGTTAGGATTTCAAAATCACTTTATCAAGGATCAAACCCTAATTCCTACTTTACACATATTAGAAACATTAATGAATGTACATTACATGTTTAGTTCACAAGTATGAGTTTTTCTCTCATCCTCTCTAGGATGTTGATCACTTCATACTTTATTAAGTTGGCTCAACCTTTCCTTCAAGGTACATTAGCCTACTTAATAATTAATCATTAAACTCCATACTACTCAATGTATGACTCGATATAAAACACTCCATGTGTTTCTCCATCAAGTATATTGCAATTTAAGGTACTTCCACACCATATCATTTTAGAGGTGTATGTATGCTAGCTTAGCCCATATCGGGTTGAAGGTGTGTGGTTGAGTGTTTGACCTCTTCAAACCTTCATGGCCACGACCTACCCTTCACCATGGGTTAAGTGACAGGATAGACAACTGTTTTAACCACTATCAACCCAAAGTACAAACCAATGCACACCACTATCGATTTCCAAGTAAACTAGAGCTACTTTTCCATATCGAGTTGAAGGTGTGTGCTTGTGTGCTTTCGCACGATATTGATGATGTCATCATTATCAACCTCAAGATCCTTGTTCTTACTGTTATAAGTCATGGACCACAGTCCAATGAAGCTTTTAGAACTCAAAGGTTCAACAATTATTAAAATAAAATTGCAAGTAGTTCAACAAGTATGGCAAAATTGAAGGTGCATAATAATATAATTGGGTTCAAGTTATATAACCCGCCTTAAGAACAACTTCAAAGCTCCAAGATCCAAAGCTCCACGTTCCTAAGGTTGAAGATGAACTTCACAACTCCTCTATATGCAAAGAATCGCCATGGATAAGCAATTGGTGAAGAAGAAAAGAAAAGAAGATCAAAACCCTAAATTCATGCTTCAATCCAATGTTGAAGATGATCATTGCCTCACCTTAGGGTTAAGTTTTGAGCTCCTTCTTGCTCCTTAACACCTTTTCACGATACACTAGTGTACTTGCACGATATTCCAACCCTCTTGCATGATATGGCACTCACTTGCACGATATTCCACTCAACTCTTTACCCTATTGGCCGATATTACCTTATATGGCCAATTTCACCTACTTGGGTGATATGCTTTTGCTATGGGAAATATCCAAGGGACTATGCATGATACCCTTACTTTCCTACACAATACAAGGTCTCTATGCACGATACCTTAGGATATGAGGGTGGTAAGGGTCGAAAAATTTCACTTAAGGGTGAAACTAGGTGTATATATACTTGTTGTTCATGGAAAAAGGTAAAAATGAGGTGTCAACATTTTGAGCTAGTAGGTGCCGCGTGTCCATGCATGGGTGACACGAGTACATGCATGCATAAACATTTATCTTGACATGAAAAACAGTTGAGGATCATTTGGATATAAAGATTCGGCCATTACATATCCTTTTGAATAAAATATATTAATTAATTCATCACTTTATGCACAACCCATCACAATTTTGCTAAGAAAGTTGTAACCCATCACAACTCACCTCCTTGAGGTGCTTTACATGATATGGAATTAGCCAAGAGTTCACAAAAAGATACTAGGCTTCTCCTATGGCTCCTTGGCCGATAGGCTTTCAAATATGAGCTTTTCAACTTGATACAACTCAAGTTAGAGCTTCATATTCAACCCCTTTTCTTGGTCATTTCATCACCAAGATTACCATCATTCATACATGATTCAAACATGGTGTCTCATTCATTATCTTTCCTCTAAATGATACATATAGGAAGTAGTAACACTCTAGAGGTGGTAATTTGCATATTCACCACACATTTTAGGTAAATTACAATTTGTTCCAAAATTGGTGCACAATGCACATACATTATTCAAACAAGCTACAACTTGGAATGTAGGCTTTACACAAGCCATCCTTTAACATAATTCACTCTCTTATGATGTTAGAACACACGAGGTACATTCAACATGTGACATTTTGCAATATAGCCCCTCATCTTGGGTAAATTGCACTTTATGCCCAAACTATCATATAATGCACAAACAGTTTGCAAATAAGCTCAAACTTGAAAATTAAACTCTACAAGAGTCTTAATTACTTTTCAAAAGATTAAAACAAGTTTGTAAACAACTTACTTAAGAAAAAAATTCTAGGGTTAGGCTATAACCCAGGTCAGGGATGTTACAATTATCAACCCCTAACAAGGATTTCATCCTTGAAATCTCAAGAGAAAAGAGAAGGGTACTTCCTCCTCATCTCTTCCTCTAGATCCCATGTGGCTTCTTCAATGCCACGGTGATGCCATAGAACTTTCACAAGAACTATGTCTTTCTTTTTCAACTTCTTGATTCTTCTATCAAGAATCATCATTGGACCTTCCTCATATGATATATCCTCATTTAATTCTACCTCTATAGGTTGCAACATCAAATCTGTATCGGGATGACATTTTCTCAACATAGATACGTGGAACACTGGATGTAGTTTATATAGCTCAGGTGGCAACTCCAACCTATAAGCTACCTTTCCCATCTGTTCTATCACTGGATAAGGTCCCATAAATCTAGGAGCTAATTTACCCTTTTTCCCAAATTTGCGAACACCTTTCCAAGGAGAGACTTTGAGATACACCCTGTCTCCAACTTGGAATTCTAAGGGTCTACGACGCTTGTCAGCATAAGACTTCTGTCTATCCTGTGCGGCTTTCAACTGTTGTTGTATTACTTTAATCTTCTCAGTTGTCTGTTGTACTAACTTAGGACCCAGAAGTTGGTATTCTCCTATTTCATACCAGCATAATGGAGATCTACAACGTCTACCATATAAGGCTTCATATGGTGCCATAACAATACTGGTCTGGTAACTATTGTTGTAGGCAAACTCTATCAGGCTCAAATGTATATCCCAACTTCGTACAAATTGAAGAACACATGCTTTAAGCAAATCTTCCAAAGTATATATAGTCCTCTCAGACTGCCCATCTGTTTGAGGGTGAAAAGTTGTGCTAAACTTCAACTGAGTACCCAAGGCTTTATGTAGTCATTCCCAAAAATGACTTGTAAAGTGGGGACCTCTATCAAATACAATTGTAGCTGGAACCCCATTAATCACACTATCTCATCTATATAGATCTGTGCAAGTTTCTCAGCAGTATAGGTTGTTTTGACAGGAAGAAAATGTGTTGACTTAGTTTACCTATCAACTATCACCCAAATGGAATCGTGACTTTTGGCTGTTCTAGGTAAACCAACCACAAAGTCCATGGTAATGTGATCCCATTTCCACTGTGGTATAGGTAAAGGTTGCATTGTTCCTACGGGCTTCTAATGTTCAGCTTTAACCTGCTGACACACTAGACATCGCATAACAAACACAGCTACATCTTTCTTCAAACCAGGCCACTAATACATATCTTTTAAGTTATGATACATTTTGGTACTCCCTGGATGCATTGCATACATGGACGAATGGGCTTCCTCCATGACTAACTTCCTCAAGTCATTGGCATCAGGTACTACCATCCTACCATGGTAATAGACTACCTCATCCTCTGACTCATGAAAACCGTCCCATTTCTCACTACCATACTCTGACCTGATCTGTTGAATCACAGTATCAGCATGTTGTGCCTCTTTGATCTATTGTTTCAGAGTAGGTTTCACTTGCATCTCAGCTAACAGTCCAGCTAACAAAGATACTTTAAGATGTACATTGTTTTGTCTCAATGAGAAAGCATGTCTCGTTTAAAGCACACTAAAGAGTTCAACTGTTCTTTATCTATGGTTGGCGATGATGATTTTCTACTTAGTGCATCTGCCACTACATTAGCTTTTCCTGGATGATAATCAATTGTACAATTTTAGTCCTTGATTAACTCCATCTAGCGGCGTTGTCTCATATTCAACTTGTGTTGTGAGAAGATATACTTTAAGTTCTTATGGTCTGTGAAAATTTGGAATGTTTCTCCATAGAGATAATGTCTCCAGATCTTCAACGCGTGAACCACTGCAACTAATTCTAGATCATGTGTCGGATAAAATTTCCTCATGTTTCTTAAGCTGTCGGGAAGCAAAAGAAACTACATGATCACTCTGCATCAGCATACATCCTAGACCATTCTTGGAGGCATCACAGAAAATAATGTATCCCTTTCCCTGCTCAGGTAAAGTTAATACAGGTGCAGTGGTCAACCTTTCTTTCAACAACTGGAAAGAATGCTGACACTTGTCATTCCAGACAAAAGGAACTTCCTTCCTGGTCAACTTGGTTAGGGGTAAGGCAATAGAACTGAAGTCTTTAATAAACTTTCTGTAATAACCTACCAGGACTAAGAAACTGCAAATCTCAGTCGGTGTCTTGGGCTGTTCCCACCCTAATACAGATTCCACTTTCTATGGATCAACACGAATACCTGAAGCAGATATAATGTGTCCAACAAAAGACACTTCTGACAACCAAAACTCACACTTGCTAAACTTAGCATATAGCTTGTGCTGTCTCAACAATGTCAAGGCTTGACGAAGGTGTTGTTCATGTTTTTGACCATCTCTACTGTATATCAGGATGTCATCTATAAAGACTACTACAAACTGATCAAGGAATGTCCGGAAGATTCTATTCATCAGCTCCATGAATGCAGCTGGTGCATTAGTTAGTCCAAACAACATAACTACAAATTCATAATGACCATACCTTATCCTAAAGGCAGACTTAGGTATGTCACTCTCCTTGATACGTAATTGATGATATCCTGACCTTAAATCTATCTTAGAGAATACTATTGCACCATGCAACTGGTCAAACAGATCATCTATCCTTGGCAAAGGATATTTTTTCTTAATTGTCACCTTGTTGACATGTCTATAGTCTATGCATAATCTCATAGACCCATCTTTCTTTTTAACAAAAAGAACCGGAACACCCCACAGAGAAGTACTTGGTCGAATCAAACCTTTCTCAAGAAACTCATGTAACTATTTCTTAAGTTCTGCCATCTCAGCTGGCGCCATCCTATAAGGTGGTTGATCTATAGGTTGCGTACCCGGGATTAGATTAATCTCAAAATCAATCTCTCGGGGTGGAGGAACATCTAGAAGTTCTTCAGGAAACACATCCTCAAACTCCCTAACAACCGGAACTTCAGAATGACTAGAACTCTCTGATCTGGAATCTATCACATGTGCCAAGAATGCAAAGCATCCTTGTCTCATCAACTTTTCTGCTACCATAGCTGACACTAGACAGGTTGGAAGAATCTTTCTGTCCCCCTAAAAGACCCATGTATCACCATTGTCTGTAAACATAGCTTGCTTGGAACCACAATCCAAGACAACCTTATACTTTTCTAGGGTGTCCATCCGAAGAATTATGTCAAACCCTTGCATCTCAAGTGGTATAAGATCCACCTGAATGTTGTGTTCTGAAAAGGAAAGAACACAGGGAGAACATACCTCTCGCAACACCGTAGATCCGACTAATGGAGTTTCTAATAACAAGTTATCTGCTCTACGACTGACAGTCATATTGCAGTCATGAGTCACTTCTTGAGTGATAAAGGAATGTGTAGCACCCAGATCAATCAAAACAGATACGAAGCAAGATGAAGATATATCCGAATGAAATAATTCCATCTGACCTATCACGACTCGTGGGTTAACCATTGCCTCCGGCTGATTCATAGCATAGAATCTTGTTGTTGTTGGTTGTCGACCACTCGCCCTGTTGTTGGGTGCATATGAACCAGCTTGGGACGCATGTCCACGTCCTTGCATGCCACTACTAAACTGTCACCTATGAGAGCCTTGTTGACTCTGCCTCAGTGGTTGGGTTACACTCATGTCTCTAGCTAGACAATCTTTCATCAGATGTCCCATCTTCCCACATATATAATAGCCTTTGACCTCCCATTGCGGCCTAGATGGTCCTGTTACTAACATCGATGCTGAACTATGGGCTCCAGTTGGCAGTAAACCATGGCCTCTACCCTTGTTGGATGTCCACTGCATCTGAGTATTGAACCTTGGTGGTGATATTGGTGCAGAAAACCTTGGTTTCTTAAAACTCTCAGACCTCTGTCCTTGGAATTGTGTATGCACTTTCTTACTGTTTGCTTCACGTTTCTCAGTCATGGACCTTTCTATCCGCCTAACTGACTCCACAAAGGTGGCAAACCTCTCTCTATTCTCTAGAGAAGATGCAGGTGTGGTCAAATCAACGTTCAAACTCTTCTCAAAATGCCAAATTCTCTCCTCATCTGTAGTAGTCATGTGTGGAAAAAACCATAGAAGCTCCATGAACTTAGCTTCATACTCACTGATGTTCATTGTTCCCTACCTAATCCGCTCAAACTGTGAGATCTTCTCATCTAGATAAGTCTTGGGAAAGTATCTACTAACAAATTCTCATCAGAACTCTCTCCATTTGACATCAACACCTAGTTGTTTCTCTTCCTCAATGGCCCACCAGTGGCCAGCGCTCCCTTTCAACAGGTACACATCATGCTTAACCTTCTTAGTTTCTGGAATATTCAGGATTCTAAAGGCTTTCTCCAACTCAGTGAGCCATGAATCTGCATCGCCTAGGTCAGCTGTACCAGCATATTCAGTGGCTCCTACCCATCATAACCGCTTAAAGGTCTTACCAGATCCATGCCCCTCATTGGAAGTTGGTGCCCTAGGTGCTGGTGCTGGCATCCTATCTGCCATATGTGTCACTGTATTCATGAATTGTCCAAGCAGAGCATGAAAAGCTAGGTTTTCTATCGAAGCTTGCTTAAGCTGGGGATTCTCAGGTACTAGCTCCTCTCTAGCCTAATACCTTGCACCTCTTCCCGGTACAGAAACACTGCTTTCAGCAACATGTTCTTCATGTGATCCAGCCATCTTTAAGCTTTACTTCTTCTCATATATGAGAAGAAGTCACTATTAGATAAACTGGAAGACACTAGAATAGACTCAACGACCTTAATCCTATGTCTCTGTAGACTCAGCGAACCTTACGCTCTGATACCAAAACTTTGTGACGATCCGACCACAAATCAAATCATCACCAGTAAATAATTGCAGAATTACTATAAGTAGCGGATTAACAAAAATCACTAAAAATTAAAACCATTTGCAAAGAGATCCATTGCTAGAAAACTCTTAAGAAGAGGATCAAAGTATTACATACATCATGGTTCACTTTGTACATACCATTTACCATCTCATCTCGAGGATAACATATAACGGTTGCTTTTACCAAACTATACATAAGCAACATAAAACCTTGAGGCATACAAGACGAAATCTCAGATCGATCATAAAACCACTAAGTATCACATCACAACAACTTTATCATCCGAGTTTGAATCTCGACTGAGTGGTGATGGATTTTTGGAAATGATTGGATTGTTTGAGTTGTACACTCATAGAACTTGACTGACCAACTTTCTGACCAAAGTTGATTTTATATGATCGGTCGAGTTACCCCAGGAAAAGCTCGACCGATAGTTTGAAAAATGGCTTTGTTGGATAGTGGATCAGTCAAGTTGCCTTTATCAAAACTTGGATGAATACACTGTACAGAAAATGCTGCAAAAGTGATTCCAACTATTGGAGAGTTGTTAGAAATAAAAATAGATCTGTTGCAAGTTGTTAAATGGCTATTTTTTGTCTTAAGTGATCCCACACTTAAAGGAACGCCCTTGACTATAAATAAGACATCTTGGAGTTCATTCCAAGGTTGTTCATTCATGTTATCCTCGGTCCTTTCTATAGTTGAGTGTGCTAAGCCCATTTGAGCCCCTTTATCTCTCTCATTTACAAAGCATTTTGTGATAATGAGTGAGTTAGGCATGTTCTAAGAGAGATACCTCATTGTTACCTTATAAAGATCTTAATCTCTCCACTTCCCAATCCCCTTTCTCAAAGAGCAAATGATGAAGTGATCTTCTCCAAGTGAAGGAGGAGTTGTTCTTCTTCTTCAAGGCTGAAGAAGGTTTGAAGATCTTCTCCAAATGAAGGAGAAGAACACAGCCGAATATCCAAGAATAGTGGGTAATCACCACGACGCCAAAGACTTGATGCAAGTATGGGTTAGTTCTTAGTGAAGTATGAAGACATCCTAATCAATTAGGTAACTCCTTGTATACTTGAAGACTCATATCTTAGATAAGTAAGCCCTTGGATGTAAGGTTGTCTTCTTGTATCTCTTATAATGGAATATAAGTATACATGCGTTGCAAAGTCCTAGAGGTTGACCCTCTAGGTAGTGGATTGATGGTCTCCTCGTTTAGATATTGGACCCACTATAAACACCTTGTCCAAGCCTTTGTTTCATTCTCTCTCATACTTTCTATGCTTGTTTAGATAGGACCTCAAATTCACTTTTAGCATTTGGTTTCAATTGATATAATTTGAAGGTCTAACTATTCTTGTGCAAGTTTTGAAGCTCTATTTCACCCCCGCTCTAGAGCCCTAGATCCAACAATAAAAATTATTATAAATTAAGTTCATAATACCACTCCAAGATTATATCGTTGCCTATTCTCAAGCAATAAGATCCAAAACAAGATTCAAAGAATGTATCATGCATTCGAATCACGAAATTAAACTTGTATCAACCAAAATTTAAATTTTGTTTAATAAATTTTTGACATGAATGATAAATCCTATTATTTAAGGTGTTATTATTTTCACATTAGATAAATAACTAAGTCTCCCTTCTATCCCCAAGAATCTACTATTCTAAAATGTTAACTCCCAAACATATATCAAAAGACTCCCATCTAGGAACTCTTCCCATATCTTTTCATATGAAAGATTTCTAGCATTTTACATTTGGGGTATATTGGCACTTTTTTTCCAAATAAGCTTAAGGAACCCAATTTTTGAGGTTAGATAACTATTTTAAACTAGTTTGGCATACTAAGTGGGCTATTGGCCTCTTTCCCAGATTTTCAATATTTACATTTTAGTTTAAGAAATTTAAATGATGCACCAAACAATTGAGACCAGATGGGTACTTTAAGTTATTTTAGAATGCAAAGTTTGAAAAGTATGGCATATTCACCAATTAAAATAAAATAATTATTGTTTCCATGGGAGATTTGTCATCTCACTAGGGTGTTGGGAGTGTATGATGTCTCATGGAGCCATTTATTGCCCGAATCCAAACTCTGATTGACTAGAAAGTCAATGGAGAAAGGACCCGAGCATTTGTACATTTCATGGTAATGTCAAAGTGTAATAGAAGTGTAAAATCTTATCATGCATGAATAAATAACTAGATGCATAAAAATTAATTCTCAACACCCAACAAGTATTAATAATAGCAACATTGTTTATCACATAGTTCCAATTACGCATTTAAAAGAACATTATAAAACTTTGATCATGTACACTAAGTTAGGATATGATAGAAGGTACAACCTGGATACTTTCTCATCAACCATATTTTCCCAAGCTATCTCCAAACCTAAAATATACAAGTGTATCAACATACAAGGTGTTGAGTACATGGAGGAAAGATGCATTATCCAATGTATGAATAATTCGAAGAGATTTACATTAGAAAATGAACAAGAATATGAGATTTAACTACTTAGCAAATAAAAAACCATGTTTTATTCATTTTACACAATACCACCAACAATATCATGTACCACAAGGACTTTGACCAACTTCCCATCAGAAGGAGTCGTTGAGGGTGCTTAAGGCTCAGAGCTTTTAGCTAACCCTATTTTTATATGAGGGACCTCAAATGACCAATTTCTTTTAGAAAACCTATCATAGAACCATTTATTATCCTAGGTCCACACTCCTAATGGCTACACAACCAAAAACAAGTGGACCTAGGCATTCATCCCTAGAAAGTATCACATAACATAATCGTGAATAAAACTATAACAATTTAGACACAAAACTATGGATGAACTTCATGGCATAATAAAAGATTGCTAAACTAGTAACTGGAACAAGATCTTATCCCATATGTTAAACAATAAGAATTATGTTTTCATGTCATTACATATCATCAAAGTATGCAAAACAAATCAACATATAAGAGAAAAAACAATGATCATTGTAATAGAGTCATGTATAGATGGGGACTTAAAATCATAAAATGGGTACACATCAACATAAATGTGCTTAGTAGTCTATAAAAGACATAAATATGAAAGTATAGTAGAACATATGATACTTTAATATAATACAAATGAAAAAGAAACAACATTAAAAACAATATTATTAACATATCATGTTTTAAGGTTCATTTTTGTTATACAAAAAATATCACGGGCATTGTCCAGCTTCCCAAAGGAAGGGTCCATGAGTGGCATTTTAGGCTAGAAGTGTAATGTCACTCTATATCTATGTGAGGAAACTCAAGACCCAAAGTCAATGAGATAACCCCATTTTAACATGCCTTGTGCCCCTACCCCAAGAAACAACATTAAAAACAATCTTATCAGCATAGCATGTTTTTAATTTCATTTTAGTTATTGAAAAATATCACTGCAATTGTCCAACTTCCCAAAGGAAGGGTATGTGAGGTATATTATTAACAAAAACATGAAAACTTGTGAAATGCTTAGAATACATAAACAATTAACTAGATACATACTCCAACAATTCTCAACATTCAACACATATTATTAATAGCAACATTTTTCATTACATAGTTAAACTACACGTTGAAGAGTAAATTATACAAGTTGGATCATATGCACTAAGTTAGTATCTTACAAAAACTACAACATGAACACATGCTCCAAGTCAAATTCTCCCAAGCTATCTCTAAACCTGAAACAAAAAAGAAATAGGCATATCAACATAGAGGGTGATGAGTACACAATGGAAAGATACATATTTCAAAGATATTAATAATTTGAAAGTAATTGTAGTAGTTAATTCAAATAAGACTAACAAAGATAACGACTTAGCAACATAAAAACCCATATTTTAGTCTTTTTATTCAAATATTCCAAGAAAGTAATATATCTTAAGGCCTTTCACCACTTCCCATCAAAAGGGATCTGTGAGGGTGTTTTAATCTCAATGTCAATTACATGCCCTATCTTGTGCCCATACCCCATGAGTATAGATAGGTGCACAAGGTTTGTATATTGAAGTTCAATATATGTGTTCAACATATAAAATGAACAAACAAAAGAGCATCTAGTTAAATGCTACATGACAATATGTGAGCAAGTAATAAGAAAACATACATGTCAAGTTGCAAGAAGAAAAAGCATAACTATATAACAATTAAACACATACCTGATTTGGATATTATTAACCTAACTCATCTTCAAAAATCTAGATCACAAATGTCACTTGACTTAGAAAATGATTACATGTACGTATTTGATTCTCATCATTAACCCCAACTTGATCCTTTTTTATGTTTTGGCTAAGATAGGTTAAAAGTTTCTTATTTGATGATCTTTTATTGATTTAGGTTCCATCATAATAGTTAAATCTTCATGTCATTTTGAGGTTCCATTCAATTTATACGATTAATGTGCACATTTTAAGGTAAAAAAAGTCAAAATTAGGAATTATATGATTACAGTAGACTTTGAGTTATGGAATGTCAAGACTTATTGCTTTTGAGGCAAGGAAGCATTTTTATGCAACGATAGATTAAGATTAGAAAATGATCAAAACTATAACATTAATGTTCATACGTCACATGATACATTATATGGTCATCATAATTGCATGTGGGTTAAACTGTACATTGGTTTAAAATATACCCAAGGGATATTAATAAAAAGATTTAGGATATATTGAATCATTAATGATTCAACTTCGCATAATAAAACATTTAGCATTTCCAAAAGTAGATAGTATAGAAAAGTAATACATAATAGATCTCTTATGTATTGTTTCATACATTTTAGACTAGATACATATTCAAACACCAAAACTAAGGTCATAGTAGTGTAGGTCACATTTTCCTTACAAAAAAATATATATGTTCACCTCATTATGATCACATGTAGTGTATTCTATGTGAATAGAAAGGTAGCCTAATTTTTTTTACAAGAATATAGCTTAGGTTTTGTTAAGGCCTGACCCACCCATGGAGGTGATCCAACACATGTCTAAAAATAGGGAATCTAGACACAAAAGCTTTTTGACCCAGTTATTATCTTTCTTCTTCTCAATTTTCTTGATATCCACTTGCAAAGTATGAGATGCACACCTCGTCAGAGAGTCTCAGCTCTCTCTTCCATCAATGTCTTCAAATGCCCTACTCCAAAAAGAAGCATAGGAGACTCACCTCTGGGTGACATGCGGAGAAGCCCATCAACTTCTGAATAATCCATTAATTGTTGGAGGCCACTTCATTAGGTGCCTTGATCCTTATTGCCCCCAACCCATGAGACCAACTACCGATGCTTCTATAAACACTCAATATTTACGATCAAATATTTACAAAATAATATCAAAAAATATAAACAAATCTTTATTACAAACATGCTTTACATCAGAGTCATAGAATCTTACAAATATAATTACAAATTTTAAGAATAGGCATGGATTCCTATCTAGTCTTCAATATGGGACAACTCCTTGACATCTCTTCTAGTTCTCCTTCCTATCACTTGTACATGATTTCCCAAAGCAAACAAAACCACACATGGATCCCATGAATGGAAAATATAGTTCAACTAGGCTGATAGTAAATCCAATTATTGAGCTATTAAAAAGTAGATGCAAAATATGATTTAGGTATAAGATCAGTTCTAGGAGGGAATTGAAAAAAAAAACAAGTATAGAAAGTAGTAATTTTTCAATGTCCAAAATTCAAGATGAGAATTTAAAATTATTGTTTATCTATCAATTATGCAAGATTTCCATGTTCAAGATATCAAAATTTCCAATATGATTTTCAAAAAAATAACCAACTTCAAATATTAGGATTAAGCATTGTCATATCATTTCTTTATTAATGACTACAATGCCAAGTGTTCAATCATCTGTGCGAGAATGACACGACAACCTTCTATTTCAACAAGTATACATGCGTGCCAATAATCTATTAGAACATGTATGCATGGCATCAAGTCGTACCCAACTTCTAGGAGACAAAGCTATAAAGGGGCCAAATGCCAAAAAGACCAAAGTACAAGGAATCAAAACTCCAAGAATTCAATTCCAGTGGTATCTTAATATCTAACAAAATCCAACAATAAGGAAGGAAATACTTACAAAATAGTTTTAAGTTCACCACCAAACAAGATATATCGCATTCAAGAGGAAAACAAAATAATTCAATAAGTAAATTGAGAATCAAGTACCTCAATTTATCCATGACAACATGGATTGCATCATCACAAAGTGGATCCAAGAATTCATGAAGAGGTAACTACAATAGATAATGATGTTGTCCACATTTGACTTGGAATCAATGTTGTTCAACTTGTCTTATTTAGTATTAGGTTTTTCCATATTAGATTACTATTCCATATTTTCCCATGATCACCACTCTAGATGTTAACTAGGTTATATACAATCTATGTTACATATCCAACTATATCATATTAACCTTACCTCAAATATTATTCTATCTCAAATATGATATGATCCCATTTAGTAAATAGGGTTTTCAAGATGTACTTTATAAGATACTAATTAGCAAGATCCTTACTAGAAATATATAGCTCTAATATATCATAACTCTATATATACTAGTCATACACTTGTACTTATATTTTTATTGCCTATATTTATACATATATAACCTAGTACCTTTCATTACATGAAAGAGGAAATCATATCCAGACCAATATGTCATCACTGGTATAATTGTCCAAGCATAAAGTCATTAATGTTTATAAATCATATGCACTTATTCTCTTGCATGCAAAATGAACCAATTTAGTCGGATATGTTCCATATACGTCTTTCTATTTCTAAATTTCATTAAATATGTTTATTAATCTTTGGTTGTAATTCACAAAAAGGAGTTTAGTGTACCAAGTTTTCTTATTGAAATTGGTTGAAGTTTATGATCCACTTATACATTCATATATATATATTTATTAGTGCTAGAACGCCAAAAAGTAATATAATAGATTAATTTGCACTACATTTTATGATTGTTTATTAATTGATTTTCCTAATAAGTATTTATATGATCCATTTGTTCACTAACTAGATATTTGTGTATATACCCATATAATATGATTATGCCTTGGTTTACAAGATAGCTCCTAAGGTCAAGTTATTGAACTCACCTTGATATGATAAAATATTTACCATTCATAGGCATACTTAAGTAGTTTACTGAAAGTCATACTTATATGTCTAAGATGTTATTCTTTTATTAGTATTTATCTATTTCTTTGTGAGCTAGATATACACTTTATCATTTGGCTTGTCTACATCATTAGCTAACTATTCAAAGACTGAAATAGAGTAAGGAATACACACCTTAGACGAATAAAATCCCATGGATCTCTAGTGGTCAGTCGTGGGAAAATGTGGGATTCATCCAAAGATAATCATCCCAATCTCTGTGTTGTATCTCCCTCAACAAGGCAACATTAGCAGGTCTAGATCTTGTAGTGGACTTCATTAGAGTCAGACTAGAGAGAACTAATCTCCTAGATGTTGGTACTAGTCATAACCCTTGGTTGTATCTTCATGACAGAAGTAGATGCATATGCCAATGTTGATCAGGGTTTCATCAACTCTATGAATTTGGGCACTATGCTAGTGTTGTATCATGGGTGTCTACATATCATCAAATTTGCCTATGGGTCATGCAGGATCAGAGAGGAAGTTTCATCGATAGTGTCATCTTCAGGGTTACTCATGGCTTTAGCTGTGTTGTTGGTGGTAAGGTGTTGGGTTTTTAGACCTCCAGAGTTATCCATGCCTCTACACTAATGATTAAAAAGTTGGAGTTGTAGAAGGTTAGGCAAAGGGATTTGATCATAGAACACAGTAGCTGAGGGAATCAAGGAGTTATGATCTAGATGGTAGCAGTGATGATGTTGGGTTTGAGGAAATCTACCACTCCGATCTGAAGTTGTAGGTCTGAGTTCATATTCATTTGTTGGTTCTTGATCTCCTATATGGTCATCAAAAGGTGGGGAAGGAGGGACCATATAGGGGCTAGGTTGTGAAGATCATAATGTATTGAATCCACTGCAGGTCACCTCTGATGAAAAGTTTGCCAAATTGTAGACCAAGATGATGATGAATCTTCATCATCATCCTTCCTCTCACACCACCTCCTAAGTCTTCTCTAGTGAAGCCATGACACAAGCCATCAACAATGGATATTTTCATCAAAACATATGTTAGGTGTCAAAGTAGAGAAGGGGATGACTCATGTCTGAAATTGGCGTCAGTGATGTCGTTTGAATATGGGAGGGCCCCGACCGACTAGGTACATGGGAGACACCCTTTCCGATCTGGAAAGGTTTACTTATTGTCGTGGTCATCTCTATCCAAAAGATGGGAGGGGAGACTTGACCTTTGGTTATTTCCAGGATGTCGCATTGGCGTAATGACACAACTAGACTAGAGGGAGGTATAAGGTCTTCTGACTATCTGAGCATAACTGCGTTGATGGTCAGTAGTCTGAAGCTCGATGATGATGGTTTCAAGGCAGTATAGGTTCTTGGTGGTCAGTTGCTCGATGCCAGATCTATTGCAGGTCACCAGATTACATAGATGGAAAGGTGGTGAGTACTAGAGGAAGCTATTGTTGCGGGTTGTTACTGGCGAGGTGAGGTGGGTAAAGTCAGGGTGTTTGCAGGTCTCATTTCTTTGAGGTCAGGTGTTTGTGGGGGGTTTATACATTACACTAGAGTTTCATAAGTGATTGACTGTTAGAAAGTAATGGAGTGACTATTGGTAGAGTCAAACCATGGTGGCACCTCTAGGTCAAGTGCACACTTTAATACAAAGGTGACACAACCATTTTGTAGGTTTTGAGATTGTGTGGGTTGGAAGTTTTGAGAGTTCATCAAATTTGGGTTGTCTCTGATTCTTTGTAACTAAAGTTTTTCACATGAGGGGGGTGGAAGAGGGTGTTGCCTCATTTAATATGATATTGAGTTGATGAGTATAATTAAGACAATAGTTCCCAATTCTATAATAACTTTTAAATGAACAAGCAAATGGCTATGCGATTTTAACTGTGGTTTTTTTTCCTATTCAGACATTAATACCTCTATTTATATATATGAACTCAGTAATCTCAAGTAATTTTCATAATTCTTATATATTACTACCTCAATCAATAGATCTAACTTATATGAGTATGTATGTATATAATTTCAATTGAATTAGTACTATTTCAACTTAATTGAATGTAAGGTCTACTACTATGGTGAGGAACAAAATATATAATTGAACTACATGATCTCAAAGTATGACAAACGATTCAAAAATATGTGCCTAATTAGAGATTTTTCTCTCAAATGAAGAACGATAATATATTTAGGCACAAGAAACTCAAAAGGAGACCAATTTTTTAATCAAGGACATGATAATCAGTCAAAATGGTCACATTCAAGTTGGAAAGGACCCTATCAAAGTTGAGCTCAAGTTTCTCTAAAATTATGAATAATAGATCAAATTAGATTTATTACATCAAATTTCAGTATGTTACAACTTCTAAAATCTAGTGTGCACAGACACTAGCAAAATGTTCCTTTATGTCGTGAGGTCCCTACCACCACACTCTTGGAGGTCTTAGAAGAAACGATAGTTGGGGATCAACATCTAGATCCTCACTGAAAGTTTCATGAGAACGAATGACAATTGGAGGGGTGGAATAGGAGGAAAAGAAATTCCAAGGTTACAAGTCCCAAACCAAAGGTCCTTTAGGTATCAGGGAATGTTGACCAACCTCAACTCTTTCTCTCAAAGACACACAACAAGGAAAGAACTATGTTGATAAACTAATATTATTCTCCATCATGGTAAGCTCAGTTGTTTGTTGTAGCAAGCTTTGTGGATAAAAAAACTTCTTGTTCCGACATAGATGTGTATAGCAGGAACACTCCTACGCACTCCCTTACAAGGATTTATTTCTATCTTTTTCCTCTTCCACTCATTGATGTTGGCTACATCATGTATGGAAAGGAGAGATGGTGAGAAGAGGGGAACTTAGCCTGTCTCCATTCATTGTGATCTCAAGGTGGTGGGCAGGTCCTGGAATCTTGGCAGAATCATTGGGTTAGTCCCATACCTGTAGCTATCATAGAGGAAGTGATCATTGGATGGTCTTAAGGACTCAAACTACTCCATTCAATATGGAGGCTAGTGACTGGGCACCTTACTATGGCAAGGGCATAAGCTGTGACATCACAAAATAATTCAAACATATAAATGCAACATCTAAACTTCTACTCATGAAATCAAGTTCTAAACATCAATATCTCTCAAACAATTTTCCCAAATTCAATGAAATTTGGAGCATGCCTGATGAGATGATTTTGAGTCGCATTTATAGACCAATTTCATATGTGTTTTGTGCCTTAATTACTCATTTTCATGGATATTATTGCATAATTCACTTTATTTGGTCTTTGCCACCATTTTATATCAAATCCCCTTTGTTTCACTATTTTAAGCATTATTGATCATCTTATCATAAATCGTGTGGATTTACTTGGTCTTGTTGTGCAATTTCAGGAAGAACAAGTATCTGCTTCCGTCGATACCATCGACGGATGTCGATACCATCGACCAAGCCACAGGTTGTCAGCCGAGAAGAGCAATACAGAGTCGATACCATCGACGGCCCCGTCGATGGCATCGAGATGTCTCCAGGCTGCTGGCGAGGATGAAGTCGATACCATCGACGCAAGTCGATGCCATCGACTCAAGGAGAGCTACAGCGTCACTAAACGACAACAACCGACGCTAAAGGAGTCGATACCATCGACACCCAAGTCGATGGTATCGAGATCATGATAGGCGCTCAGAATAAAAGAAAGGAAAGCTGCCGCTAATCCACTGTGTCGATACCATCGACTCGCGTCGCCGGCAGATATGCGTTGGATTTGTTTTGATTTCGATCGGACGGCTGTTGTTATTTGACGACCTAATTAGGGACTTATACCTAATGACGGCCGCCCAGACGTGATGATCATCTCATTTTGGATTGCACGAGTGCCGAGGAGGAGAGAAAGGAGAACGGAGGCCGAGAAGCTCATTCCGGGTGATTCGGACGCTGCCGAAGACAATTTCCACCACCGATAGGCGGGGAAAGCTTGTGTTCTACGCCAAGGATCCACCGGTTCTTCTCCGTTCAGGGGTTTTCCCATTTATTTCACGTTTTTCTTATGAATTCCCCAATTTCTACCATGTATTCGTGTAAGATGAACATGAGAGGCTAAAACCCTCAATCTTTAGGATCGGGAGTAGCCCGGGAATACATTGTATGATGATTTTATATTGATAATTCATATTTTTCTCTCATATCCGTGGTATAAATTCGTTTTCTCTATTGATATTGTTATGTTTGATCACCATAATAATAAATTAATGCCCTTAATCACTTCGACAGAAGGATTAATGGTTGAAAAGAGACGAATTCTACATTAATTAATAAAACCCTTGACAAAGGAGTTGTAAAATTAATGGTGGGAACTGAGGGACCGATCTTAATGCGCTTAGTTTAGGGGAATGATTACTATGACGATGGAATCAACCTAAATCTAAGTAGTGGATTACACCACGACAGTGGGTAATTCTCATTTCAGGCCACTACCCGGATAGAGAGAGAAGTGTGAGGAATTATATGAAATCTAATACAATGTTGACCCGCGGTGAAACCGCCATCCTAAAGATATCCTTTTAATTGATTAAATTAACCTTTAATCGATTGTTTTCTTTGTTTGATTTTTATTTTCTTTTAATTTGAACAACAAAACCTTACTTTGTTAATCGGTCTAGCTGATTGCGATTAGTTAGTAGAAGTCTCCAATAATTCACGTATCCCTGAGTTCGACTCGGGCCTCACAAGGCCTATATTACTCGACGCGTACACTTGCGTTTTTAGCGCGTAGTAAAATACACGTCAAGTTTTTGGCGCCGTTGCCGGGGATACGACGAATTATTGGCACTTTGAGTGCTAAGAGCGGCCATTCTAGGCCACATTTTTTTTTATTAATTTTAAAACAATTTCAAAAATTCCTTTATTTCTCTATAATTGTGTTGACTCGTTCAAAGCATTGTACTGAACCCCTATTTCCATATTTCAGGTGCTTTGCATGGTGAACACACGTAGTCGAGACTACATGAATCGCACACCTGAGGTTCCATCTGCGGGACCAGAGGACGAGGACTACTACGAGGAGGAACACCACAGTGATATACATTCTGAATCTGAGCCAGAACAAGAAGAAGTAATGGCTGAAGCACAGACAATATGGGAGAAGATCAAGGCGTCTTCTTCCTCGACATCAAAGGGGCCTATAAAGAAACAGGGGCTAAACATACCTACATACAAGATCGACCCAGCACTGATTAATTTGGTCAAATCCAATGCATTTCACGGACTGAAAAATGAAGATCCAGTGGCACACATTAGTCAGTTTGTGGAGAACTGCGATATGGTAAAGATAGATCGATTTCCGCAGGATGTGCTCTATCTCAAGTTATTCCCGAGTTCCTTGGCTGGAGTGGCAAGAGAGTGGCTTCATAACCTCGACGACGAGTTTGTTGAATCATGGGATCACATGGTGGAGGTTTTCTTCGAGAGGTTCTTTCCTCCTGAGAAGACCAATGATATGATCCGGAAGATCCACAATTTCACCCAACTGGCGGGTGAAACCTATTCTGAGACTTGGGAGCGATTTCAAGTCATGTTGAGGAGATGTCCACATCATGGATTGGACAAGGAAACCCAAGTGAAGATCTTCTACTTTGCTCTCTCCGAGCATGATAGAAGCAACTTGGACTCGGCCGGTTCTGGATTCTTTCTAAATAACACTGATACAAGATGCTGGGAAATACTGAAGAATATGGCACGAAAGCAATCTTGGGGAGAAAGAGAAAGAGGCCCAGTTGAGCAAGCAAGAGTTGCCAGTGAGTCAAAGGCAATGAGAGAGCTGAATGAGAAGATGGATCTTCTCGCAAAGAAGTTGCTGCAGAAGGAAGACAATGAGTCCGAGGATGAGGCTCAGGTCAAGTATATGAGGCAACAGCAAGGGTACAGGAACAACGATTACTCATGGCGGAAGGACAAGAAATTTTCATGGAAGGATCCAAACAACTTCCTACAAGATCTGGACGCCAAACCTGCACCGGTCACGGAGGACAAGAGCACGGAGTTGCTCAATCAAGTCATAAAGCAAAATCAAGAGTTGATGAACACTTTTGGGCAACAAATAAAGTAGCAGGGTGAATTCATGAACCAGTTCGGGCAGACGTTGCAGAGCCACGGGGCTCAGATGCGGACTATAGAGACTTCCATGGCACAGATGGCAGCGGAGATTGCAAGCTTGAAGAAGCCGGCACATCCGGGTTTTCCGGGGAACACCAATGTTCCCGGGGGAAACCAACAGGCCAAGGCCATATTGTTGAGGAGCGGTAAGAAGGTGCTTAATCCAAGGGCGGATGACACAAGCACACCGCAGGACACAGTCGAAGAAGCAACCGCTAAGGAGCAGCCCGCACCAGTCATAGAGCAAATTGATGACACAACCGAAGATGGTAAGGAAGGACAAGCCACTGAGGAGGAACCACAAAAATTAACTCCCTATGTGCCACCTCATCAAAGGGCACATACCATTCCGGTTCCCTATCCCAATAGTGCAAAAGCAAGAAAGGTGGATGCACAGTTTAAAAAATTTCTGGACAGCTTTAGAAAGTTATCTGTGAATATTCCCTTGTTAGAGGCAATTGAACAAATCCCGTCTTATGGAAAGTTCCTTAAAGATGTAATCACCAAGAAGAGGAAGATACCCGACACTGAGGTTGTGGTATTGAAGGAGCAAGTGAGTGCTTTTATTATGGGCACTTTGCCGCCAAAGCGACAGGATCCCGGGTGTTTCAATATTTCATGCTTTATCGGGAAGTTCAAATTTGGCGAAGCGCTTTGTGATTCCGGGGCAAGCATCAATCTGATGCCCCTTTCTACATTCAAGAAACTTGGATTGAAGGAGTCAAGGCCAAGCAATATGACTATCCAATTGGCCGATAATTCTGTGGTGAAACCATATGGAATCTGTGAGGATGTTTTGGTAAAGGTAGACCGCTTTGTTTTTCCCGCTAATTTTGTTGTGATGGAGATGCAGGACGAACACGGCAATGAGTTACTTCTTGGTCGCCCATTTCAAGCTACAGCTGACATGATCTTGGAGATGGGGAGAGGTCGCTTGACCTTAGGCATTGCGGATGATCGCTTTGAGATGGTCATGCCCAACAGCAATACATATACTAAAGCAAAGGCACAGTGCAACATGGTGAAGCATGTGGAAAGAAATATCTCACTTTGTCTCGGGAAGCCATTTTTAGATATGGCCCATGTGATGAGCAGGATAGACAATGGGACTTTGGCGGTAGACCTTATGGAGCAAACGAAAGTTGTCTCTTTATGCAAGGCTGTCGGGTTTCCAAATGATGAGAATGAGGACATTCCACCTTCGTGGGAGGATGATGTGATAATTACTTCTGCCTGTGATGCATATCCGGAATTGCCTCTAGAGGCGTGCTTGCTTAATGTCACTTATGATTGGATGCGGAGTACTTCACTCAAGGAGTGCGCCAAAATGCTTCAAATGCTTCCATGTTTCTACACGAGGCACTATGAAGATTTGGGTACACTGCCCCCACCGCTACAATCATCCCTTATCTGCCCACCTGATGTGGAGTTAAAGCCATTGCCCCCGCACATGAAGTACGTCTTTCTAGCTGAGGAGGACAAGTTGCCAGTGATTGTTTCTGCATACTTGAGTGCGGATGAGGAGGAGCAGCTATTGATAGTGCTCAAGAACCACCGTGGAGCCTTTGGGTGGTCAGTGGCAGACATCAAGGGGATCTCCCCTACACTTTGTCAACATAAGATTCGGCTTGAGGAAGGAGCCAAGTCAGTCATACAGCCTCAAAGACGTCTAAATCCAAGCATGATGGAGGTTGTAAAAAAGGAAGTCATTAAGTTGCTTGCTGCAGGGATTATTTATGCCATATCTGATTCGACGTGGGTGAGCCCCACACAGGTAGTCCCTAAAAAGGGGGGAATCACAGTCACTACAAATCTTCTAAATGAACCTGTCACCACCCGATTGGTAACCGGGTGGCGTGTATGCATTGATTACCGCCGATTGAACGCCGCAACTTTGAAAGATCATTTTCCATTGCCATTCATTGATCAGATTTTGGAACGCTTAGCCGGCCGGTCACATTTTTGTTTCCTAGATGGTTACTCGGGGTACAACCAGATTTCTATTGATCCTTTGGATCAAGAGAAGTCTACGTTTACATGTCCCTATGGGACTTTCGCCTACCGCCGTATGCCGTTTGGTTTATGCAATGCGCCGACGACTTTTCAACGCTGCATGCTCGCCATTTTCTCTGACATGGTGGAGCGGTGTCTCGAAGTCTTCATGGACGACTTCTCGGTTTATGGAGCGTCTTTTGATGAATGCCTTTATAATTTAGATAAGGTTTTGCAGTGGTGCGAGGACACACACTTGGTCCTCAATTGGGAGAAATGTCACATGATGGTGACAGAAGGAATTGTGCTAGGACACAAGGTGTCTAGCAAGGGTCTAGAGGTAGACCCCGTAAAAATTGAAGTGATTTCTAAGCTACCCCCACCAAATTCTATAAAAGGGGTGAGAAGCTTTTTAGGACACGCTGGGTTTTATCGGCGCTTTATCAAGGATTTTTCAAAAATCGCAAAACCATTATCGGAATTGTTGGAAAAAGACGCAGTTTTTGATTTCAATGAGAAATGTCTTCACGCATTCGAGGTTTTGAAGGAAAAGCTGATTTCGGCTCCGGTTGTTCAAACGCCGGATTGGACAAAGTCTTTCGAGTTGATGTGTGATGCGTCTGACTATGCTGTGGGGGCTGTTTTGGGGCAAAGGGTAGATAACAAGCCTGCTGTGATTTTCTACGCCTCAAAAACACTTAATGATGCTCAATTAAATTACACAACCACGGAAAAAGAGTTACTTGCTGTTGTATTTGCTTTTGAGAAATTTCGGCAATACTTAGTGGGTTCTAAGGTGGTTGTGTGGACGGATCACGCCGCAATAAAATATTTGATGGAGAAGAAGGATGCGAAGCCTAGACTAATTAGGTGGATTTTGCTCCTACAAGAATTTGATATTGAAATCAAGGACAAGTCGGGAATTGAAAATGTGGTGGCTGACCACTTGTCTAGGTTAGAGAGGGTGGATGAACAAGGTTTGCATATACCCATTACCGAGACTTTTCCCGACGAACAACTTTTAAAAATTGATTCTAAAGAACCATGGTTTGCAGAAATTGTGAATTATCTGGCTTGCGGGATCATCCCGGAAGATTGGTCTTATCAAGAGAAGAAGAAATTCTTCCATTCATTGAGATACTATTTTTGGGATGACCCAATATTGTTGAAGCAATGCAGGGATGGTATTCTTCGCAGGTGCGTGCCGGAGGTAGAGTACGAAAGTGTTCTACATCATTGTCATGCGTCGCCTACGGGAGGACATCATGCTAGCTCACGGACAGCAGCTAAGGTGTTGGAGAGCGGCCTTTATTGGCCCACTTTGTTCCGGGATGCCTATGATTTTGTTAGGCAGTGTGACCCGTGCCAGCGTGCAGGTAATATCTCAAGGAGACAAGAAATGCCCCTGAATGTGTTTCAGGAAGTCGAGGTATTTGATTTATGGGGCATTGACTTCATGGGACCCTTTGTGTCCTCAAATTCAAATCTTTATATTTTGCTTGCTGTGGATTATGTGTCGAAGTGGGTAGAGGCAATCCCCACAAGGACTAATGATTCGAATGTAGTGTGCAGGTTCGTCAAAGAGAATATTTTCTGCAGGTTCGGGATTCCTCGAATGATCATTAGTGACGGAGGCACACACTTCCGAAATCAGAAATTTGCTTCACTTTTGAAGAAATATGGGGTCAAGCACAACATTGGCACCCCATATCATCCACAAACGCAAGGACAGGTGGAGGTATCAAACAGGGAAATCAAGAAGATTTTAGAAAGGACCGTAGCATCTACACGGAAGAATTGGAGTGCATTGCTACCTGATGCACTTTGGGCTTATCGAACGGCGTACAAAACACCTATAGGCACTACACCTTTTAGGTTGGCGTATGGCCGGGCATGCCATCTTCCGGTAGAATTGGAGCACAAGGCCCATTGGGCGCTAAGAAGGCTGAACTTGCGCTATGACGAGGCCGGGAGGAAAAGAATGTTTGAATTGAATGAATTGGATGAGCTACGCATGACGTCATATGAGAATGCCCGTATTTATAAGGAGTGCACAAAGCTGATCCACGATCGCCACATTGAGATGCGCACGTTCAAGAAAGGAGACAGTGTCCTATTGTTCAACTCTCGTCTCAAATTGCATCCCGGGAAACTGAAATCCCGATGGAGTGGACCCTTCGAGGTGGAAGAAGTGAGACCGCACGGAGCGATTCTCGTGCGAGATGGAGAGGCCACGTTCTTGGTGAACGGGCAACGCTTGAAGCTGTACTTTGGTGAGAACTATAAGAGGAAAGTGAATGAGGTTAAACTCATTTCACTTGTACATGAATGAGAAGAAGGACCGACGTCTAGCCTAAGACGCTAAAGAAGGGCGCTTGTTGGGAGGCAACCCAACCATTGGTACATTAGGATAGTTTAATGTTAGGTGTAGTTTGCTTTTATTTTGTTTACTTTTTAGTTTAAAAATGATACCTTGATCCGTTTGTTAAATGTGCAGGAATAGGCAGGGTCGATACCATCGACACATCAGTCGATGGTATCGACATGGGTTCTGGTTGACACCAGCAGAAATCGCACTGCGTCGATACCATCGACGGCCCCGTCGATGGCATCGACATGGTCACAGGCAGGTCGCAATAAAAGTGTCGATGGTATCGACACCCCAGTCGATACCATCGAGATCTCTGGAGATATTCAGACGAATTTTGCTCAGTCAACTCGATACCATCGACGGCCCCGTCGATGGTATCGACATCATCACATGTTGAATGCAATAAACGGAGGTGTCGCAATAAAAGCAAGTCGATACCATCGACACCCGTCGATGGCATCGACGGACATGTCACCGATCCGCATGAAGACATCGACGACGATCGCAACAGCCACGTCAGCGATCCGGGTGCTGCGTCGATACCATCGACTTCTGTCGATGGTATCGACCCGTCAGCGATCCGGGTTTCTCGATCCAGCAAACGTCAGTCGTCGATACCAGCGACAGATGCGGCTACCCGCGAGACGTGTCGATACCATCGACCCGCGTCGATGGTATCGACGGGTCAACAAGGGCGCCGATCAAGTCTATTTAAGGGGACTTGCAACGTCATATGACATCACACCCTCAGAGCAAGTATCTCCCATTGCGCCGAGCACTCCCCCGAGCCCTCTACACCTGTGGAGAAGCGTCATCGAGCGAAGATCTTCACCGAGCGGAGAATTTCTCTCCATCTTCACCGAGCTCTTTTCTCCCAATCTCATTCTTCTCACAATCATGGTGCATACGGGCGGAGCATCTTCATCAAGCACGCACCCCATGGAGATCGAGGAGTTTGTTCCTCCTCCAACCGCTTCCATCTCTCGTCCACGCCTCATTCATGCCAACATGGATGTAAGGAAGGTATACGAGGAGATAATGAAGCGGAAGTTCGAGGCAACCCGGTATGTGGACCGGGGAATGATCAGGGAGCTGGGATTCGAGGCCAACTTGGCCTATGTGTTGGCCGGGCAAGCGCGGCACACCAATCGCTTCTATGAGATGGACTGTCATGCGGATGGGCAGCCGTTTTTCAGCGAATGTCCCACATATAACGAACTGGTGGCCGAGTTCATGGCGTCTCTTGATATCTGCGTCGTACCAAATGACGTGGTACCATCGGACCAGACGTGGATCCAGGGAAGGGTGTCCTTCCGACTCTTCAACAACAATTACAACATCACGTTGAAGCAGTTCAACGACATCTTCAACTGGAACCACAGCCGCCACGATCACCGACGCCCCGACGCCCGCACCGACTATGACAAAATCTTCGCCGAGCTAGTTACAGTGCCGACAGGGAAGACCGTGAGCTACCACAATGCCGCGGTAGCGGATTTTGAGCACCCGTTCGTCCGGGTCCTGCACAGGATGTTGAGCTTGACTTTCTTCACTCGGAGCGATCTTGCTTTGAGCAAGTTTCAGGAGAGTGACCTGTTCTTTCTCTATGCACTCCTGAAACGTCAAGAGTGCAACTGGGGAGCATTCTGGTTACAGCGCGTCATGGCGGTGAAGCGGAGCACAAGGAAGGCTCCAATACACTTTGGTGGTCTTGTCACCAAGTTGGCGCTTTACTTGGGGCTGAACTTTCAATCCATGACTCCAATTTCTACGCGGAGTAGGGTGAACGTGCAACACTTGCACCGTTCAAACCTCATTCTTATCCGGGACGGGTTGGCGTACGCTCATTGCCACATCAACCAAGCTTACCAGGAGGCATCCCTGCCGGACGACGTCTTCCACATCGAGGGCAAGCAACATTTCCGATGGCCCATCATAGCCATCGAGTCCTCCGAAGAAGAAGGCGGAGGTGAAGACCAAGAAGGCGAGGCCGAGGAGGACGAGGAGGCTTTCACACCTCTTCGAGCATGCGTGGCACCACGGAAGCGTCCTAGGATGCACCCGGGTGCATCTTCATCATCTCAGCCCCCGCCGCCATCACCACAGCAAGAGCAGACAGCTGCGGATCCCTACTCCATGCAAGGGATGTACACCATGCTGCAGGACATACAACAGACTCAGCTGTAGCACATGGGTATGTATACCGGTATTCATGACACTACGAGCCGGATACTTGACAACCAACGGGCTATGTTCGAGAACGAGCGGCTCATCCTCGCCAACCAAGAGCAAATGCACACCCGGTTGCAGCGGATAGAGACGCAGCAGGAGCCCTTCTTCGACTACTACTGGAGTCGAGACTACTTTGGAGGTTATCCACAGCCTCCGCCGAGGACCCAATATGATCCAAGCTTCCAGGGGGAGTACCCGTCTTGGGATCCTACGGCACCACAATACCCACCACCGCCTCTGCAAGATTGATCAGGGTATCACTGTTCCACCCTTAAGTTGGTTTTTGACTATGAGGTCATAGTCGGATTCAAGCTTAGGGGGGTGGCTGGAACAGCTCTATCTTTTATCTTTTCTTTAGTTGTTTTTAGTTTCTGCTTTGTTATTTGTTTTTGCAATTTTAAGTTTTTATTTAGGATCCACATCTATCTAGTGTAATCGTGGATGTCTTAAAAATTGTCATCTTGCTGTTTTCATGGGGAAATTAAGGGAATTTAAAATTTTTTCTGTGTCATTTGGATAGCTTTACTTGGTTGTCCTTGGGGAACTTGTTCTATGAAAATGATTGATTATGTCAACTTTGAAGCAATATGTCATACTCACACCCCCATTGACTCATGAAAAGTGGATAGTAACGGTTGTTTGAGCCTAACCTAATCAAATGGTAATGAGACCTTAATCAGATGTAAGAGAAAGAACCCTTTAAACTACTACACATGTCAGTAAGGAGGGACACATAATTTTCTTCTAAGGTTCAGTCACTTAATCTTGTGATCATTCAACCCCATTTTCTATAATCCACCCAAGAATTGGAAGTAAAGTGCAGTTTCAATTTCTTTTGCGTGCATAGCATGTAGATAGGGTTTGCATTCCTATTTTCATAATTTTGCATACAACGAAAAAAATATACGATGATACATGCACATTACTTTTAGGTGCATGTCATGTAGTTGCACTCATACTTTCATGATTTTCATGCATAAGTACACCATGTATCTCAGTTGACCTGAAAAGTGATCTAAATTGTTCCATACCCTCGCATTAGTACAAAGATTTCCAATCATGAAGACAATAGCCTAACACATGTATCTCTAAGCAATTATGGATATGTGGGCTAAGAGGAAAAGAAAAAAAATCTGAAAAAATATTTGAAAAAAAAAAGAGAATTTAGAAGGAAATGGAATAAGAGGGAGAAAGGAATGATATCACTTGTATAACAGGGGAATTGAGTACATGATGTGGCTTGAGTAGATTTCTATCTCATTTTGAGGTAGAAGGTTAGTGCATGCATCATTCCACCCACTTTTAGGCAGTAGGGCATTCTTAATGTGCATTTGCATCATTTAGGGAATTTTGTTATATGCATACTGAAACTGTGTAATACTTCCATATTCTCCCATGAACCACCCATTCCATCCACCCGTTGCTCGAATTGGTAGGCCACCGTGATTTTCTCCTCCCTCATGATTATAAGGAGGACTGCTTCCATGTAGATGGTAGTTAGGGCGAGCAACGTAGTTTAGGCGATCACAAGATGCACCATGGCTGAATCGGCGAACTTTATTATGTTAACTGCCCTATGTGATAGTGTTTATCGGTTTGAAGGATAATTTCTTTTATTGATGGTTATTGTCGCCTATAGGGTAATTACTGTTCTGTGATTAGGGTAGGCCGGTTTGAGAACGTCCAGTGGGAGTCATTTGTGATGTGGGTTGGTATTTTGATTGTTAGTTGACATTCGCAATTCTATTCTAAGGATTAGTTGCTCGAGGGCGAGCAATGTTTAAGCTTAGGGGAGTTTGATGAGATGATTTTGAGTCGCATTTATAGACCAATTTCATATGTGTTTTGTGCCTTAATTACTCATTTTCATGGATATTATTGCATAATTCACTTTATTTGGTCTTTGCCACCATTTTATATCAAATCCCCTTTGTTTCACTATTTTAAGCATTATTGATCATCTTATCATAAATCGTGTGGATTTACTTGGTCTTGTTGTGCAATTTCAGGAAGAACAAGTATCTGCTTCCGTCGATACCATCGACGAATGTCGATACCATCGACCAAGCCACAGGTTGTCAGCCGAGAAGAGCAATACAGAGTCGATACCATCGACGGCCCCGTCGATGGCATCGAGATGTCTCCAGGCTGCTGGCGAGGATGAAGTCGATACCATCGACGCAAGTCAATGCCATCGACTCAAGGAGAGCTACAGCGTCGCTAAACGACAACAACCGACGCTAAAGGAGTCGATACCATCGACACCCAAGTCGATGGTATCGAGATCATGACAGGCGCTCAGAATAAAAGAAAGGAAAGCTGCCGCTAATCCACTGTGTCGATACCATCGACTCGCGTCGATGGTATCGACGCCGGCAGATATGCGTTGGATTTGTTTTGATTTCGATCGGATGGCTGTTGTTATTTGACGACCTAATTAGGGACTTATACCTAATGATGGCCGCCCAGACGTGATGATCATCTCATTTTGGATTGCACGAGTGCCGAGGAGGAGAGAAAGGAGAACGGAGGCCGAGAAGCTCATTCCGGGTGATTCGGACGCTGCCGAAGACAATTTCCACCACCGACAGGCGGGGAAAGCTTGTGTTCTACGCCAAGGATCCACCAGTTCTTCTCCGTTCAGGGGTTTTCCCATTTATTTCACGTTTTTCTTATGAATTCCCCAATTTCTACCATGTATTCGTGTAAGATGAACATGAGAGGCTAAAACCCTCAATCTTTAGGACCGGGAGTAGCCCGGGGATACATTGTATGATGATTTTATATTGATAATTCATATTTTTCTCTCATATCCGTGGTATAAATTCGTTTTCTCTATTGCTATTGTTATGTTTGATCACCATAATAATAAATTAATGCCCTTAATCACTTCGACAGAAGGATTAACGGTTGAAAAGAGACGAATTCTACATTAATTAATAAAACCCTTGACAAAGGAGTTGTAAAATTAATGGTGGGAACTGAGGGACCGATCTTAATGTGCTTAGTTTAGGGGAATGATTACTATGACGATGGAATCAACCTAAATCTAAGTAGTGGATTACACCACGACAATGGGTAATTCTCATTTCAGGCCACTACCCGGATAGAGAGAGAAGTGTGAGGAATTATATGAAATCTAATACAATGTTGACCCGCGGTGAAACCGCCATCCTAAAGAATCCTTTTAATTGATTAAATTAACCTTTAATCGATTGTTTTCTTTGTTTGATTTTTATTTTCTTTTAATTTGAACAACAAAACCTTACTTTGTTAATCGGTCTAGCTGATTGCGATTAGTTAGTAGAAGTCTCCAATAATTCATGTATCCCTGAGTTCGACTCGGGCCTCACAAGGCCTATATTACTCGACGCGTACACTTGCATTTTTAGCGCGTAGTAAAATACACATCAATGCCTTTTTAATTAGTTTCTCTTGATCTCGACCAAGATTGTGCAATGCTTTTAACTATCTCATGTTCCTAGGGTTCCATTAAATTTTCAATGTTTGATAAGCCAAAATAATTCTTCAAATAAACCTTATAAAAATATCATAAGCCTTGACTTAGATGCATTTAATTATTAAAAATTGATCAAACAAATTAACACTTTTCATGACCCTCAAGTACTCCATGATTCATTTCTAATATTCTTGGATCTATTTTTTCCTTAATTTATATTTATTTGAAAAATAAAAGACTTTGAATTTGCATTAATCATGTACCATGCACATGAGAAGGTCATTGATGGATGTTATTGACTCTTATTGACATTGTAGTAGTACTTTTGAGTAAATTGGGATCACCTTTGAATAAAGGTAAACTCAACTTGGTGTTGAATAAAACTAGGACACTGATGAAGATTTAATGATATATTAGAAATTAGATGCTAATAAAAGGGTTGTCATGTCCACCCTACCTAATATGAAAATTTCATGCTTGAAATTCAACTAATATCAAAGTCAAGACAATATAATAAAGTTTCTACCATCTTTAGGATACCAGTACTAAGTGCCAAATCATCCATAGCTATTTGATGGACTTCTAGATTTCCATCATGGGATCTAAAAGCATCAACAATGTACCCATCCTAGTTAATAGATTTGAGCATCACAAAGTATATGTTTCTATAGATAACATCATTTGTTATTAGGTTTTAATCCCTTATTCCCATATATTTAGATTTTTTCACATACATATACAAATTCAAGGTGGGATATCAAGACCCATGTCATTAGTTACCCTACAGAACACTTTCATTATCATTACTTTCAATTGAAATTATCATTGCACTTATATTAAGGATAATTTAAAGTAATGATAATGAAAGTGTTCTGCAGGGTTATTACTCTTATTACATATGGAATTAAGGATGTATACTTCATGATTATTCTATCTAAGATCTCAAGGCATCTTCATTACTAGCTTATGATTTTCAAATTTAAAATTTTCACATATGGTATGGTTTCATATTAGGTCAAGCTTGGCATACATATATCATTTTTATAAGTGTGATATTTTCATATATCCTACATTATCAGGAATGACAACATTATTACTAAAATCAAAGGTTCTGTAACTATCTCACGTGTAGTTAAAAGAACTTCACAATCTTGCACCACTCAAGCCAAGACCTGTCAATCTCAAGGCAAAATAGGCTAATCACCAACCTCTACCCATACCAATTTCTACCCAACTTTCAAAATGAGGGAAACCACAACATTTTTTAACTTGAAACCACTAACCCATATATGAGGCTCATCATGGAGGTCACACATTGTATACATCATCTAGGGTTTTGAGACATTTCACTCAAATAAATGGAAAACAAACATATACTAAAATGCCTCTTTCTCTAGGGTTACATCTTCTCACATGAAATATAGGGTTTAAATTCATCAGAGGAACCACACACTAGGTGAATCAACTCATAAACTTAGAAGTTGTCTAGATAGGGACTCATTATCACATCTTCCATCATTCAAAAATTTCAAATTTCACATATTTTGGAGGTTTAGGTACTCTGAACTTCTCCCAAGTTGGGTTTACGCACAATAAGAATATACCCTTATCATATGTCCCATACTAGAGGTTCTTGTTTCTAGAGAGATTGAGGCCCATGTCGGTCCAAACTGTACCTCACTTATCATATCTCAACGAATGAAACCCTAAGCACATGAAAGAATGCCCTACCACTACCTTTATGTATTACAACTAACAACATGTTTAAATCTTATATGGTTCTAGACTAGATAGGGTTGCATGATCAAGACCCATCTTATATCATCAAAACATACTTTGAATCCTTTAAAACAAACCTAGATCATCATGAAGCAAACTCATATTGTCAACATCAAACTTAAATCATCTAGGCTATAAATCTAGCCTTACTTTATCATGGTTCTTGAAAACTCTAGAGACTACATCCACCATATAAACAGTCTCATGTGACCAATTTTAGATCTCTTTCTCTTAGGTTACATGGACACTCACTCCTAAGATTTTCATATATACATATATACTAATACATGAGATAAATTTTCTCCAATGTTGAAACGTGCAATGGAAACCATCATACTCCTTTTGAATGGAATCCAAACCAAAGCAATTTAACACATTCATCAGGTAGTCTATTACCATGACACATAGAGAACAAACAAGAACATGGTGCATACCTGCATAGCTTCCCTAGTCACATGTTGTGAACATACGTTTAGGATCTACAACCACAAGAATTACCATTTCTAACCCTTTTGAACCCACATCCCATAGTATAGGACCAAAAGATGAGAAATGAAAGAATTCACATATCTCACAATTGTACACCTAGTTGTAGAACCTCTAGGTTATAACCTAGAGTCTAAGTCAACTTATTCCACAAAGGATACTTATTAAGTTTCTAGGGGTTTGAGATGTAAGATTGAGTTTAATTTGTATTTCATGGTGAGAAAATGTTTGTTGTAACCATTGTCCATGATTTGATTCCATATTTCACGAATCTAGAATCCCAAACCCATAAACCAAATGTATAATCATAAACTATATGCGGAGATGTGAAATTCTTAGCATACATGAACAATTAACTAGATGCATACACCAACAATTCTCAACATTCAATAAGTATTCTTAATAGAAACAATGTTCATTTCATAGTTCAATTACACATTTAAGAGAATTATACAAGTGTAATTGTGTACATTAAATAAATATCATTCATAAGGTATAGCATGAACACTTGATCACACATATGAGAAATGAGTGTATCAACATACAAGGCATTGAGTACATGACGTATTGATACATATATCTAAGGGTTTAATATTATGGAATAATTTGCAGAAGTAAACAAACAAGACCAAAGGAGTTAACAACTTAGAAAAAATAAAACCCATAGTTTAGTCATTTAACTCCATTATAACAAGCAAAACATATATCTTTAGGACTTTGAACAATTTCCCATCAGAAGGGATCCATGATGGTGCTTAAAGCTCAATGTCATTAGATAACCCTGTTTATCAACATAGTTAACCCTATCTTGACAATTCAAGTACGACACATGGTCTTGTTTCCTTACCTCGAGAATATAGGTAGGTCTATAAGGTTTGTATAACGGAGTCCTATGTTATGTGTTCTACCTATAAAATCAACGAGACAACATCAAGTACAATACTACAATACTACATTGCAATATTTGAGTAAGCAAAAAAGCATACATACATAACAAGATGCAAGAAAGAAAGACATAGTCCTATAATTATCAAAGCCCATATCTTATTTAGAGATTCTTAACCTAACTCATCATTGACCACCTAGATCACAAGCATCACCTTATGATGAACAAGATTACATGCATGCATTACACTCCATTAACCCTAACTAGCTCTGGTTTTAGGGTTTTATGTATGTTAGGTTCATAGTTTCTTATTAGTGCATTTGATGATCTTTTATTGAGTTAGGGTCCCTCATAAAGGTGTGGCTCCAGTTTCTTGTCTTATGAGATTCCATTAATTTTGTATAACTATTACAACATTTTCGTTAAAAGTGCCATTTTCATGTCAAAAGACTCATAATTAGGAAATCATGATTAAAGTATACTTTGATTTATGGAGTGTCAAGATTTTTTTTCTTTTGAGGCAAGGATGGGTTTTGATGCAACATTTGATTAAGATTAAAAAATGATCAAAATCTAATATTAATGTTCATATAAGGGTCGCATTATACATGATATGGTCATCATAAGTGCATGTGGGGTGATATGCTATACATTAGTTCAAAATTTTGTCAACTTAGTAAATAAATTATTTAGTGTGGATTTCATTAATAATGATTCCAGTTTATCATAACAAGGCATCTAGAATTTCTAAAAGTAGATCATATAGAAACATAATGCATAATTGATCTCATATGCAATATTTCAAACATCTTAGAATATGAACAGACTTAAACCCTAAAACTAATGTCATAGAAGTGTAGGTCACATTTTTTAATAAAAAAGCTATATATATTTACATCATTCTGATCATCCTAGAATGTTCTAGGTCATTAACAAGGTAGCCTAAAATTTTAATAAAAATATACCTTAGATTTTGTTTGAAGGCTCGAGCCCTCAGTACAGGTGCTCAACCCATATTTAAAAATAGGGTAGATGGACACTAAGGGCCCATGAACATCTAGTATGTTGACCCAATGAAACCCTCTCCCCTTCTAACCCTTCATGTGATCCTCTTATGAAGCATGAGTCATGTGCCTCCTTAGAGAGTCTTGACTCTCTCTTCTACAAGCACCACTAGGAGGGTAACTCCTACAATAAATTGAGGGAAGTCTACTCCTATATCTCAAGGAGAAGCCCATCAACTTATTAATGGTCGATCAGAGGTAGGGGTCTGCCTTGATCCTTGTTGTTACAACTGCTTCTAAAGTTTGGCAAGGATAGGCTCTATCATAACAACCCTTCAACCTGTGAGATCCTTATTACCACTTTCATAGAGGTCCTAGAAGCAAGGATAGATGGGGCTTGATATCCAACTCTCTACCAAAAGGTTCAACAAAGATAGCAACCTACAGGAGGGGTAGAAAAGTTTGAAAAGAAAATTCAAGCTTCCTAATCATGGACATGGAACCTTGATCAACCTCATATCCCTCACTCAAACACACATCACAAGTCAACAACTGTAACCATGAACCTGTATTATTCTCTACCATGAAGGATCTTGGTTGTTTTATGGAGCAAGCTTTTTAGAAAAAATGGATTCTTGTTTCAATATGGATGGGTCTGTGTATGGTAGGAGAACTCCTATGCATTACCTTACAAGGATCTAGTTATATATTTTTCCTCCACCTCTCATCGATGTTGGTTGAATGATGGTTAGAAAGGGGTGACACTGAGCAGGGGGATTTAGCCTCTCTCCATATGTTGTGATATCAGGGTGGTTGACATGTCTTGGAGGCTTGGTAGAATCAATGGGTTAGCCCCATACCTATAGCACCTTAGAGATAATGGTCACAAGATGGTCTCAAGGACTTTACCTGCTCAATTGAATACAGAGGCTAGTGAAAAGTTGCCTTATTGTGGCATGGGAAGAATGCGTGACATTAGAAAACAAAGCAAACATATATATATAAAACATTTAAACCTCTAATCACGAAATCAAGGTCCTCACATCAATATCTCTGAAATGATTTCCCGAATTTGATGAAATGTATACCATACCATTTTATTTAACTTTAAATGCTCTCAATTAAGCTTGATCCTAATGTTTTGATGTTTAATCAGCTAATTGATGTTGGGTTTTTAGGGGAGACAGAGAAGGCAGCGGAAACAAAAAAATTTCTCCCCCAACCCATACCGAGGAAACGCGTCAACGTCTATATAATAGGAAAGGATGGTTTGTGGAATCATACCTTGTCCCGAGGCTTGCTCGGCGACGATACCTCGCGCAATGCGCGGTCTTCAACTCCAGTCTTGGACGGTGTCTGTGCAGCTCCTGGTCGCATCGGGACTGACGAATCCTCCTCCTACCGGACTGTTGGATGACAGTTGTCCTCCTGAGCGGCAGTGTCCTCCCGCCTCTGTAGTAGTCCACACGGACCACCTGGAACTCCACACTCCTTGTCCCACAAGGAAGTGGAAGGAGTCACACCCTCGTGTTTACGTACTAGTCACCAACACACTCTCCTGCTACCAGTTGCAACTGCAGTTGTCCTTCCCTTGCTGCACCTCCCTTTTGCGGGAAGCACTTGCTCGGGATCTCTCACGGTTACCAAAACCAGAGAGAACGACAACTTCGCAAAGCAACCGGCTTGCATTGATTTGTACTCTGAGAAGCCCCCAATACCCCTATATATATAGGCGGGTCATGGGACAGGGTTCTCTGTGCCCGGCAATATGGGACTAAAGCAGGAGCAGAAGGGTTCGGGATTTTTCCAAAAAAAGCAACCAACTCCCAACCTGAACCGATCGGTTCACAAGTGAATCGGTCGGTTGGGGACCTGAACCGGTCGGTTGGAGCACCAACCGATCGGTTGGGACCCATGAGCCGATCGGTTCACTTCTGAACCGGTCGGTTCGTGGTCCTGATCAGTTCCCGATTGACTTTCCAACTTTCGTTTCTAATTGGTATCGAATACCAATCCTTGTTCCAATCAAATTGGGCAAGTGAAACGCAAGGAAAATTCTCACCGACCTGACTTTCCCAACTTGCTTGGTTGCACCAGTTCAACCGATCGGTTCAACACTTGAACCGCTCATTTCACCCTGGGCTTGAGCCGATCGGCTCAACTCTTGAGCCGACCGGTTCAGCAACCTCAGCCGACCGGTTCAACACTTGAACCGATCATTTGGGAGTACATGTTGTACAGAATCAGTCAAATGCGATTTCAATCAATCTGATACTCCAATCAATGCGTCCAACACCTTGAACCATATGATACTGAGCTATCTACTGATTGAGTGTTTAATTGAACTACTAAATTCCTTTAGTAATCAATCTAAACGTTTCTTGTGGACAAAACTCCTCTTCCAGGTTAAATCCTATGTGTGTGACCCTACAGGTCCATTTCACGTTGGCAGTGAAAGTCCATAACACTTATGACTTCACAAGCAAAGAGCGGTGCCTAGTCACACATCAGTGCTACCCAAGTGAAAGTAGAAAGTTGGAGAACAACTTTCATCCTACAATCCGTGAATGGTGTTACATTGAATGTATAATTCCTTTGTCACTGATATTCCGAATGAACTCAAGGCATGGAACAGTCATCCTGTCAACGTTCATTCACTTTCTTGATCTCAGAGCAGATTGAACGAGATATGTATGACATCAATATCACATACTGATTCACACATGCGTGCGCACGCCTATCTCAATCCTACTCATCAAGTGGCCTTGGATATCAAACTCCCTCAGGAGGGACAAATCCCATATCTATCACTCACCCCTCAAAAGCCCCATGTGTCAAAGCCACCCAATCATCACCTTTATAACAACCCATGTTTCAGGACTGCATTTGATGATGTCAAAGTGTGCCCAACGACATGTGTTGAGTGTAGTGATTTCAGGTCAAAGAATCACACTCACCACCATCACTGTGAGTACTGACCGTGACTACCATCTCATGGTTCCATGTGTCAAACTCACGGTGGGTCTGTCCGGTACACTTGTTCTCTAACAAGTACCTATGTGTTTGGTTTGATATCTCTATATCATGACTAATGCAATTCTGTCATCAACCAACACCACAATCTAGTCTTGTGTGTCATTGTTGTCTATCTACCTTCCACAATGACATTCGACTAGGGACATAACAAGAATGTACAAACTCTTAGCATCTGTATGATCTCATCGTTCAGGTCATGAACCTAAAGGCATACGTCATTGAGTACTGTCATTCTCTAGACATTCAATCTATTCTATCATTATCTCATATGACTGAACCAGAAAGAATTGGAAGCTTGCCTTTGATGTTAATCAAATCAATCTTAATGTATCCCACCAATCATCCCATGATTGGCTCTCAGGGCATACATACCAACAGACTCCCACTTGCACTGCGAGCCAATCACCCATGAATCATATTCATAGTGATCTTCAAACATGTCCCACATGTTACCGTGCTCTAGTGCCAACATAGTGAGTAATGGCAACACCTTGCCAAAGTCTGTACAAATTGCATGTCTCACATCTCTTCGCTATACGTCACACGTATGAGATGGAGTTGCCGTAATATGCGATCTAGTATTCATTTGCTAACCTTTAGCCACATTGCATGATCAAGGATTCCAGACTTGTCATCAATGAGTGGAATATAAGTTTATCTCATGAACTTTCAGATCCATATAGTATCCACTGCTGTTCACTAACACACAGATACTCGACATTTCCCTTTTAAATGGTTTTATTGGAACACTTCCAATTATCAACAAACTTTCACTTTTATACATCCTATGTATATTTTGCGATTAATTTTCTGTCCTTTCGGAAGTTCGCATCAATGTAACTCTTTACATCGAACTCTTCCTTATCTCCATAGAATTAGTACTTCCCAAGTACTTATCAAGTTCTTATGGTATTCCAGTAACCCTTACTGGAAGTAGACAGACATCCACTCGTCATGTCCTACATACGAGTTATTAGGATGAGCACATCGTATTGCCATGTCCTACATATAAGATGATGAATGCATCTTATTCTTGCCATGTTATACATGCAAGACAATGGGATGATTACATACATGATAGATCCATATCTATTCTTAGTGTTCCCATTCTTCATAAGAATTGGACACTTGGCCTTGGGATACTAATATCCATATAACATGGACAAGTTTTCTCCCACTGAATCTGTGCATACTGAACCCTTCAGTACAGATTGCCAATGTATGCTCTCTCTTTTCCAGGTCAAGAGATTTGTCGAGAACTATCTCTATAGATCTCTATTCCTATCATATAGGAATCATCTCTATCTTCCTTAACGATAATTTCCACTTTTGGATTTCCATTCTAGAACATTCCATTTCACATCAACATGTGGAATGTGAACACACTCCCACTAAATCACAGATCCCTTCTTTATCTTTGACATGTCAGTCAAACCCTTTGACTATATCATCAAAGTAAAGATCCAATTCTGAGTTGCTTGTACTCAATCAATCACATTGATTAGTCCATTGTAACTTATAGACTTCATTTGCATTAGTGGATTCATAAACCTTATAGGTTGTGTCACGTACACATCCTTGTTTTATTCCTCATAGGAATGTGGTTTTAGTATCCATATGCCAAATGTCTCAGTCATTAAGTTGCAATCAACAAGCATCATCCTTCTCAAAATGTTATCCATGTTTCTTAACACTTAAGACTCATTTGCACTTATGGATTTCATCCAATGAGTGCTACCATCAAGGTCATACCTTATGGTTCACATGGAAATCATTTAGGATGTAATGGTCTTATACCATAACTCAAAATCTGATTCCTCATATTCATCTAGATAGTTGACTCATCATATGAACAACTCATCACATAGATAATTGAGGTGTATCTGTCAAGAATATAAGAATTCACAACCCTTGTGATTCTTAATGTCCTTTATTAGTGTGGGGTATTCTTTTATTAAGAAGAATTCAGTTATTTGATAATCATTCTCTAACTCCTTAGAGTATGATTCCTTCTTGATTTAGACATCACCATGCCTTAATCATGAGTTCACTATGATACACTATCATAATCACTCATAAGGATCTCAAACATTTGGTCCAAGTATTTCATTCATTGATCTCATCAAGAATTAATACTTTACCAAATTTGTACTTCATCTATGACAATATTGAACACTTCAAGATGTTCATATTGGTATTTCTCTAAACACCATTTGAAGTATTAGAATTTGTTCCAATTGGTATGTAAATACATCACATGTATTATACCTAATAGGATAATCACTCTCCCACTACCTTTAGTGAAGATTGATTAATCATGTCCAAGATATTCATGTCTCTTAATGGTTCTCTAACCAAAAAAGTCTAGGTTTATCCATCATATGGAAACTAGAAATGAATTTCTCATGATTGATGCTAATTTGATTGTTTGAGTTATCAATAACTTTAGGTATCATTTTATCTTATACATACCATGTATCACAAGAAAAACAAGGCATTGCCACAAAGATCATATCTTTAAGATTGAAACATCAACTTTATTAATTGCCATCATTGTCATACAATATGCAATAATAAAGTGTTTCTATCTATTAGCAATATATGAAATAGCAGTTCTCAACTCTATTTCGTGCCCTTTTGGCTGAAATAAGCTGAAAGATACTCCTATCTATGGCCGCAACACTTGCTCCAATGATGGGTACTTCTTTCTTGGTCCTTTCACAAAGGCCATCACTTCTTTGCGGATATTGCATATCATATATGACATATCCATATCTTGGTATCATATACCTCAGATAAAGAAGTGGTTCATTTCATGATACCTTAGGTGGAGATCTCCATCCCCTCCTTCATCTTCTTTTGTTCTTCCAGATATAGAGGGCAGTTCCCTCATACACCCTTTCCCCATGTGCCTTGAGGCTGAAGACGGATTGGATTGCTGGCTAGCATCAGAACACTTCTTAGCTTTGCCCTTGCCCTTGCCCTTAAGACTTACCTTTTCTTTGATCACATCAAAGATTATGGTTTGTCTTTCTTCATCTTTGCCTCTATTATCCTCAACATGTCCAACAACTCTGTCAACTCTTGTCAAAGTTGTTCATGTTGTAGCTTATCATGAATTGTATGATTCTCACAACATTTGCAGTATCATACCAATAGCCAACTCTTGGCTCAGATGGAATCCTTCTTAGTCAGGTCTTTCCACATACCCAATCACATTGAGTGTGTGAATACCTTACTGGATCTCCTTCTGTCATGCCATACTAGGACAGTGTTTTGGAGACATCATATGTCTCATGTTGTCTCTGCAACTCATAGTTCAGAGAACACAACATCAAGCACTCCTCATCAATGTCTTTCTCAGTATGCTTCCATAAGCATACTTTCAGCCATTTATGTGGTGGGATCGAGTTCATCTGGTTCTGATATAACTAGGACTTGGAGCTTTTGCTCTTTGAGAACACTTCTCACCATCCTAACCAGTCGTGAAATTATTCCCATTTAATTTGTTGGTTTCAAAGACCGATCGCAAATAAAGTGATTTGTTGATTAACCATTTATTTTAACAAAAGGAAATATATGCAATTTCAGTCCAAAACTCTTTTGACTTATTTGATTGATTTGAAAAGTTGACGATAAAATTAGGCCTTTAATTAATTATCGCTCCCACTATTTTACTTCAAATTGATAGCCCTCACCATAAATTCGGAAGATTGCAGCGTACAACCTTCTAGTGGGCAAGATCCTGAAATCCTCTAAGCCATGGACCATCTAGGGCTGTCACCCACAACATAGATCTCTCAGGTAGGCAACTTTTGCCAATTGCATTATATGCAACTCTTGATAAGATGTCATATACAACTCCTTGCAATGATCATCTCCATGCCTCAAGGCGCTAGATCCTATCTAGGTCACCTTGTTAAGTCCGACCCATAGCAAACACGATGAATATGCACCCTGCTAAGGCAGACCCACACATTCATCCTTCACGCTTCCACGAGGTATACGGTGCACCACGCTAGGGCGTGCCCACACTTAGTCGAACAAGCTTTTCACGTGTGTCACATTTGGAAGGCATCTAAAACTTAATATTTTAATGAGGGATTTGGTTTTTATATACATATACATATCCAATCACCACAATACATAGTATGTATCATATACATGCTATATCCCACAGAAAACATGCAAAAAATGATAAAAGCGATGATTATGGCCATCCTAATGTGATTCCTCGAGCCAAGAGGAATCACGGTCATCTAGGTCTACATCACATGCAACCTTTACAAGATGAACTCTGTGCCTTTGCCTTCCGAGTTGATCAACTCATCTCATGAATGATCTGCTCTCTCTGACCGGTTGTCTGGGTACCACCAGCTGATCGGTTGGCTCCTCCAACTGATCGGTTCTCCTAGTCGTCGTGCATCTCGTCATGTCCACCACCCGCTCGTCTCGCTCCTCGAACCGGTCATCAACTGATCGGTTCACTCCTTGAACCGACCGTCTGGAACGTCAACTGATCGGTTCACGCCTTGAACCGATCGTTTCAGCTGTCGTCTTGATGTTCGCCGGTCTTTGACATAACAGGAAATAAAATCTATCCTATTTATTACATTGCTTTAAAAGGTAAAACCCCGAGTTACATTCGGGGGGAGCAAAGGTAGGAAAGAATCTCGAATTATTTCGAGTTACATCAGGAATAAGAGAGGGAAGATCGGTGCGCAGACTGAGATGCAAGCAACCACAAACAACCACACATAGATAGGGGTTTATAGGCCATAATCATGCTACACACATCCACCACAAAACTCATTTAAGGGCGACGTGTATCAAGTGCATTAATAATACATATCATATATGTAATTAGGGATTTGTGGATTTAGGATTGGACATGCATAAAGCCGATATTATTCGCATCGTATGCAATAAATAAAGGCAAGAAACCAAAATCGATCATATCGATATTCCTAAAATATAGAACAGCTGACGTGGCTCTGATACCACTGTTGGGTTTTTAGGGGAGACAGAGAAGGCAGCGGAAACAAAAAAATTTCTCCCCCAACCCATACTGAGGAAACGCGTCAACGTCTATATAATAGGAAAGGATGGTTAGTGGAATCATACCTTGTCCCGAGGCTTGCTCTGTGACGATACCTCGCGTAATGCGCGGTCTTCAACTCCGGTCTTGGACGGTGTCTGTGCAGCTCCTGGTCGCACCGGGACTGACGACTCCTCCTCCTACCGGAATGTCAGATGACAGTTGTCCTCCTGAGCGGCAGTGTCCTCCCGCCTCTGTAGTAGTCCACACGGACCACCTGGAACTCCACACTCCTTGTCCCACAAGGAAGTGGAAGGAGTCACACCCTCCTGTTTACGTACTAGTCTCCAACACACTCTCCTGCTACCAGTTGCAACCGCAATTGTCCTTCCCTTGCTGCACCTCCCTTTTGCGGGAAGCACTTGCTCAGGATCTCTCACGGTTACCAAAATCAGAGAGAACGACAACTTCGCAAAGAAACCGGCTTGCATTGAGTTGTACTCTGAGAAGCCCCCAATACCCCTATATATATAGGTGGGTCATGGGACAGTGTTCTCTGTGCCCGGAAATATGGGACTAAAGCAGGAGTAGAAGGGTTCGGGATTTTTCCACAAAAAGCAACCAACTCGCAACCTGAACCGATCGGTTCACAAGTGAACCGGTCGGTTGGGGACCTGAACGGGTCGGTTGGGACCCATGAGCCGATCGGTTCACTTCTGAACCGGTCGGTTCGTGGTCCTTATCAGTTTCCGATTGACTTTCCAACTTTCGTTTCTAATTGGTATCGAATACCAATCCTTGTTCCAATCAAATTGGGCAAGTGAAACGCAAGGAAAATTCTCACCGACCTGATTTTCCCAACTTGCTTGGTTGCACCAGTTGAACCGATCGGTTCAACACTTGAACCGCTCGTTTCACCCTGGGCTTGAGCCGATCGGCTCAACTCTTGAGCCGACTGGTTCAGCAACCTCAGCCGACCGGTTCAACACTTGAACCGATCGGTTGGGAGTACAGGTTGTACAGAATCAGTCAAATGCGATTTCAATCAATCTGATACTCCAATCAATGCGTCCAACACCTTGAACCATATGATACTGAGCTATCTACTGATTGAGTGTTTAATTGAACTACTAAACTCCTTTAGTAATCAATCTAAACGTTGCTTGTGGACAAAACTCCTCTTCCAGGTTAAATCCTATGTGTGTGACCCTGTAGGTCCATTTCACGTTGGCAGTGAAAGTCCATAACACTTATGACTTCACAAGAAAAGAGCGGTGCCTAGTCACACATCAGTGCTACCCAAGTGAAAGTAGAAAGTTGGAGAACAACTTTCATCCTACAATCCGTAAATGGTGTTACAGTGAATGTATAATTCCTTTGTCACTGATATTCCGAATGAACTCAAGGCATGGAACAGTCATCCTGTCAACATTCATTCACTTTCTTGATCTCAGAGCAGATTGAACGAGATATGTATGACATCAATATCACATACTGATTCACACATGCGTGCGCACGCCTATCTCAATCCTACTCATCAAGTGGCCTTGGATATCAAACTCCCTCAGGAGGGACAAATCCCATATCTATCACTCACCCCTCAAAAGCCCCATGTGTCAAAGACACCCAATCATCACCTTTATAACAACCCATGTTTCAGGACTGCGTTTGATGATGTCAAAGTGTGCCCAATGACATGTGTTGAGTGTAGTGATTTCATGTCAAAGAATCACACTCACCACCATCACTGTGAGTACTGACTGTGACTACCATCTCATGGTTCCATGTGTCAAACTCACGGTGGGTCTGTTCGGTACACTTGTTCTCTAACAAGTACCTATGTGTTTGGTTTGATATCTCTACATCATGACTAATGAGATTCTATCATCAACCAACACCACAATCTAGTCTTGTGTGTCATTGTTGTCTATCTACCTTCCACAATGACATCCGACTAGGGACATAACAAGAATGTACAAACTCTTAGCATCCGTATGATCTCATCGTTCATGTCATGAACCTGAAGGCATACGTCATTGAGTACTGTCATTCTCTAGACATTCAATCTGTTCTATCACTATCTCATATGACCGAACCAGAAAGAATTGGAAGCTTGCCTTGGATGTTAATCAAATCAATCTTAATGTATCCCACCAATCATCCCATGATTGGCTCTCAGGGCATACATACCAACAATTGACCTTAGTAAAACATGCAAAATCCTTGAATAAGATGCATTTTTTTTATTAAACCCTTATTAAATGAGTATAAGACCACTTCTATTGACCCTGAAGTACTCCACGATTTGTTGTTACTATTCTCGAATCTATTCATGCCTCTATTAATTTTAAATATAGAAAACTAAACAAAACACTTGTATACACATTAACCACCTCCATGTACATGAAAAGGCCATTATGGATGTTATTGACTCGTACTGACATTGTAGTAGTACTTATGAGTCAATTGGGATTATGTTTGAATAAAGGTCACATCAACCTAGAATTGAGGAGAACTAGGACATTGATGAACCTTCAAATCCTATATTAGATTTGTTACTCTAAAAGTAGGGTTGTTACAGGTTGCATGGTCAAACTCATCTCATGTCATCAAACATACTTGAATCCTCCAACATCAAACTTAGTTCATAGTGAAGAAAACTCATATCATTATCATCAAGCTAAGATCATCTAGGTTGATGATTCAATTGATTTATGCCTGATGAGAATAGACCCTATGACACATGCCAATGACAACCCCGGGGTGGGTTTGCATAACTATGTCATTCTGTTGGTTGACAAGTGATGCAAGCCATTATATCATTTTCATCTTTCTACTCTTCATTCAATTTGCATCACTCTAGCATTCGAACAATTGGGAACCAATGGAAGTACAACATTTTCCTGCCAGTGGTCGCTTTCCAATGGAAGTAATGCATTCATCTTCTAATAGAAATCCTAGTCTATCCTATGACAATGACCTACCATATGATGTTCAGTGGATTTCTACATCTAACTTCTGATGGTTATGTTGTATTCAACCTCTGATGAAATCCTTAACCCATCAAACAAAGGAATCCCTACACTCATGTTACTGATGAAAGGGATGTATTCATATTCAATGGAATCTATATATATGCCTTCTGATGGAACTCCAACCGATGGTCCTCTTGACCGTACACATAATGAAAGAAATATTACCTCTTGTTTTTGTTTATTCACATCCATGGTGGGGAAAGGTTGGACTGCAAGGCCGTCGGGAAGGTTTTCGAATCCTATTTTCCACCTATAAATACAAGGCCACCTCTTCCAGAAAGATTGGGGACCCTTGATACCATCAGGTTGCCATTTTTCCCCCATCATCCATCTCCAAAAGTCTATTTGTAGTTTCCATTGGTTGCTGAATGTCATCCAATAACACTTCTACCTCCAGCTCAACCAAGGATCTAAGGTTTTAACAATGAGAGATATTTATCCCGTGACACCTATTTTACCATTTTATGTCATCCACCTTCATCAACCTACTTTTGTCTTCTCACAATTATCATACCCAACCTTGATTAAAGAATGTGACACATAGAAGTGTGATCAAACAAATGTTAGATGACTTATTTTGTTCCTATGTTTACTACCATAATCCAAACTTCAAATGTAGCATATGAGCATCATGGATTCCACTTTGTTGTCTACTTTGATGAAGACTTCTTTACTTTCTCACACTGTAAATCTTATTATTGCTTCCATGAGAAAGTAGTCCTCTTTTGAGGATGCATGGAATAGCCCCACTACCAAATTTTGTGCTCTTAAATGCATCTCTTATTGCATGAACCATCATATGTTTAGAATCAATCTTATTATCCTTGAATTATGGCATAATCATCTACTGTTCTTATTCATCAAATTTTGTCTGTAGAGATCTCTAGGAAACATGACATTGAACTTATAGTAATATCTATCCAAGTTTCAATCCTAACACCAAAAGGGGGATTTACCTCACCTCAACATATGTATATTCATGCTTAATATGATATAGTGAGAGTGAAATGATAGGTGGTGGTGATGAAACCCATCCCACCTATGTCTCCATCCATTGGTTTATCAAACCTTGGTTTAGGTTTTTGTATTGCAATCTTAGTATAATCAGAAACCATCCAAATTTCATGTTAAATACTAATTCTTGAATGGTTAATTTGACTAAATTATTATTAAATACAATGCACTCTAGGTTTGACCCTTAACTATACTACAGTAAGATCCATATGCTTGCAGGTGGTCATTATAGTACGTAGTCTAGGTTAGATATAGGGACTCATCCTTGGGTGAAATTTCATGTTCAATAACACATACATCAAATTTTGGCATCATTGTTGGGGACAATAGAATATTTTGATATGTTTAACCAACTAGAATTAGCTAATTTTGACTTTCCCAAGTTATAGTTTTGAAAATTATTCTGAACCCAAGTCATGTTCATTAATCTAATTTGTACCTTTCTCAAGTAACATTTGTTGTTCTTTGTGACAGTCTTCCAGTGTCGAATCCATAAAATACTTTGACATTGAGATTGAAAGAACCTATCATAGGTAAACACAACACCCAAATAGATAAAGAGGAGATCAATCATTGAGTGGAAGAAGAAAAATGTAATAAAATTTTGGGCAAACCTAGAGATGCTATCCAAGAAGAACTACAATCATATGAGGAAACTATAAGAGTTCTATATACCTGGTTTTACATACATTCACTACCCCATCATCCAACCTACCATCAAATCACAAAACTTAACAATCAAGACACAATGGGAAAAGATGATGCAAAACAATAGTTTTACAGGGCAATATGTGTGAGAATGTGCATGACCATTAATAGAGGTTCATAGACTTATGTGTAATGATAAAGAAAGATGTTTTGTCTAAGGACTCCACAAAGTTAAGTTTAATCTATTATTCCCATACCAAAACATTTATCGTTTGGTACAATTCCCTAGATGATCACACCATTACAAATTGGAAGGACTTTAGAATTAGCTCTTGTTAGTTGTATGCCTTGAGAGACATCATGTGATAATTGTAAATAAGTTATTTTGTATTTGACTTGATTACTAATAAAAGGAATTACACTTATTGTGTTTGTTTCAACATTGAGATAACCTAATAATGTCCTAAGAATGTTTCGACTCAACAACATATGGTTTGAATTGAGTACTTATATTGAGATCGTATCTATACTTAAGAATACACATTCTTGTTATGTCCTTGGTTAGTTATTGTTATATATTTTATAGGGAAACAATAATACATAAGACTAGTATGTATGTTGAGTGATGACTATGTCTCTTTACTCATGATATTGGATATAAACTTAGAAACATAGGTGCTTGTTAGAGAACAAGTGTTTAGGATAGATACACATTAATATTGACACATGGAAGTCTTCTAATGACATGTTAGAGTGATATCGTAAAGTGACAATGATGATTGCGATCCTTAGACCTGAAGTCACTACATTCATCACATGTTGTTCTTTGTATTTGACACTAGCCCAACGTGATCCTGCAATATGGGTTTTCCAAAAGTGTGGTGATTGGGTGCACTAAGACACTTCAATTACTGTGAGTGATGTAGATGGAATTTATCCCTTCAATTGCAGTCATATCCTGGACATTTGATAACAGAGACGATGAAATGCATGGCCATGCTCATGTGAGTCAATATATGATATTGAGCTCACAATACCCCAAGTAGTATACTCTAGTTCAAGAATCATATATTGAATGATAAGAGGATGACATTCCATGCCTCAGTTTCAACCTAGACATATATCACAAAGGGATTATATAGTCACTGAAAAAGTGTTCACAATAATAGGTTGAAGTTGTTCTCCAACTTCACTATTTACATGGGGACAATGAACTTTTGCTAAATACCAATCATTGCATGTAAAATCCTAATATGATTATTGATTCACTACCAAATAAATTTGAATCCCATAGGTACACACGCAAAAGGATGCATAAGGAAGATGAGTATAATTTTGGGAATATGATTAAATGATTGCTAAAAGGTTTAGGCAATTAATTAAATCATTTATGGATGAACTAAATTATGATGATCGAACAACTAGTTTGGGCCCAATGTCCTAATTGGACCAAGCCAATTGGCCAATAAAAATGAGTCTAGTTGACTGACCAGTCTGGTTCTAGAAAATCAGATGGACATAATGATCACCTGACTAGATTGAGTCTGGTCAACCAATAAGAATGAGTACGGTCTGGCTATAGTAGCCCGGGTGGTAAGAGCTCGGTACGTCCCAATGAAGGACCCGGGTTTGAACCTCACCAAAGGCACTTTGCGAGAAACAATCAACGCTGATTAGGTGCGGGAGGGGGGTGACCGGACCACACCCTCTCATGCCTCGAGAGTTTACCATGTCGGTTTCACCTGGGGTGGGTTCTCTCGGTCATAAAAAAAAATAATGAGTATGGTTGATCGACCAGACTGTCCAGTGTAGGTTGCTGAAAAGAGGCTACTGTTCCTTTTTGTGCCCCAAGGTTTATTAGAAAAAACCTTACTTCCCTTCCTTTCTTATATATATGGGTATGAAGGCCCGGGTATTGCACATATGTGTTTGGCCACATTAGGAGATTGACTTCATCATCACCTTGATCTATGTTCTTGTTAGATCCCTTGCCAAATCTACTCTACAAAGAAGGTATACACTTATAAACCTTTGTTCCTACTATAATGTATTTTCATGGAGAAAGATTTTTTTAAAATGTTTTGTTGTTCTTGCCTCTCTCTCTCTCCTTGGGATCCCATAGTGGTATCTGAGCCATGCCAAAATTATATATTAAGATTTGAAATTTATTTGATCAAATTTCCTTTACACCGCTTGTACTATTACATATGATGTGAACGATTAACTATTAACATATATATTCTTATAATTCCACATGATCTCATAGGAATTGTCCAGTATGTAAAGATACAATATATATATATATATATATATATATATATATATATATAAGATATTATATGTCTATAAATCATACATCATAGTCAAAAATGTTTTATTTTGAGGATTTGTGTGTCATTATGGCTATATACCCTTTTGTATGCTTGATATGGATGGATCTTCTTTTGTTTGATAAGTATGAAGCTTGCATACTGAGCCTCCTTCCTTTATTCCACATGTAATGGTTTATATTCCCTCTTAGTCTCCTCGGTAACTCGAGGTTTCTAAAAATTATGCAATATATAGGAATTGAATATGATTTGGAGGACTTGGCATGATAAGGCAACCATGAAGATCCAAGGAGCATCCATGGAATTGCTATGTTATTGAAACACAAGTTGAAGATTAATGTTGTGCAATAGAGCTTAGATGGATTGTAATTCTTTATGGCTCTAAAGGATTACATTACTATGATCATAACCAACAATGTTTGTTATATAATTGTGTATTTTTAGTATAATATGTATATGATACATATTATAAGTATGTGGTGTATGAATTTAGATATGTAAATTTTAAAAAACCCCACAAATAAGTATTAATTATCCCATGCTTTCCAGTAAGAAATAAACACAAAAAGCTTGATCTGCAAATGGTGGGAACTCCAAAGTGTTGTGTATTATCTATCTAGTGGAAGTGTGAGAATAGATATGTGGCTCTGCCAAAGCACGATGCATTTTTTATTGTATTGAATTTTAGGTATGACTTAACTAGGTGATCTTAATAGGATTAAGAACCTAGAGGCGTAAATATGGTTATGACAAAGTGTTGTGCAACCATGTATCCAAGAACTACACATGATGTAGTTGGTAATTGTTACCAACATTAACAAATAAGTTGTGAGTGCCATAGTTATCTTAGTCTTATTGAAAGCATTTCATATCATTTCTCACTAGAAAATTTCTTTTGGTATTCGAAATAATTAATTGTGGGGGATATTATGTTGAAATAAAATAATGATAGCATAATTAATTAAAGTCCAAAGTAATTTCATCTGAATCATATTTTCAAATCAAATTTAATATTTAAAGAAGTTAATTGACTCATGCAAATTTTTCTATGTAGATCAATGGCAAAGACATACAAACCTTTTTCATTGCAAACAATCATTGAAAAGTAAGAAGTAAATGGAAATAACTTCAAAGATTGGTTCATGACATTGAGAATTATTTTCACACATGAGTATAAGCTCTATGTCATGGAGACATTCGTAGCTAACAAAGAAACTCCAAATTCATCTGGGTTGGAAAGGGAAGCTCACAAGAAGTACTCCAATGATGCAATGGATAACAAACGACTTATGATTTGCTCCATTAATCATGACCTTTAGAAGAAATATGAGAACATGGGTGTTATTAAGATGATAACACATATTAGGAACATGTATCAAGAACAAACAAGGCATGAGAGATATGATGTCTCCAAGGAAAAATTTAAGTGCAAGATGGAGGAAGGTGGTCTATTTGGACCTGATGTACTCTAGATGATTGGGTGGAAAGTCTTGCAAGACTAAAGTTATGTTTTAGTCTAGAGTTTGTGACAGATGTGATTCTACATTTTTTTCCATATTCATACAAGAAATTTGTGATGAACTACACCAAGAACAATTTTGTTAATTCATTAATGGTTCTACTTGGAATGTTGAGAGAAGCTGAGGAAATGATGAGAGAAAAGCCCAACTCCATTCTTATGGTCAGTAAAGGAAAAGGAAACACCAAGGGAAAAAAAAGGAAAGGTTCTAAGACTAAATAAAAGTCTTCCTCACTTATAGAAAAAGGAGGTGTGTCAAAGGGATGCAATTGTCATAATTGTCACAAGGCTAGACATTGGAAAAGAATTTGTCCCCTCTACCTTGAGGAACTAAAAAAAGAAGTAGGGCATAGAGATCTTGACTTTTGGTATTTATGTTATAGAAATGATCTTATATAATTTTTTAGAATGGGTACTAAATAGAGGATGTGGATCTCAAATATGTTCAAATATGCAAGATCTAAATAGAAGTACACCCTTGAAGAAAGGTGAGATTGAGCTACCCAAATAAAATTGTGGCAAAGTGCAATTTGGCACGTTTATGATTTAATTACACTAATACCTTCAATTGGCATGAATTTCTCACTCTAAATGTTTCCCATGACTTCATGTCTCTATAATGGCCTCCAAAGTGGAATGACTCACATTTTGAATCAATGTGATACACATTTATGCATGAAACCCTAATTTTGTTATATCCTTGAATCACTTGATTAATTTCTTGATCATTGCTGCTCTTTTGATTTGAAAATTTTCACACTTTCTCTGCCCTCGATCATGAAGATCTTCTACAAATTTGAGATCATTTGAACTTTAATACTAATAGTTGTGAATTTTACAAATGTTTGCACACAAAACAGCTCCTAAACCTTCTTTTACCTTAGTTGGGCTCGAACCAAAAGCCACATCACTCGGTCTAACTGCAACGACAATTGAACCTAGGTTATATTCCCAATTTCTCCCTTAATCTAAGATTGAACCCAAGGACAAAGCTTGTGGATGAGATTGGCTCAGCCAACGACATGAATGCCATTGGATATTGATCCAATTAGGCTGAGGTCATCTCCTAGCTCACTCCTGGGATGGAAAGTCCACCAATGGACTCAAAGAGAGCTTCCTATAGCCTGACCACCTGATAGCCTCCCTCTTACCTGAATTCTTTGATTTTTCTCTTCCTCCCTACATCAAACATTCACATCAGTGGCCTTTTAGAAATGCCACTGAAAAAAATAAAAGCCACTAAACATGTTTAGTGGCATTTTTTGACATTTAAAAAATGCCTCTAGTACCAATGCCACTAGAAAGATAGTGGCGTAATTTGTAAATGCCACTAAATGTTTGGATTTAGTGGATTCTAATAAATGCCAAATAAATGCCCCTAAAATATCATTTGGAAATTATTAAAATGCAGCTGTTTTGTATTATGTTTTTGTATGAAAATGTTCTTATTGAGTTTAGTGGCGTATAAAAAAAGCCACTAATGACTACCAATTCTGTATTACTACATTTTCATGGCTTTTAGTCATTCAGTTTTCAATTCATTATCAAGATTTCTAAATGAATGTCAATTGTAGACGAACTCACTTTCCAAAAGTATGAATATTTTTATTTATAATCTATTGAAAATTACATGGGGAGGACATTTTACCTTGCCCCTTATATTGAATACAACACCAATGATATACTTTCATACAACATTTTTCTATTCAGTACAATAACTTCTACATCATTGGATCTATCTCTTCCCTGATATGACTATCTACTTTTTTGCATGCCAACTTCAGAGCTCGTTCAGGAAATAGTTTTACATTCTGGTGGAATCTCCACATCCAATACTGGCCTCTCCAAAGACTAAAATTCCTTTCTCAATTTCTCGATGTCATTAACCAATTGATCAATATGTTGCTGGGATCTTCCCTGGAGTGCATCAATATGATTTAAAAGCCAAAGCATATTCACTTACCTATACATACATAAAAGATATAGTAAACACCATTGGAACCCTAAAGAGTCAAATATGAAGAAATTGTCAATTTGTATATATGATTTGGAGTGTTTTGAATGTAGTCATTAAAACACCAACCTTTGCTTGAGCTTGGAGATATGATCTGGTTCAAGGAACTTCCTTGGATTTGGTTCTGTTTGTGAGCCGCCATCTAAGTTTGGGATGCTATCAGACCTAAGGACGTTGTAAAGGGATAAGACTCGATCAATTAGTATACAATATTTTATCCATAAATGAATATTTATCAGCAGCCTGATCGATCTAATAGTAAGAAATAGACGCAGTCGATGTTAGACCAGTGTATCACAATTGTATTATGTTGAATAAAAAAATAGATGTACCATTTTCTGAGTAGACCATCCAGCTCCATGTCCAGATTTTTGGTCAATGTGACCAATGACCGGATTGGTCTGAGGGCTATTATCTAAACTTGTGCAAAGTATGTGTTGCATAGTCTATGAAACATTACACATATATGAGACATCTGCCATAATAGCCACAACCTCATTGTGTGTTGTCATCCAAAAACTAGAAGTAGAAAATAGCCTTACTGCCAGTGGTTTTAATGAATGTAATGGCACGACAGAATCATCGTGATCAATGATCAAAATCATGGTAGATGGATATTGGCATGGTTCACCAGCTTTTTGTTCCCACGGCCGTCTCACATTGTGAAGTGGTGAATATCTAAGAAAATGAGAGGAATATTTTAAGTAAATGAAAAGCTCAATTAATTCAAAACAAATAAAATGCTAGGAAGTCATACTAAAAAATAAATGCAGCGATCACTTGGAATGACCACAACTAATTCAATTCAATTCAATTAGATGTCATTTTAGGCGATTTTTCTATGGATTCTAGAAACAACTATACTATATTCCAACAATAAACATTGAGTTGGATGATAGTGAAGAATAAATGGTATTATAACTTTCAATCTTCATTCCAACCAGACAAGTTGTTAAAAATATACATGGGTGTGTACACAGTGGACAAGCTTGCATTATCTATAACACCCTGCTGAAGAGACACAATCAAAAGAAGTGGCATCCGATTATCAGCTAAATATCTCAAATCAAATTAAACAACCATCAACGAGAGTGCAAATAGATGACACATGGATCAGGTAGCATGTATAATATCAACTATACAAATTTGCAGCGGAATAGTACAAATTTCAGTAATTATGTCCCGGAAGATGCATTTCTGTCAAATATAAAGGATATGGTTTCAAATTGATTCATAAAATTCCATAATTGTTTTATAGAAATTAGTGTATACTACAATTTCTAGATTTGCAAAGGATAACCCTATACACATCCCAATTCATTTAATGGGTATGGGTTTTAATATAGACATCTCAAATCCGAATAACTAAAATTATTTTGCTATAAATGATAAAAAGAAAATAAAAAATCACCAAAAATGTCAACATTCGGAATAATAGGTTGAGCTATTCATTTACAAAGATCCTAAAGGACTATGACCAAACAAAATAACCAATCCCACCCGACTTTGATGTTAGGATGACACAAATAGCAGAAGTGGATAGGAAACCTAAGCAGAGTAAAGCATAAAAGGTAGTTGTTTACCATGAATTCAAAGATTTTAGTATGGAATTATAGGGCATTCACAACTAGATAACTAGAAAAATACTTTGCAGACGGATGAGAATGAATCCAGATGGAGTGGCAATCCTCAAAATTTTCCAAATGGAAGATCGTATGGACTTCACTCTAGATATGTTGGGGTTCAACTAGGACACTCAAATGCACCTCCAAGATCTCATATTTGGGTATTTTCCAACTCATCAGATAGCCCATTATTAATTCTTGTTTTCAAGCAAAGGAGGAGGTTGTTGCCTTTTGTTTTCTCTGGTTTATGCCTCTTATGATAGGATCAAGAAAAGAACTTTTTGGTCCACTTTGAAGGATGTAGGGTCAGCATCATTAGGGAATGAATGGCTTGTGGGGGGGATTTCAATGCCATTAGGTCTTCTCAAGACAAAGTGGGAGGAGGAAAGTCCAACCTCTTGTCCATGGAGGAATTAAACTTCTGGATAAATTCAACAGGTGTATCTAAAGTTCCCTTCTTAAGCTCACCCTTGACTTGGTTCGACAAATAAGATGGAAACCCAAAAAAATAGGCATGCCTAACATGTGTTTCACTATAAGCTCGTGGCCATCCAAACTCTTGTGTAATATCAAAAGTCTTCTCTATACCAAGGTTTCAAATCACCCACCACTCTTGTTTCATATACACCTTGATCAGTATGGGTTTGTGAGCCACGCTCCTCCTCCTCCTTCATAAAGGTTGGGGTCCATCATGAGGGCTTCATTGATAGTGTCAACATGGGATGGAGTATGGAGGGATGGGGATACACCTCATATATAGTTTGTCAGCTATTGGTAAGAAAGATCATAGATTACCACATTAAAGGTAAATGTCATGGCATAGACAAGTAAAAGAGGTAATGGATGCTAACAGATGCATAAGTTCATATGAGTAGGCAGTAAAAAAAGCAACCAGGACAAACAGACAATTTTAGTTATAGATTAACCATAATGTAAGATTACTCACCCTCACACATGAAAGTAGAGCCTAAAAGGTCATCCATTTGGTGCCTACTCAGATTCTTTGCTTGAGAATATGAAGATCCTTCACTTGAGAATCTGAAGAGGCCAATATAGGTTTGAATGTCTTCACACCTAAAAACAATGTAGACTACTTACAAAACTTAACAACACTTGATTAAATAAGGTATAACTTCATAGATTATCAAACTTCATATTTAAAATGTGTGGAGTCTGAGAAGTCTATTTCAAATATATAGTCTATGATTCAAGAAGGGTAGTGATACAATACTTATACCACTGGGTAATGATAAGATACAGTGGAAGTATAATATAGCTGCCTGGGCACTGAGTAGTTTACAAATATATAGTCTATGATTCAAGAAAAAAAAAATCAGAGCCCCTTCTAACCAAATATATCCCACTGTACTACACACATAAACACATTCCTCAATAATAGAAAAAGAAGAAACTCTGGCTGCAATGGAGAATCTTACAAAGAATTATAGAAGCAAGTCAACAACTAATGTGGTAAGATAACATGTTTAGAAGCATAATGAAAGAGTGGCAGGCTAATTACCTATACCCACTCATTGCTCAACCCAAAACTCTGTGCTTTAGAGAGAAATGTTGGATAAAGCTCTACCTCCATACTTCTAATTAGGGGCATAGGTCGTTTCACCCCATTTATCAGTAATGGCGGACCCTCCATACCTTCAGCTATCTTTCTGAGGACATAAGTGATCGTATAGATTGGCAAACCCCTAACAAATTGATGGTCTTCAACTGAGCTAGAACCATACTTCAAGTGCATGTAACAACTGTCAGGACTACAAAACATTGTTAGAAATCATGTGACATTCAATAATGCATGCATACAACATGTATTGAGAAGCTAACCCTCAATGCATGTACTCTTCCATTCTCATCAGTTAGTACTCCAGAGAAGGTATTTCCAAAATCTAAATAGATAAAGATCAACTGAGATCACAGAACTAGGCTTTGATGTAAATATAGAAATTAAAAAAACTATTACTAGTATCAAGCTAATAACCTCCATGTTCATAGCTCAGTATTGTGGACAATATGTTGATCCAATGTTCAAAGTAGAACAAGGATTTGTAATAATTAACTTCGTAGATGTTTCTTGCAAACTCCTACTTAAGCCAACAAGATACATAGAATCACCTTGGTGCAGGTATGGCTCTATCATCAAAGAAAGAATGTATCAAGTAACGTATAAGATTACTAATTTTGATGCATGTTGATATTTGGAATATTCAATATTTAACCATAGATTTCCAAATATAATGTAGAAAACAAGCATATTGTAGATTTCTGGATAGTGTAATTGAACTTTTGTCACCATTTCACTTTATATACAGATGAAACTTGTAAAAAAAGAAGCAACACAGAATGTATACTAATGCAAACCCAATTGCATTTTGTTGGGCATGTAAATTTTTTTTGCCGATATGTATAAATGATTTAAAAGACAGACATTCCAAAGCACATGAAAGTTGAATAGGATATATTATTTTTCAATGAGCCTGTTTCCAGGCAAAAAGAAATTACATTGACCCAAGGGTGACTTCTATGATGGGGGCTGTGAAGATGCACATAATGTTTATCACAATGTGTAACATAGAATTGAAGTCATATTGAAACTCCATGGAAGCCTATGAGTACTGAGTTAGCCCATAGCTTTGATGTAAGTGACAACAAATATTTTTAATAACTTGCAGCGTATCTTTAGAACTTAGAATCCAACTTATGTTTTTGAGTAATGGGCTAGTTATGTAAGCACATCGAGATGCACTAGGAAGCATCTGCATAGAAAGATAACTCAATTGAGTCCTTTTTTAAAGTGCACTATGTAGTTTCCGTGGTCCATCTATTTTAGATCGCATGTCTTTAGAAAAGAGTAGAGTTTAGTCATGCCTAATGCTACCCTGTAATTATTATTAGAACACATCTTGTAGTGTTACCTTGCAATATATTAATGCTTGCTACCATTTAAAAAATATAACTGAATGTAAATCAGTTTTAAATTATATATCTGAATCATGAAGTTTTCAATAATTTGAGAAAATGCAAGGTTCTATTGATTATTTTTTATAAATAAATCGATATCAAACAGGCTAACTTGGAATAAGTTCAGTTGCATGGACATAAGAAGAACCTAAAGGGCCTAGGGAAGAAGGATCATAAGCCACAAGAGTGTAATTGTGAACATGATGGAGGAATACAACCTGATGAATTGTGAAGACATAATAATAAATATATGCTACAATCAAAATGCACAATGAGCACTTATTACCTCTCCAGGAATTTCAATCAAAAAGGCACCAAATGAAAGCATAACATTGGATACAGATACGAAAACAATATTCCTATCAACAACCACCAAACCCATAGCTTCAAGATGGTATACAATAACACCAGTTCCAAAAAAAATGTTGAGAATGAACACCATCAACCATGCAAGATGGTGGCACATGTGCCTGTATGAAAGTAGATAGAGTATAAGGCAATATTACAATAGAAGATAGCACAAGGGGAACTCAGTTACCCATTATTGGTCAGGAATAATAACAAACATCAAGTAAACAATTTGGTGGTGTACCAGTTGGTTAGGTCACAAGTTGAGGAGGAATCTAGGGTAAGTATTTTATGTAGATGGTAGAATAATATATGAATCATGATTCACCAAAAGACCAAGGAAGACATCCTTCCATGAGTGATCCTAAAATTTGGAAGAATTTGAAGAAATTATTTGTTCATATATTATGTTCATATATAGTACATTAGTAAGAATCTTGCAAAGCCATAATGGTTAACATTATTGAAACATACCTCGGTAGATTTGAAAATTATTAACACCTCATTTCAGCAAACATGACAACTGTGTTTGTATTAGACCATCCATGGATGACACATAGGTTCAATCCAACCATAGGCACATGTTCAATCCAACTTAGGTAAATCAATTGAATCTAGCTAAAAATAATTAGTTAAATGCAACAATAAACACCATTAAATTCACATACAGTCCATTCAGTCATTGTTCATATCTAAATCTGACAAACAAGAATCATAAACATTGCTCATATCCATCATCAAAACTAGAAGCATGAGTTTGAATATAACTGCAAGTTTCCATGCATATCTGAACTTTATGCTTGTATCTTTCTCTTTTTAACCTATTTTTTAAGTGAACTGCTTGCCTGGAACTTTTAATGTTAACCATACTGTTTAGCAATTTTTTTCAAAGAAAATTTAGTCCTTAATCCTTGTTGTTCTTTCAGACGTGCTTTGTAAGATTTTGGTACAAAAACTAGATTCACATGGGAATACAATAACCTAATGCTGATGCATTATAAGTGGGTACTTTGGCATTTCTTTGTTTGATATTTTCTTGTACCTGAGAGTAAGCACGAGTAAGTACAGGGTGGGAAGGAGGAAGGTAATGATGCAGGTTTATTAATACAATTGTCAATGTGAATGATGGACTGGGATGAACAGGAGGTTTGTGAGCAGAAATGTCAATGAGAATGATGAACAGGAAAACATATGATAGATCATGAAGGATGAACTACAAAAATGTGGGTGAATGGTTGATGCATTGAAAGAGTTAATGCCTGCCAAAAGATGAAGAGAATGGATTTTTCCCTGAACCTGGTAAAACTCAATGGAGAACTAACTGATGATAAAAACTTCTTAATGACGATTAAAGAATATTCAATGCTTAATTAATTTGGTCCATTCACAATTGGAGTTACATGCCTCCATAAAAGAATATATAGCTTGTTATATGCTCAGGAAGAAATAAGGAAACACAAAAGAATTTTCTAATCATTTCAGACTAGTAATAATATAATTTAATGGAAAGAAATAAGGAAAAACAAAAGAATTTGCTTGGTATTCCTCTTGGATATTTCATATCTGATGTTCCTAATTTGGTTGTTGATGTCCAAAATAAAGGAGGAGCAGATGTTCTTATTGCACATCACAAGTCAATTATGTATGAAAGCTTCACAAAATTTTAGTTATACTGTAGAGGATGGCTTTTGGACACCATACTTAATTTGTTTCAGGTTTGTCCTCATTCTTGAGAGTGAGCTAATAAAAAATCTACTATTGAATAGGATCTGAACATGATATCCTCCTACACCAAACATGACCAAATAGAGAACATTCCAAAAATGTGTATCTATCCCTCAAGGAATGCCTCTAAAAATGTGTATTTGTCCCTCAAGGAATAACAACAAGAAAGATCAACTTAATCTGTCAAAAAAAAATTACATCAACATTAGAAAGCATATCTTTGTTGAAGAACTACCAACCACACATACCTTCCTTAGCCCATTGAACCATATGACTTGTTTGTTTTCAACCTTGATGACATGTAGTTGATTCCCACTAGAACGTATCTGACTTCATAAAGCTTTGTGGGTGTCAACTTCTGTGGTGAGATAGGAGAACATCCTTCACTACCTTCCAGCTAAAATAGTAGGTGAACATAATGTAGACTAAATGGGTTTTTATATAGATGGTTCAACAACAAACAAGTTAACCATATAATAAAATGTTAAGTACATTGCAGTTATAGAATATATTAATAAGTCGGCTTGCTCATATAGTGCAAAGTACACCAGGAAGTTTGTAAAGACTTTTTCAATCATTATCTAAAGTGATTTTAGAGCTAAAGGCCCATTCATGGAATATCAAAGATGCCTTGATAGTCTCTAATCCCTGAACATTGCTAATCATGACTGAAGAGGGATAAGACACCATGTAACAGGTGGGCAAATATATGGCGAAGAAGAGGGGGTGAAACACCATAATCCAGATAAATAGAAGATAGAATAAAAATAACAAGTAATGGAACGGCTGGTATGACCGAGGATTGAACAAAATAAAGCAGTGTGGATACAAATTCAAGAAGGCATGTTTCCATTCATGAAATACAAGAGCAGCTATAAAATTATTGATTAAACAAACAATTGGTTTCTTTCCCTTTCTGCATCGAGACCATCCCAACAAAAACAACAAGAAAGGTGTGCTCTCTCTCTGCCAAGAAACCCTACCCTCTTCAAGAACACCCTGCTAACTAAAGGCAACATATTTCAAGAAGAGGCACAAGAGCCATAGCAAGACGAAGCCATATGTGGAATGAGTGCAACAATTAATTATTATAGAGGGTTTGAAGCTTTGTGCTTTGGAGCACATCAAATAGTTTCTAGATGTCCAAATTAAGTTTCAAAAAATACTAGATAATATCATGTAGATGATGACTAATTTGAAGGTAATATTTATGCTCTGCTAGATGGGATCCACGAGATGCAAAATGAAAGATGGATGTCTACTCAATTTCATCCATCATCAGTTACATAAACAATGCAGAGCTCTATAGGAACTCAAATCACCAATGATAGGTTACCATAACCTACCACTATTAATATTGGACATGTAACTAGTCATCTATAGGAGCCCTTGAAGCATGTAAAAAAAGGATCTTATATAAATTATTAGCATTTAATTTCTACTGTAACAGAAGCACCCAAGTCATCATTCAGAGGTGAGACGGGAGACCTAGGATCCTCATGTTCACCACTAGGGAACTGGGTTTCTCACACAAAAGCAAAGTATAGAAGAAGGTAAATATCTCGTGTTTAGATCTTTGAAGTAGGAATAGATAAGCTGATATGTGACTATTGTCTAATTTAACAAGAAATATACAATTATGAGGGAAGTAAAGCAATACCATTAGATAGGGTGAATCCAAACAAGAAAAATAATATGAGGAGAGTAAGAGCACCTCCTGTGCTAGCAACAATCATGGACATGTAGACACTAGAAATAGACAAAAGAGCCACACAACCATCAGTTGGACCAAGAAGATGAGGAGCAATTGTTTGAACAACCTACAACAGCAATCAAGCAAGGCCATTACCAAACAATGCCTGAGGATAATCAACATATTCTTATGTATGCAATGTATGAAGGAATAGATACAGACGATCATACAAAGGGTGCTACATCCTGCATGATCATGATTGGCAACACGCAGCTTACATTCCAATCTTCTACACTAGAAGCTACTTGCCCCCCAACTTCGACACCTACTGTTAAAATATTGCTCAATATCATCCTAAGATTATAGATATTCTTTTAGCATCAGTTTAGAACTCAAAATGTATCTAAAGCATCAGAAGAGTTTCAGCCAAAAAGATAATTTCATAATACTAGAACATAACAAGAATCCATCCAAAAGATAGAACCAAATATAGACCCAAGGAAAAATCACTTCAGATATAGTTCCCTGGGATAAGAACTCCACATTGACCATATATCAAAGGAGTAGGAAGAAAATAAAGGTCACCAATAGCACCATCATGTCAATCTTGAGAAAATCAATCCCACTAAGATCTCCTACCTGCACAAGATACTTCAGAGAGATATCAAATACTCCATCAAGCTTGGACATCAGTTCAGAATCCAATCTGAAAAAAAACAAGAAGCTCTCCAAAAAAAGAACCAAGGTTAAATCCGAGTAAACAGATAAAAATGATATATTGTTCCCTGGGATAAGAACTCCAATCTGATCATCTACAAGAGGAACAAAAACCGCAGAACTAAACAAAAAATTTGACTGAAATAAGTGGAAGCTTAAAAAGAAGTGAATTCTAAGATAAAAACTCCATGTACATGTTTAAAATATTGCTCATATCCACTAATCACCCAGAAGCCAAGGAACCACAATAAAAACTGAAACAAATGAAGCATCTAATAGAGAAGCATATAATGGCGTGCAAGTATCAAACTGAAGCATCTAACATAGAAATAACACACTTTCACTATAGATCTAGGTTTTGAGAACCTAACCCAGAACTCAAACATTGCTCATATGTAAATCTCACAAAGAAGATGATCAAACATTGCTCATATCTGAAAACCACAAACCATTCATAGTGCATGTATTTTCCATAATACTAAGATTCTCCATAACCAAATTAAAAGCCGGTCAAAACAAAATAGGATTGTCATCTGTCAACATTGTCTATGACAATGGACATGAAACAACATTATTTGGATCGTCATGTACTAATAAAAAATTGGATTAAAGAAAAACAACTATGTCATCTCTTTAGATAATATCCAAGAATGCAATTATCTTTATACTTCATGTCCTGCAGCAAATGGAAATGACTTTAGATACTACTTTTGGTTTCAATTATCTAATATTATAAGCAAGACTTTATGCTCACCGTGGCAATATATGTGTTTTCAGCCATGCTATGAAGTTGCCAACAACATCCTCAATAGATTGATATTGCTCATTCCCACTAGAGGATCGTTGCCCAACAAAGCAACCTCTACAAAAACACCAACAAACGATGTGCCTAATATTGCACCTCCCACACTTTTCATGGGGTTAACCTCAGATACTCGACCGAATGCAATTCTAGCATCTAGATCTGTGAAACTCAGTAGATACACATCCTAGAAATAAAATATAATTTACATAACAAATTTATATAAACGTAAAATCAAGAGAAATTTACACAAATACAAACATACTTGTCCCTTCTTAAATGATGAATGTCTTATTTGGAGTGGAGTTTGCCTTGAAAAGTTTGTCTGCATAATTATTTTATTTTTGACATAAGACTAAAACAATCAGCATGCAAAATAACTGATATTACACATCATGTAAAAAATGTATTCATACTTGGCCAGTGCCATCATGTTGTGTTTGACTGTTTCCTACTCTAGTTAAGGAAAGTAACTCCTCTAACTTATGGTTGAATTCATCGTTTTGATCATGAAGTTTTGCATCAAATTCCAACCGTTGCTCTTTACGCTTATCCTATAAATGCTTCCTTTGCGCTTCTTCAGCTTCTCGGGATTTACGATTCTTACCCCAGATATCAGAAGGTGATGGTCCAAGCCCATAACCATGAACATATATTGGTCTCTCTTCTCCCATAACATGCCTATAAATTTCATCTGAAGTAACATCAGGTTGTTTTCTTCGCAGCTCTTCTCCTAGCTCAGAAATTTTTTCCTACATACAACAAATCATAGGAGATGAATTTTATACCAAATATATACCTCTTTCCAATTAGTATATGTATCATAGCACTATAGGATAGGAATTTTTTTTACCAAAATTTTGGAAGATTCAACATCAACTACGCTCCCATCTTTTTTATGATGAGTTTTCTAAAAAAACATTATGGGATCCACTTTTCCACATGTTTCCTTCTCCATCTTTATCATTAAAACAAGGTTATTGTAAACATCAAATAAAAGGATGTCATCATATTGTCTAAATGGATCACAAAAATTACTAACTTACATCATATTTCAGGCATGCAAATGACTCAGTTCCTATTGTGTGGCTAACCTTTTGAAATTTTCTGCTTGTCTTGTTAGTTATAGACTTCCTCTGTGAAAAATATTGCAGTATTGTGCATAGTAATTAGCTGTGAGGTAATTTAAGTATCAATGAATAGAAAAAAAATATTACCTTTCCTTTATTACTCCTCCAATAATCCACAAGAAATTTCCAATGAGACTTGTCCACGCGGGGAACAACTTGTTCAAGTTGTTTGTATGGACTATCTTCTAGGAAGTATAGTCTCCTAAACTCCCACTTGTGGTCCTTCCATTTCTTTCCTAGTCTCTTCATTGTCCACTCCTTTAGACCTGAATCCATTGAGAATTTACTCTACCGACATAAAGGATATCAATTAGAAGCTTCATTTAACCATTTAAAAATAAAATTTAATAATATACCTTCACAAAATTCCATATAGAATCTTTTTTATTTGCTGGAAATTGTCTCCAGTCCTTATAGTTTAGTGGACAAAGATTGGTATCTCTTGCAATGGTTGTCAGAAAACTTGATAAGTGACATTGCTTCTCACCTACTGGTTGTCCAAATTGATTTTTCTCAATGGGAATTGGATCATTGGGCATTCTTTTGCAGACTTTCAAACATAATGTTTGGCCATGTGCTCGATGTTTTTGACCTAAGCATTCATTCATAAAGGATAAAATATATATGGAAAATTATATATCATTAAATGCATCACTATAAATGCAATGATATGAATAAAATGATTACCTAGCCCATCAGAAGGTGTTGTTGTAACATTCAATGACTCAACATGGTGATAAGAGATGTCATTTTGGTCCATGTTATTAGGAAATGCATTGCTATTTTGGTTATTGACAGCTCTATTCTCTACACTTCTTGAATGAATAGACACAGAAGCATTGACATTAGGCACACGTGATAGCAGTGAATTTCTTAATCTTGTAACTTTATCACCACTTTCTTTGTTGTGCTAATTTTGGAACCTTGTTCCCATCTACTTTTCAGTTGTGCATGTTTGAGAGGATTTCGAACCACCAACCATATTAGATTCTTGGGGAGACGTGGCTAATTGGATATTTTTTGCAGAGCTAGAAGCAGTTTTATTGAATTTCTTTTCTCTATCATTTTGAATTTCAGCTGGAAGGGAAGCTAAAAAAATTTCAGAGCGATTTGAGGATGACAGGTTCAAAGATTTCCAACAATCATGTCGAGTAATGCTAGGTAAATGAGTCACCGTACAAGAGTCATTGTTGTTGTTTTTATCATTCCTTATGGTTGTCTTGTTATGGCAGCTGTCACTGTACTATTCTCTCATCCTGAGTATATCAAGTCACATATAATTGAAGACATTTAAAAAATATTGAACAACATAATAACAATTTTATAATTAATATTTAAAAACGAAACACAGATATTTAATCAAATATAATTATAAACAACAGAAGAGACAAGGATAAATTTGATTAAGAAGAATGTCAGACATGCAAACTGCATATACCTAGCTAGAGCACAATGTGAGACAGGAAATTAAAGAGATACATCGAGCCAAAAAAGGCTTTTAAGTCAAATAATAATGACAAACTAAAAGAAACATTGGCTGCTATTTTGTAATCTTCTCATTCAAAACTATCATCATCATCACTTTGAGATACCCTTTCATCATCCTAATGAATATGGGATTGGTCTTTTTCAATTGTTGAACTATCAACAGTAATTCCTTCCATATCCAATCTAACTATGTCACAATCAGTATCTTTATCCTATGATGTCATTGATGGCCCATCTCTAGTTTCACCTTGCACATAAGCTTCGACATTCTCAATACAAGATTGTTCTTCCATGTTGAACATATCTCGTGGGGCAATCTTTATAGAAAAATGCCACCCTTTTGCAGTGACATCTTCTACATAAAATACTTGTCCAACTTGAGATGCCACTACAAACGGTTCTCCTATAGTTTGAAGTCATCTCAAATTAACAAGAGTCAACCCATGTTCATCATGCTTGATTCTCTTTGAGTAGATGTCCACCCAATCACACTTAGATAATGTCACCTTAAAGTGTTCATAATAATTGAGCACAATAACATCCTTCAAAACACCATAGTAGGTAACATCTCTAGTAATTGGATTGTGGTCAGTGGTTTTAGAATAACAATCAGTCTTAGCTACTAGAAAGACTCCACTATTTTCTATTGTTCGATTTGCTTCTTTTGCCTTGGTATGAAATCTGTGACCATTGACAACATAGCTCTTGTACTTAATGGCCATTTGATGTGGACCTTGAGAAAGAAACTTGATTTTATCATCCACCATCTCTGTTCTTGGGAGTATCTCAATCTAACAAAAGAAAAGTTTGCTAGACTTTATTCATGAAGCATAACAAATTTAATTAGCACAACTAAACTTACATGTTCCTTAAACCATCCATCAAATGAGTTACTATGTATTCTCTGAACCTCCTTTAAGGAATTCTGAGGATGTTTTTGCCTAATGATATCATAGTGCTTCCTAAATACAAAATATGTGCAATATGTCATTGGAATATGTTATAGCATTTTATTAATAGAAGACAATTGTCACTAACTTACTTAATGTAGGGTTCAATTGCTTCAAAATTGAATAGTACATGCTTATGGTCTTATTGCAATGTATGTTTGTCCAAGACACATGTTACCATTTTACCAACACGACGACCCACTGTCAAGAAAATAGACTAATCATCATTGTCATGTGTTGGCTCATTTTACAAATTTGCTTCGTAAGTATCGTTTCTATTTGGATAATTTAATTTTGTTTCAACTCCATCCAGGTATCTTGAACAAAAAGTTAGACACTCTTTGGCTATATATCCTTCTGCTATTGATCCTTCTGGATATATTTTATTATGAACATATCCTTTTAGGGTCATCAGATATCTGATAACAAAGTTGAGGAAACTATTATCACAAATTACATTCCAATAGGTGAAATCATCACGGCGTATGAAAAGTTACCTTTCAACTGGATACATCCAACGATACTAAACAGGGCCGGCTATCTTATCTTCACAAGCGAGATGGACTGATAGATGCACCATTATGTCAAAAAACATGGAGGGAATATCTTCTCCATCTCACAAAGTGACACAACTATTGCATTTTCCAATGTAGAAAAATCATTTGGATCTATGACTTTAGTGCACAACCTTTGAAAATAGTGGCAAAGATTAATAATGCATGACTTAGCATTCTAACTGGACAAAGACACAGTGACACCTGATGGCAGAAGTTGTTGCATCAGCACGTGATAATCGTGACTTTTCATTGGTAGCATCTTCTGATCCTTTGGTCGTGTACATATAGATATATTAGATGCATACCCATCTAGAACTTTGACAGATTTTAGGAGGTTGCAAAATAATATTTTTTCATCTTTTCTCATTGTATAGAAAGATGGAGGTAGGATGGTATATTTACCAACACTTTATGGATGAAGCAGAAATCTGGTTCCCATATCCTCAAAATCCTTCCTTGCATTCAAGTTGTCCTTACTTTTATCATTCAAACCTAGCAATGTTCCAACAATACTCTCACATATATTCTTTTCAATGTGCATGACATCAAGATTGTGATTTACAATGTTAGATTTCCAATATGGTAGCTCAAAGAATATGCTTTTCCTATTCCAATTGTGTGTTGAATCTTTACCTCTTGGCCTTTTCTTACCAACTATAGTTCTTCCATCCTCCAATTGTGACAAGATTTGAGCTTCAAAAGGAGGTTTCGGTGGACTCCTAAATTCCTTCTCACCGTCAAATGTTGTTGCTTCTTTTCAGAATCTATGGCTAGCTGGCAAAAACCTACAATGTCCTCTGTAGCAAACAATACAGCTATGTGGCAACCAATGTGAGATAGTATCTTTATTACAATAAGGACATGCTTTGTAGCCTTTAGTACTCCAACCAGATAGATGTGCATATCCTAAAAAATCACTAATAATCCATAATAAAGAAGCATGCATCATAAAGAATTCCTTGGCTCCGGCGTCATATGTATGTACACCAGCATCCCATAGTTCTTTCAACTCATCAATCAATGGACGCAAGTACACATCTATATTTTATGGTGAAGTTGGTCCAGGAATGAGTAGGGCCAACATAAAATATGGTTGCTTCATGCACAACCAAGGAGGTAAATTATATAGAATAATCACAACAAGACATGTACTGTAAGAAGTACTCATTGTCCCAAAAGGATTAAATTTGTCAGTTGCAAGTCCCAATCAAATATTTCTAGCATCTACAGCAAATTCTAGATGCTTAACATCAAATGTTTTCCATGCAGGTGAATCTACCAGGTGTCTTAACTTGTCATCTTTTTCATATTCTTCTTTTTGCCACCTCATTAAGGAAGAGGTTTTTTATGACATGAACAACCGCATTAGGCGTTGTATAAGTGGAAAGTGTTTGATCACTTTGACAGGCTTTCTCTTGGGTTTTTTTGCAAGCTCCTCATCATCATCTGGGATTGTAATCGTTTTCCATCTTGATGGTTCACATGTATCACAAATGTCTTTATCACCAGAATCCTTCCAAAACAACATGCAACCATTTAGACAAACACGAATCTTCACATAATGTAATCCCAACTACTTAATCATCTTTTTTAGCTCATAAAAGGAATTAGGTAATTTTTCTCCTTCTGGTAGCATTTTTTTAAAGAATGTAAGAAACATAGATGTTGCTTTCTTACTCAAGCCATTAAGACAAACCAGGTGATAGAATTCTAGGATGCAAGCAAGTTTGCTAAGTTTCTTACACCACGGATATAATTGTCTCAGAATCCTATAACAAGATATAAAGTTTGTAAACATTGAAATGTTGATCACTAGCCGACTCTACTCCTTCCATATTTCCATCTTCACTGAAACTTAGAAAAGCATCAGAAACATATCTTGTAAATTTTCAACATTTAGGCAATCACCCTGATCAGTTGGAGCATCCATTTGAACATCATCATCTTCACCATGAAAATCCCAAGAAACATAGCTTGGTAAGAAGCCATGCCACAATAGATGACTCAATGCAGTCTTTCTAGTGACCTATTATACATTAGCACACTTTCTACAAGGGCATACAATCTTGTCTCCAATCGCTGAATGTTGAAAAGTGAAATCCAAAAATTTTGATACTCCACATAAGTATTTACTACTCATTCGGTCATCCTCTGCTATCCAAGACATATCCATTCTACAAAAATAGTAAAACATATAACATTTATGAGTAAGTATGTCATATCAAAAAAGACTACACAATATGAGAACACCTGCTACTGCAATCATTATGGATAGGAGCTTGAATTATACGAACTACAACTTTTGATTATTTTGGCACCAACGAATTTGTCCAGGTGCTTGAAGGACGCTCAAACAAATCTGCTACTACAATCATTATGGACAGGTGCTTGAATGGGTTAAGCTAGAGAATACAACCAAGTAAATGGCATTATCCAAATTTTAAATATTTTATTTTATCTTGGTACAATTAAATGTAGCAACAATATATTTTATTTTAAATATTTATTTCTTGGATTAAAGTTCACCTTTAATTAAATTTTAGTTAACAGTCAACAACTACACCTATTATTGCATAAAGTGCTCAAAATATTTAAGTGATATTAATCCCTTTGACCAACAAACTATTTGGTGGGTATCCTAAGGACTAACATTTAACTATAATTGACCACATTAGTTATCTAGAGGTCATATTGATTCCTTTTTCAATTACAAATTGTACACAAAGGGAGGAATTTCTAAGTCCTCACATTTACACTTCTCCAAAGCATATTTTATTAGTGATGGCAAACCTCTTCCTTTACCTTTAATTACCAAACTTTTTGATTAGTTACTCTTCACTAACACTTTATGTCTTCCCTTGGAATACTACTTTTTCTTATAAACATATAGTGCATAACTGGTATTCTCCTCTTCTAGTATATCAAGGATATTTCATGCCACCTCAACTCGTTAACCCATATAGTCCATCCAAAATATTTGTTTTCTTAGCGTAATATATCTCCAAGAATCTCTTTGTTGCTTCAAATATGTTATCATAACTCCTACAACTCATACTTCATTTTAGTATTCTTAACCCAAAATGTTGACAAACAACTACACCATTAACAAATAATTTATGTGAAGTACGTGAGTGAAATCAAAATGTGTGCAAATAATACACAATTACATAAATGGAAAATGGAAGTCAATTAGTTGTACTTTACAACCTTTAAATTTATTATTATATTGAACCTATAATCATTCTATTCTCTCTTGGTGAACATATTGTTGATCAATGAATAGGTATAAAAGTATATGACATGTCATTAGGCTAGTAGAGCCGATCGTGCCTTCATCGTTGTACTACCTTCATCCCAAGTGAGAGCTCACATGTTTGCCCACACTACTTCTACCTTATGTAGTTACAACCCAACAAATGATAGAGACTAGGCCAAGAGGATGGCTGGGGAGAGGTATGTACTCCCCTGAAACCAAAGAAACCAATAGATCACCTCCAACTTGATGTTGCAAGCTTGAAAACATTTCTGACATGGTTTAAAATCCCCAAGGGAAAACACACACAAAGCAGAGGGATCTCTATATTCAGATCTTCAAAGTACAAATTAAGGGAAACATATATCAGTATTTAGGATGGTATTATTCATTTACATGACCGCACATAAATGGATTTTTACCAGATATCCTAATCAAATTCAAATTTTAGGGTCAGTAAAGTCTCCTTGCTTTAAATATCCAAGCATCAATTTGGATACATCATTGCCTTTAGGGTTTATCAAGCCAATGTTCTTTTGTAGGTGATATTCAGAACTTAACAGTTAAGAAACCTAGTGTTTTGTATTTACTAATGCATGTTAAGAAAGGCATACAAACATATTTTTTAAATTTACAATACAGCCTAGAGGAAGCTGAAATGCCTATCCTCATTGCTTCTTTCTCATGCAGTTGCAACCCCACATCCAACGAAAGTTATGTCAAGAAGAAGGGTGGGGCAAGGTATGAAAGGTCCCTAGCACCATAGAAACCAGTCGATCACCTCCAATTCAATGTCACATGGTTGGCGTACTTCAAATAGGGGTTGAAGTCCACAGATAGAAACAGGGGTGAGATTGAGGGGAAAATCTTTATGTAATCTATAGAAAAGGGCAGTAAATAAGTGTGGAGAATGGATGATATCAAAGGGGGTATATATACAACAAATGAAGGGATTGGTTAGAGTTACACATACATTCATGACTACCAGTGAGAGAGGAGATGGGGTCTCTTTCTATAATCAGCGATAAGTTGAAGATGAACCCAACACCCTTGATGTCTAATTGGATGGGCACATAAGTACATGACACGTCATAGGGGAAGGGTCAATGATCTCTAAAGTGGATGTCAATATAAATGTCACAACTGATCAATTATAGCAATCACCTAACTCCTGCAAAGCTTTATTCAAATTAATGAACATTCATTGTAATCACCAGAAACTAGGAATCCACGAGCATAAACTTCACGAAAGAGCTATAAGACAATATTACCACCTTACAATGAATACACGGATATTATAAACAAAGAGGAAGCCAAATGGAAGGAAAATCTAGATGTAAACTGGATCACAATAGGAGACTCAGAACACAATTTTTCCAAGCCTTAATCATATACATATGACAGAACATTTCAATTACATAGCTCAATGAATCTGAACACAATCTATCTGGATATGTCATCCTTACAACCCATGATTTTTCTACAAAACCTCAACAAAACTAGCATGTTATTGTCCCCTTTATGTGGTCTTGACCTCCTCAACATTGTCTAAAACTCAATGTTGAAGCTACTTTCTTTAAGAAAACAAGTTCATTTTCCACGAGCTTTGCTCAATGAAATGAAAGACGAACATAGCTCCTCATTGTATTTATACAAATCTGAACTGACAGGTATCTCATCATCAGATTCATCTGAGTTGGATATCTCCATCGAGTTCTCATACCGCCATAGATGATCAGGGGTCTCGTTGTTGATGTTGGTTATCCAAACATTGATGGTATTATGGCCCACTGGATGGAGAAAAAGCATGTCGCTATGGCCCACTAGCATCTTTCTAATCCAATCACGCCAACTGGATTTTGATATAAGATTTCCCACCAAATCATACTCAACCTTGATAACATGTGAAGAATTGCTAAAATTTAGGGTCACTTCACCAGGCCTGTAGAGTCTTCCATTTAGAAAACACCAATGTTCAGGTATGGTTAGTTGGTTTAAGGAACGATCATCTAGGATGATGTTCAATTGTTCTTCATCAGGGAACATTAACATTGGCATAGAGGCCCAGTTCATAGTGATTGTTGTGGGTGGAAAGAGACTAAAAAATATAAGTACTAACAATTGTAAGTATATATAACGATGTTATATATTTTCAGAAAAAGTACTAAAACATTAGTTAACCTTTTTTTGCTTGTCATAACTAACTTTACTGTGGTGGACATGATAACTTGAAAAGAAATTTAAGAGAGGAGATCATGTCCTATATCTTTGCAATTGGTCCAATGTTCACTAATCCTTCATTGTTGTGTGATTACCAGTTGGTAATGAAGATCTATTTCCAGCCACTCCTCTTATTTAGTCCCACCCAAATTGATGGGATTCCATATTGTTAGTTATCATAACCAAGTTTTCAACATCTAAACCCAAGAAGTTGCCATCAAAATCTACATTGATGGATAGCCTGTTAGTAAGAGTAAGACCCCTAAAGAAAGTGGTGATTGGGTACCCATTACCAAACCCATGGTACCGATGCAGGACTCTGTTCACACAAATACATTGAAATGAAGATGGTCCTATACTGGAAGCATCTCCAACTGCATCCTATTCCAACTCAATATAAGTATGCTACCATTTCAGCACATGCCAATGAATTCAAGAGCAATTTCATGAGGTTTGCTCCATCACAGGTACTCTATTCAAACATGCACAACTCAATAAAATGATAAGCATAGCATACAACTTTTCATAATCTTCAGATATACAGTGAAATTGAAGGAATGGTTTATCTTTTATTTGACAAATTGTGTCTTGAAATAAGACACATAATCAAATGAATGATACTGATGCAAAACTATGTTCACACAAATACATTGAAATGAAGATGGTTCTACACTGAGAACATCTCCATTTGCATCTAATTCTAACTCAAGATAAGTAAGATGCAATTTCAAAACACTCCAACAAATTTAGGAACAAATTTTTATGAGGTTTGCTAGTGTTAGCCGGCGCCTGACAAGATCACATGTTGATTAAACTTCACCATAGGTTGCTAGTACAATTAAAGGAATTGTGTGTCTTTTATTTGGCCAATTATGTTGATTAAATGAATGATACTGATGTGACACTCTATTCACACAAATACATTGAAATGAAGATGGGTTCACACTGGAAGCATTTCCATCTGCATCCTATTCCAACTCAAGATAAGTAAGGTGCAATTTCAACACACTTCAATGGATTTAGGCAAGTGTTTTGAAAGGATCACATGCATATTAAACACCTTCACATATTATTAAGCAACAATTACCAACTACCGCATCAGAGATCTAGTATGGTGTCAAGCACTATTGTTACTTGCATGATAAAAGACCATTTACCAGGTAAGTTTAGATTTACAACTGGGGAAAGTATATAGTTAGGATCATTCAATGTAGATTTACAAGTGTGAAGTTCTTACATGTTTTTTCCCTTCTATTTCTACTATTTGGTAGTGACAAAAGAACTACATATTCACATTGTATTGGAACAACCAAATGAGGAGGTACCCCATCTATCAAATAATGATGATTGATGAAACATCTCTGTTATGTAAAAATTATATAATCTTTGCATATCTGAATGATAATTTTTTTTTCTCACTGTAGTTACCATCACATGAGCTTCTTCTGATGGTTTGTCAAGGTGGCGACTAAGGAAATGTAAAAGGTATGAAGCTGGAGGATTTGTAGTTGTAGATATTGGAGGTAAAGATAGAGTGTCATGTGAGATTGATATATATGTTGTTAATTTTTTCTAACTTTATGCAGTAGGCATGCATTTATATAAATGTTTTAGTGTTTATTCTTTCAATATTGTTTGCAATTATACTTGATGATGGGGCTTCATTAATTGTGGGGGGTCATGATTGTTTTGTTGGCTCATGTTCAAGTTTGAGGCACTACAACGGTAAGGCATGATTATATTTAGGAAGCCTCCAATGGTCATGTCCATGCAAAGACACAAGTTTTTCATTGTAGGGCCATGATGTGCATGAGGCGACCATTTATAAAGCTATTTGGTTACAAATGAATGCTTGAGTCTTGACCAAGTAGTCCATATTAATAGATTAGTAGTAGGATAGTTCTCTTTTATAAAGATCATGTAGCTTTTCAGTATAAGAGCTTATTCAGAAGATTTTGATGATGTTCTAGCATTTATAATTGCAGGGGTGAGATGTAATCAACTTTAGAGGAATGGTTATTGTACTTAATTGATACCCACCATTCATGATGTCATTGGAAGTACAACTTAGTGCAAGTTTGTAGCTTAGTATGTCAATTTAATGTCTTTTGAATCTAACATGATGCTTTTATCTAGAATCTAAATGCAGGGCCATGATGTGCTTAACTCATATTGAAGGGTCATTCACGATTCTCATACTTAACTCAATAAATGCCAAGAGCACAATCAACATTGGAGTTTTTGCAGGCTACTCTCTCCTTTAAGGAATGCATACCAATCAATTGTAAACCATGCTCTAAAGATTAACCTAAAATATTGAAAAATACATGAGTCATAGGTCCATGTATTTGGGTTGGTTTTACCTAACTTTAATTTGTCAAATAATATTGACCATGGGTCAAATACAAAGGACTCCACGATTTAGGAAAATGTGGCATGAAACCAAGTGATGGTTCAAATCCATCTGAAAAATCATCACAATGCATTTTAGAACATTAAACATCAAGGTGCAATTGCATGGGCAAAAAGAAATTCAAACTATTTGGAAATTCAGACACAAAACTAGACACAAATCGGTATAATATTTTGTAATATTTATGTCAAAAGGGTTCCCATCATTTGAAAAACAACCTACTATGTACAAAACACAAAACTAAACACATATCCGTATAATTTGTTAATGAAAAGCAACCTACTATTGAGACATCAAAAAGATAGACCTAAATGCACAGGGAATGGTTGACTAAATTACCATGTTGGTCATTACATGACATGGTCCAAAAGGCACCAATATTAGTTTAATTATATAAAAAACAAAATATAGGTTTTATTGGGTTTTTTATCTCTGGTATTAATTCATCAAAACTTTCCAAAATGGTATGATTATATTTCATCATTCATTTTTTTGAAAGTTGAAATTTGAACACATTAGTGTTCCCCGTATTATAATGGTGGACCACATATCCTTAGTTTAGTTGGAAATCATGTATGTAGACATCCTTTGATTTCATTGTTTGGTTTTGGTTTAGTATATATTTCTCAATATGTTTGTTAACTTCAATCGGTCCAAAAAAAATCAAAACTATTGGTGAAAATTGAGTTGTTTATATAGCTATGGAAATTTCAAATAAGTGTGACATAATTAGTTTTTATGTGTTGTATCTATATAGTTATCATTATAGATGGTTCATTTCTATATAAATTATTATTATTATTTTGAATGAACCTAGATATATTACTCCCATCATGTCGATTGCATTTTCTATTTTGTGTCCAAAATTTCACTTATCCTTACTCAAAACACAACATCCACTTAGTTTTCTAAAATAACATGAATTTTTAAAGTCTAGTCCTTGATATTTTGTAAATCAAAACATAGGATAATTTCACACCCACACCAGACAATTTTATTATACAAAATGAAAAATGTGGAGCATAGGTCATATTATATATTATCTACTGATGGGTGAAATCAAAAATCAACATGACTGACTATTCTAATAGCAAATCTATTTGCAAACAACAACATTATGAATTATCCCCCACATCATGTTCACAGTGAAATGCAAATGAGATCGTTGTCTAATAAGAAAGAGTGATTTTAACCATAATCCAAATACAAACTAGAGAAACATAGTTAATAGGGCTCAATCTAAGGGAAGAAAGCTTTCACAATGAGCAAATATCTGAACATGAGTGAGGTTAGGAGCCAAAAACCACCATCAAATCAGCAAATACCATCCACTGTGAATGAATCAACATGAATACATCATCCATGATGAATGAATCAAAATGGATACATCATCCAGTGATGAATGAATCAACCAAAAAATAAATTGATGAAATGCAACCAAAAGAAGCAAACAAGGAAATGTAGCTGGTCTGATTAGTAAAAAAAGGGAAGAAGTACATTTAAATTGATGAAATGCAACAAAAAAAAAGATGAAATGCAACCAATCGACAACAACATACCTCTTCAGAAAGTTGCAAAGCTTGGATGGTTGCCTGAAGAGGAATTGGACTGAGGTGATCGGAGTCCCTCACTCGAGATCATCGGCGTCGGAGGGGCAGATTGAGTCTGCGGTGGTGCTTCGACTGGGCTCGGTCCAAATAGGCAGCGGAGGAAGGTCGAATGATGCATGCCTATTCTCTTCCCGATGACAAATGGTTGGCACTCCGTGTGCGGCCGGCAAGTTGGCACTCCGCCACTGGCAACTGGCACACAACATGCTACCACAAGTCTCCATGCAATCCACTAGCACCTAGCTAGGGCGACGATTGGCCAGGACACTCCATGTACTGGTCTAGCTCATGAGCATGTGAGGAATTAGGGAGAGAGTGGAGAGCTAGATCAATCAGACTCCGAATAGTCGTGAGTTGTTGGAGAGCGAAGGGAAACTATTGGAGCGGGAAGTGAAAATTTCATTAGCAATTACTTCTTTATTAGGTTTGGCAATTTTAGATTGCCACTAATTAAAAATAAAAATGCCTTTAATGTTAAGTCCTTTTTAAAAACTCTATAATAGGCAGTTTAGAGGCATTTTAATTCAAAATGCCTATATATTAGATAGATAGGGGCTTTTTTTAATAAAAGCCACTTGAATAAATGCCACTAATGGGCAATTTTTATGTAGTGCCTCTCATCTTCCCAAACCTTCCCTACTAATTAATCGATCGAAAACTTGTCTTGGAGACCAATTAAACCCACCGCCAACTCATTGGAATTAAGCCCCTTCAAAATCCTATATCCTAAGACTCTAGCGTATATAAACTACCCCCTCAACTTTGTGAGCACCACATCTAGACAATTGGAACCCTCACCTCCCTTCTCTTTCTCTCCTATACTTTATCCTTTTTTCTCCGACTACTTTTCCACCATGGTGCCACCGTGCTAGGTGTGTAGGTTGTCTAGCAAGGGAATCCTTTCCCTGTCTTCGATCTCGGTCCAATGTCAAAGAGAGACTGGCATCAAAATGGACATAGACTGTTGCACCGCCCCCTTCTTTCCCTTCTCCCACATGTCCCCAAGAGGCTGGCGCCCTTGTTGATCTGCCTCACTAGTCAAGGTTGATCAAGAATAAAATGAATGACATGTTTCCTCACTTTTCCTTTTCTGGTAGTTATCTCCCCCTCTACCCAATATGAATTTTAATTGATCAAATCTTACAAAGTTGAATCTTTTGATTCCCAACTCCAAAAATTACAAACATGTAGTCAATTTTGATATGAAAACCCTAAGGATTTGTTTAAAAATAATTTAGACACATAATTCAATATGGATTTCACTGATATCCCTAGAATTTGATATCTTGCACCTTGTTCAATTTTTCTAATGACTCAATGATGATGATTAATCTCTTGAAACCCTAATTGATGACTCTGATGATTATCTTGAGACTCTATAAAATAATGACATGACTAATGAAGAATCTAGATCTAACTTTTTTGACTCATCCATTCTTGAATATGATTTATATATCCTAAAGTGATGATTAATTTTGATTAAGGATTCTAACCGTAGAAACATGGTCTTTTGTATATAAAGGTTTTAAACCTTGAGAAATTCTATATCTTGACCACTACACCGCCATAAATGATGATTTAGAGATTGTGTGATCATTATAGATTAGGTGTGGATATCCATTAATATTTATGATATGATGTAAAAACATGATGATTGGACTTGGAAAACTTGATAGATTCAATTATTTGTCAATAATGAGATACCAATTAATGAACCCTAATATTGGTCCTTGTGAGCCCTCTATTATTTGACTGGAATACTAATGTGTGAATACCCATTAATGTACCAGGGCTTGACTTTGACCATACTTTTGACTCTTAAAATCTTACTCTAATCTTCGATGAAAGGCACATGCACTCTAACTACTTGACATTGGATGTTATGATATATGATATTTATTATGTACCTACAAATAACAAAACTTGGGTATACACATGGTTGAGCTACTCATTCCCTATGACTATAGTTTCTGATTGATATATGTATATTGATATTTCTTATACTTGATTACTGAACTTGAAATATACTCCACTCATTTCCTTACTTGATCCTTTCCCATTATCATTGTTAGGGACAAGTAGCGACCTTTTGCCTTTCCCTTAGGGTTAAGTGGCACTAGGACTTTCACTTAGTACTAAGTGGAACCTTTTTAGTCTTTTCACCCACTCTTATTATGTGAGACGATTGTCTCTTGTTATAGAGTATATTTTATCTTGCATACTTTTGGAAACTTGCACTTTTTGAGCTTTCCCCTTTGTTAATATCTTACTTGCATAATCATGCCAACTGGTTATTTTCTTTCAAATATAAAAATATTTTTTCTTGTTTTTCCATAACTGTACTCAATGCTTTTTTATTGACTTTGGGTAATGATTTTCAATTTAGGAAAAAATGATGGATCATTATGAAGAATTGACTAGATCGCTTCCACACTTGAAAAACTCTAATGACATAGACAAGTCTACAAAATCATATTTTGGGTTGGTTAGTTCTTTAAATCTTTTGTTTTTTGAGCTATTATTTCTTATTGTTCATGCCAATTTGTGAGATCCATTTGGGACACCTAGGGACAAGAGCTTCAATCCCTCTACCACATTCTAGGCAATGGAATTGGGATTAGGTTAAGAATGGTTACATGACAACAATGGACCTAGAGTTACTCTATTGTTGTGGGAACCTATTGTTTATCAATGCCCATTGTGCTTGTACTAGAGTTAGAGAATTGCTATTGTGTACCTACCATAAATAGGATCATCACATCTATTTCATTTTTAGAAGACAAAAATGGTTTTGAATTTCACATAAAATATGTCAATGCTCTACTTCTAAATATGAGATGTACTATGTGGACCTTTTAGCACAAATTTTCTACTTCACTACATACATTGATGATCTCAATAGATTTAGCTATGTGTATCCAATAAAACACAAATCATAATCCATTGAAAAGTTCATGGAGCTCAAAAATCATGCATAAAATCAACTTGGAAAAAGAATTACAACAATTTGATCAGATCAAGGTGGTGAATACTTAAGCAAGGAGTTTGAGGCCCTTATGAGGAATCGTGGTGTTGTATCACAATGGACTCTGCCTAGAACACCTCAACATAATGGTGTATTAGACATAATGAATCGACCCGGTAAAATATGGTACAATCAATGATAAGGTTTGATGTTCTTCCAACTTCTTTTTGGGGATATGCTCTAGAAATTGCAATATTCACACTTAACCATGTACTTTCTAAATCAATTCAAAAGACACCATATGAGAACTCGATTGCATAATGTCCCAAAATATATTTTACAAAGATTTGCGGATATGACCCTTATGTCAGGAAAATAGTTTTATGAAAAGCTTGGACCCAAATATGACAAATGTTATTTTGTTGGATATCCTAATGAAACCAAGGGATATTACTTATATATTCTATCTAACAACAAGGTGGTAAGAATAGTTGTATCTCTCAAATTGGAATTTGTTTCTAGAGAGACTAGTGGGAGAAAAATAGATCTTAGAGAAGTTCAAGTCCAACAAGATAACATTGAACCTATGAAAGTTGACAAGTAACAAGAGGAACCTCAAACTTTTGTGTAATCTCAAGTTCATGCAATATAAGAACCTTGAAGGTCCAGTAGGGCACCTTTTTAGCCTGAGATAAATAGATTTCTCATGACTCAGGTGGGGAATTGGTTATTGATGATGATGACTGATCAACCTACAATGAGGATATTGAGGGTATATATTTTGAGAAATGTCTAGAGTCTATGATATTTGAAATGAAAATCTATGTACACCAATAAGGTTCACCTTGATGGATCCACTTGAAGGTTTAAAACTGATGAATGCATATTAATCTTAGTTTTAGTTGCATTTTTATCTTAGTTTTGCATTCATTTCTATAATCTATCCTTAGAACTAGAAAACATATAGGAGTAGTTGATTTTATCTTAGTTTGTAGGATTTTGATCCAATTCCTTAGTTTTCATGGTAGTTAAGATTCACACACCAACGTCCCCCAGATGTGTTTGTTTCCCATCTCCTGGACAACCATTTTGAATTAATTTTGCCAAATCTTTGGTTTAGATCACTTTATCCTTGCTTGATGAAGCACTAGAAGGGAGACAAGTGCCCACTTACCAGTGGTTTCCTTCTAATGTCCAACAAGGGATAGTTTCTTAATGTATGCCTTTTGATGGAAATCTACCACTCTCACCTTCCAAAGTTTGTGCAACACTCACAATCGATGCTCATCAACTGACGAAGACGCTAAATGCATCTTTAGGTGGAATTTCTTGTGATAATCTAGATCATTCTCTCTTCCTACTTTGTATAAATTCTAAACCCTATCTTGCCTGATGATCTTCTCTTACCTTCAATTTTATTATTTTTATATGATTTGATGCATAAAGGATAACCATTAAGAGCAACTGATACCTTGGTGACACTCAATCCAAACCTAATATAGTTTTCAAACCTATCAATAATCACCATCATCTCCATACATTTTGAACTAATTTTTGAACACATGCCTACCTGGTTCTCATGATGATCGTGTAGACATCGTTCTTGGGATTCCAATTCATGTTGTTTTGTCAAAATTGTGGTTATGATGAGCAAGTTATGCCCAGTAGAAATGATTGACTTGAAGTACTTTCTCTAACCTCGTTTTCTACCTTTTGGGTCTTATTTTTCTTAACTGGGCCCAAGTCCCCCATGGGCACATGTGGCCCAACAGCTGGCCTGTGCTCCCTCACCTCTTACACACTGCACGTGATCCACATTAGGTGCTTTAGAAAATTACGGTCGTCGAATAGGGGTGTAAGCGGTGTGGGTACGGTATGGGTGTAGCCATACCCATACCCATCTAATTTAGTGGATCTGGTTCCAGTTCTAGACTCGCATAATACAAAACTTAGACCTACACCATACCCGTACCCCAATAATAACGGGTAAGTGGGTAAGATGTTCTATAAAACATCATATTGTTTATGTAAGAAAAATGAGTATGTTCTATATATTTTAATACAACAAGATATTGGTATTATATAGTATATTAGCATGCAATAGTTATATTAGATAATGTTATATTTTATACATTAACACTAATTGAGTTAATTGTTTACATATTTCTAGTCATGATCATAACATTTAACTTATGTAGAAAGCAATGTAAATTAGTAGATATTTTTATTTTAAGTCTACATATGATGTTCATTATTGTAACTAGAATAGTTAATACTTAATTATTTGACTAGTCTAAACCTTATTATGGTTAGAGTAGGATATAATCTCAAAAATTATATTAATTAGACAGTAAAGTATGATATATAAAACATATTATTTAAGTAGTTACTCATGTTTAGTGGGTACACGGGTCTAGTTGGTTTGGGACCAAGCATACCCATTTTTGGACCCGCTTATTTGTGGGTCCAAGGGTATACGGGTCCAAGGGTATGCAAGTATAAAATATTAGACCCATGAAGGGTCTTTTAAGGGTCCATATTTGTGGGTTTGTGGGTCTACCCGTACCCATTTACAGCTCTATCATCGACTCCTCTTGCGATGGATCGACATCCAATCTAATGGCCACAATCCCTCCTGCTACCTTATGACAGATCAACAACAAAGCTGCCATGGTTGTGGTGCCACCACCTTTCCACGGCACCTCTCACACTCTCTTCTCCCACACTTGGACCCTCGGATCTACCCAATGCCTGGGATGACGGGAGTGGTTGGTCAAGCGAGACACATCCAACCATGCCATTTATTTTTTCCCTCCAAGGGCCACTGGTCGTCCTCAACCCTAACCTCTACTACAACATCCTTTTCTCCTATAAAACCCCTTCTCCAGTTTGCTAGCCTCCTCTCTTCCTTTTTCCTTTCATGACCCAACCCTAGAAACCTTCCTGGATCTCCCTATCTCGGCGGCCGCCATCTGCCCTTGGGCTAAGGAGCCCCAATGCAAGGTAGGTGATTACCTCTCGGGCGTCATATGGGGCATGAATGGCTTTGATCCATCCACTCCACACATTTCCTCACCCCAATCAATTGGGTGCCTCTCACTCCCATCTCTCGCACTCTGTATCCTGTTGGGTTTTACGTGGTCAAAGTCGGCAGCGGAAACAAAACATTTACTTGACCATAAATCCATAACCAGCAGATCGCATCAATATCTGTGTAATAGGAGGGACGGTTTTAGCGAGTTATACCTAATCCTGAAGCTTGCTCATCGACTATATCTCGTAGAAAGTGCGGTCTTCAACCACCTATCTTCGACGATGTCTGTGTAGCTCTTGGTCTTGACCCGGACTGTAGCTGACTGTCGTCCTCCTGAGCAGTAGAAATATCCCGCCTCTATAGATACTCCACACGGACTACTGCGAACTCTAGTCATCCTGAAGGACAGACTAGAAGGAGTTTCCCCCTTCTATTGGCGTACTAGTCACTGACACACTATCCCACCACCAGTTGCTTTTCTACAATTGTCTTTCCCTCACTGTTCCTCCCTGGACGTGTAGAATTTGCTTGGGCTCTCTCAGTTACCACAACCAGAGAGGAAAACAACCTTGTAGAGCAACTGATGATCTAATTTGTATCTCTAAAGAAGCCCCCTATACCCCTCTATTTATAGTAGAGGGCGGGTCAGGGTTCCCAATCTGTACTGGAGTAGAAGGGTCTAGAATTTCCATGAACAATTTGCATTGCGGCAGGTGAACCGGTCATTTCATAACTGAAACGGTCATTTGGAAAAGTGAGTCGATTAGTTCACTAGTGAACCAGTCGGTTGGGAGTGTGAGCCAATTGGTTCACCCAGTGAACTGGTCATTTCACTTCCCAGACTTGCCTGCAATTGACTTTCCTTATTCCTTTCTAATTAACGTAAATTAATTCTTGTCCCAATTGAATTGAACAAGTGAAACAAAAAAAAAACTTTTCTCACAAATCGAGACAACTCAATACTGCTCCTTTGGGCCAGTTGAAGTGATCAGTGGGCCAGTTGAAGTGATCAGTTCACTTGAGTGAACCGGTCATCTCACTAACCATGAGCCAATTGGTTCACCCAGTGAAGTTGGTTAGTGGTCCAAATTGTGCAGAACACAGTCAATTCAGTTCTCAATCAATTGGACACTAATCAGTTGGTTCAACACTTGAACTTGATGATTCTGAGTCAAGTCTATTGATTGAATGTTTGATTGAGTACCTAAACACTTTAGTAATCAATCCAAACATCATTCATGGATAAACTCCTCCTATAGGTTAATCCTTTGTGTGTGACCCTATAGGTCCCATTTCACGTTGGTAGTGAATGTCCACAACTACCTTATGACATGACAAGAAAAGAGTGATACCTAGTCGCACATCAGTGCTACCCAAGTGAAAATGAAAGTTGGAGAACAACTTTCAATCCTAAAATTTGTGATCGGTGTTCCAGTGAATGTATAATTCCTTTATCTCTAATATCCTGAATGAACTCAAGGCATGGAGTCATCATCCTTTCATTGTTCATTCATGTTTCTTGAACTAGAGCAGACTATCTGAGATATGTGTGACATCAATATCATATATTGAATCACATGTGCATGTGCATGCCTTTCTCAGTCTCCCTTATCAAGTGGCATGGACATCATACTCCCTTAGGTGGGACAAATCCCATATCTATCACTCACAGTCTATCTCATGAGTCAAAGCCACCCAATCATCACCGTTATAACAAACCATGTTTTAGGACTGCGTTTGATGATGTCAAACTGTACCCAATCACATTCGACGAGTGTAGTGATTTCAGGTCTAAGAATCACAATCACGACCATCCCTATGAGAGATGATTCTGACTACCATGTCATGGTTCCATGTGTCACTCTCATGGTGGGTCTGTCTGATACACTATTCTCCAACATGTATCTATGTGCTTGGTTTGATATCATATATCATGAGTAATGAGACATTTTCATCAACCAACACACACTCTAGTCTTGATGTGTCATTGTTGTCTATCAACCTTCCACAATGACATCCGACTAGGAACATAACAAGAATGTACATACTCTATCCAATTGTGAATGCATAAGGCCTCTATCTATGTGTTCCTACTCTTCATAAGAATTTGGGATACTAGGTATCTGACAGACTAACTCCATGTAATATGGACAAGTTTTCTCCCACTGAATCTCTGCATACTGAACCCTTCAGCATAGACTGCCAATGTATGCTCTCTCTTTATTAGGTCAAGATACTTTGGAGAACTATCTCTATAGCTCTTTATTCCTATCACATAGGACATTTCTTTTTATTCCTTTAAAGAAGGTATTTCCACATCAGTTTCATTTTATTCCTCATCATCATGCAGAATATGAATATGCTCCCACTAAATCTTTGTAATCATAGATCCTTTCTTCATTTCGATATAGCAGTCAAACATTTTGACTATATAATCAAAGTAAAGACTCCAATGTTGAAGTGCTTGTATTTAATCAATCATATTGATTAATCTCTTATAACTTATAGACTGCATTTGCATTAACAGAATTATAAAACCCTTCAGGTTGTGTCATGTACATAACCTCATGTTATTCCTTCTAGGAATGCAGTTTTAATATCCATATGCCAAATTTCATAGTTTTCAAGTTCTAATAGCAAGCATGATCTTGTATGGCCTATATCCACTGCAATTGGTTAAATAAAATCATCAAGTTCAACACCTTGAACTCTCTTGAATTTATCTCAACCAATCAGCTCTTCAAATGTCATCCATGTCAGACTTAACTCTTAAGACCCAATTTCACTTTATGGGTTTTATCCCTATAAGTGCTACCATTAAGGTCATACCTTATTTGGTTCACATACACGTCATTTTGGATCTTATGGCTTCAAACCACAACTCAAAATCGGGTTCCTCAACATCATCTAGATGGATTATTGGCTCATCGTCATATGACCAATTAATCACCTTTGAGTTTGTAGGATATCATTATCCATCAAGCTCAAGGTGTTTTCTACTAGATATATGAGGTGTATCTATCACATAAGGAATTTGATATTCCACAACATTTGTGATTCTTAATCTCCTTTTGTACCTTTATTTAGTGTAAAGCATGTTCTTTAGAAGATTAGTTATTTGTTTGATGATCATGCTCTTACTATTTAGAGTATGATTCCTTCTTTGATTTAGACATCATTATGCCTTAATCATGAGTTATTTATGATACACTATCACAATTACTCACAAGGTCTTCAAACATTTGGTTTAAGTATCTCATTCATTGATCATATCAAAGAATTAATATTTTTACTGAGTTTGTTCTTCATTTATGATATTCTTGAACATTTCAATATATTCACATTGGTATTTCATTAAAAACCATATCTGATGTATTAGCATTTATTCCAATAGGTATGTGTATACATCAATATGTATTATACCTAATAGAATAGTCATTCTCCCAGTACATCTAGTGAAGGTTGATTTGTCATCATGCCCAATAAACAATACATTCATATCTCTTAATGTTTCATTAACCAAGAGAGTCTAGTTTATCCATCAATATGGAACCTAGAGATTAATTTCTCATTTGTTTAGATGATAATGCTAATTTTATAGTTTGAGTCATCAATAACTTTTAGATATTATTATTTTATCTCATGCATATCAAGTACCACAAGATAAATAAGGCATTGTCATGAAAGATCATATCTTTGAAATTGAAGCATGAAATTTATTGATAGACATCCTTGTCATTGCAAGATGAAAAAATAAAGTGTTTCTATTTATTGGAAAAATGAAATAGCAGTTCATAACTCTATTACATGCCCTTTGGGCTGAAATAAACTAAAAGGTACTTCCATCTATGGCAGCAACACTTGCTCCAATATTGATGAGTGTTCCTTTTTGGTCCTTTCATAAATTCCATCACTTCTTTTCAGATCCTGCACATCATATGTGCCAAATCTACATCTTGGTATCATATACCTAAGATAAAAAAGCATTTTAAGTTTATTTCAAGATACTTGAGGTGGAGACAGTTCATCTATGTAGAGAGGGCAATTTCTCTTCCAATGTCCTGTCTCATGACAATGGTGACATTTGCCTCCCTTGTTCACCCCTCTGTTAGCTTTGAGAGTTGAAGATGACTTGGGTTGCTGGATAGCATCAAAACCTTTCTTTGCTTTGCCATTACCCTTGCCCTTAGACTTTCCCTTCTTTCTGCTGATCATCATCATAGATTTGGGTTTTTATTTCTTCATTTGTGCCTCGACTATCCTCAACATGCCCAACAACTCTATCAGTGGCCTGTCAAACTTGTTCATGTTGTAGTTCATCACAAACTGATTGTAGGATTCTAGCAATCATTGCAGTATCACATCAGTAGTCAACTCTTGGCTCAGAGGGAATCCCAGTCGAGTAGGTTCTCTACATACCCAATCATCTTGAGTGTGTGAGGGCCTATTGGATCTCCTTCTGTCATGACACACTTGAATAATGCCTTGGAGACATCATATCTCTCTTGTCGTGCTTGGTCTTGATACATGTTCTTGAGATGTTGAACCATCTCAATGACGTCCATGTTCTCATGTTGTCTCTACAACTCATAGTTCATTGAGCAAAACATCAAGCACTTCACATCAATGGCATCCTCAGTATGCTTCTTGTAACCATCCCTTTCAAACTTTGGTGTGGTGGGAGCAAGTTCTTCTGGCTCTGGTGTATCTAGGACATAGAGCTTTCTCTCTTGAGTGAGAACAATTCTTAACGTCCTAAAACAATCATAGAAGTTGTTCCCATTTAGCTTGTCCTTCTCAAGGACCGATCGTAATGAAAAGTGATTCTAGTTGGAAGCCATTTATTCTACAAAAAGGAAATTTGTAATTTTAGTCCAAAAATCTTTTGATTTGATTTGATTTGAAAATTGATGATATTTAATTAGGTCTTTAATTAATGTTTGCTTCTCAATATTTTATCTCAAATTGATAGACCTCATTATCAATTCGAAAGATTGCAGCATACAACCTTCTAGTGAGCAAGATCATGATTTCCTCTAAGTCATGGACCAGCTAGCGCTGTCACCCACAACTAGATTCTTTCATGTCAGCGACCTTGGTCAATTGCATCATATGCAACTCTTGATAGATGCCATGCACAACTCCTTGCCATGTTCATCTTTATGCCTAATGGTGCTTGATTTGATCAAGGTCACTGAGTTAAGTCTGACCCAAAAGCCAACATGATGAATATGCACCCTACAAAGGTAGACCCACATATCCCCCATCACACTTATACTAGATAGATGGTGCACCGCGCGAAGGCATGCCCACAGTCAATCAAGATTTTCATGTGTGCTGATTTTGGAAGGCATATTCAACTTAATATTTATATTTGAGGGATTTTAATATGCTTATATATGCATTTATGTATCCAATCACCACATATATAGTATGTATCATATACATGTTATATCCCACAAACAAAAACATGCAATAATGATAAAGCGATGATTATGGCCATCCTATTGTAGTTCCTTGGAGCCACAACGAACTACAGTCATCTAAGGTCTACATCACATGCAACATGTTATTGATGAAGATCTATGCTTGCCAATCTGGGTTCATTGGTTCAACCTTTAAACCATTTGACTCACTTCTTGGCCGGTCGGTTGGTCTCATCCAGTTGGTCGTTTGGCTCCTCCAGATGGTCGGCTTGTCCAATTTTCTAGGCTTCTCATCGGTCCACCAACTGCTCCTTAGTCGGTCATCTCAGTTCATCAAGCGGTCATCTTCAATATTCGTCATAATAAAAAATAAAGATAATCCTATTTTACATAATCTTTGTGAAACCTCGAGTTACATTTGAGGAGAGAAAAGGTAGAAGAGAATCTCAAGTTATCTCGAGTTACATTCAGAATAAAAGAAGAGGGTTCAATGCACAAACTGAGATGCAAACAACCATAACCAACCACACACATGCACATAGGGTTTATAGGCCATAACCATGCTACACATCCACCATCAAAATTGTTTTAAGGTGATGCATATCAATTGCATATATACCATACCATATATGTATATATATATTATTTGGGATTAGTGGTATTAATTAGATATTCACATTAGTCATTTAAATATTCACATCTTATGCAATAAATAAAAGACAAAAAAACCAAAATTTGATCATATCGATTATCCCAAAACATAGAGTATTGACGTGGCTCTGATACCATTGTTGGGTTTTTTGTGGTCAGAGTAGGTAGTGTAATCAAAAAATTTACTTGACCATAAACCCGTAACCAGCAAATCACATCAATATATATGTAATTGGAAGGATGGGTTTAGTGAGTTGTACCTGGTCCTGAGGCTTGCTTAATGACTATACCTCACAGCAAGTGTGATCTACAACCACTTATCTTTGATAGCGTTTGAGTAGCTCCTGGTCTTGACCTAAACTGTGGTTGACTGTCATCCTCTTGAGTGGAAGAAATATCCTGCCTCTATAGATAGTCCAAACAGACTACCGGGAACTCTAGTCATCCTGAAGGACGGACTAGAAGGAGTTATCCCATGCTGTCAGTGTACTAGTCACCAAAACACTCTCCTACCACAAGTAACTTTTCTATAGTTGTCTTTCCCTCGTTGTTCCTCCCAGGATGGGTAGAAATTGCTTGGGCTCTCTTAGTTACCACAACCAGAGAGGACAACAACTTTGCAGAGCAACGAATGTTTTGAATTGTGTCTCTGGAGAAGCCCCCTTTACCCCTCTATTTATAGTAGAGGGCAGGGTCAGGGTTCCCAATCTGTGCGGGATTAGAAGGATTCAGAATTTCCATGAACAATTTGCACTGTGGAAGGGGAATGGTTGTTTCATAACTGAAACGGTCATTTGCAAAGTGAGCTGATCGATTCACTAGTGAACTAGCCGGTTGGGAGTGTGAGTTGATTGGTTCACCCAATGAACCGTTCATTTCACTTGCTTGCAATTGACTTTCCTTATTTGTTTTTAATTAACGCAAAGATTAATTCTTGCCCCAATTGAATTGAACAAGTGAAATGAAAAAAAAACTTTTATCACAAACCGGGACAACTCAACACTACTCGTTTGGACCAATTGAACCGATTGGTTCACCAGAGTGAACCGGTCGTCTCACTGACCATGAGTCGATCATTTCACCCAGTGAATCGGTCGGTTGGTGGTCTAGATTGTGAAGTACATAGTCAATTGAGTTCTCAATCAATTCGACACTCTAATCAATTGGTTCTACACTTGAACTTGATGATTCTAAGTCAAGTCTATTGATTGAATGTTTTATTGAGTACCTAAACACTTTAGTATTCAATCCAAATATCATTTATGGTTAAACTCCTCTTCCTAGTTAATACTTTGTATGTGACCCTATAGGTCCCATTTTACATTGGCAGTGAATGTCCATAACTAACTTATGACATCACAAGCAAAGACTGGTACCTAGTAGCACATCAGTGATACCTAAGTGAAAAGGAAAGTTGGAGAACAACTTTCAATCCTACAGTTTGTGATTGGTGTTCTAGTGAATGTATAATTCCTTTGTCTCTAATATCTTGAATGAACTCAAGGCATGGATTCATCATCCTTTCAATGTTCTTTAATGTTTCTTGAACTACAACAGATTGTTGAGATATGTGTAACATCAATATCATATATTGATTCACATGTGAATGTGCATGCCTTTCTTAGTCTTGATTATCAAGTGTCCTGGACATCATACTCCCTTAGGAGGGACAAATTCCATATCTATCACACACAGACTATCTCACGTGTTAAAGCCGCCCAATCAACACCATTATAACAACCCATGTTTCAGGACTGCGTTTGATGATGTCAAAGTATACCCAATCACATTTGATGAGTGTAGTGATTTCAGGTCTAAGAATCACAATCACAACCATCACTATGAGAGATGATTATGACTACCATGTCATGGTTCAATGTGTCATTCTCATGGTGGGTCTATCTGATACACTGTTCTCCAACATGTATATATGTGCTTGGTTTGATATCATATATCATGACTAATGAGACAGTGTCATCAACCAACACACACTCTAGTCTTGATATTTCATTGTTGTCTATCAACCTTCTACAATGACATCTGACTAGGGACATAATAAGAATGTACATACTCTTAGCATCTGTATGATCTCATTGTACATGTCCTCAACCTGAAGACATACATCATTGAGTATTGTCATTCTTTAAACATTCATTCTGCTCCATCATTTATCTCCTAAATAATTGAGCTAGAATAAATTCGAAGCTTGCCTTTGATATTTATCAAATCAATCAGAACATTTGCCAATCCAATCATTATATGATTGGCTCTCTGGGCATACATACCAACATGTCCCTCTCTCTCTCTTCCACACGATCAACCACTAGCCAACCATAGAGCGCTGCGTCTCCCTAGGCCCACGCCCCATCACGTGATGGTGTGATCGCCCCTTCTCACCTGCGACCGCCATTTGTCGCCCACCAAAGACCTGTAGTTGCTCGACACCACTCAAAAATGCCGCCAACCACCCAAGATCGCCCTGACCTACCCTGTCTTTCCCGCGGGTCTAGGATGGGTAAAGGATGCCTCATTATTCGGCCCATTCTTAGACAACTTAGGGTAAATCCCTTCCAAATTCCAATTCAATGATTCTTGTTCCAAACCTTGTATCTCCTATGTACCTAGGCCAAATAGAAAGTTGTAATATATCATTTTGATTAGGAAATCATCACCTTCCTCATGATGATGTTAGCTCCTACTAGTTTTGCAAGTTTTACCCCTATTTTTGGTAAAAATGGTGTCTTGTAATCTTATGCTTCTTAATCAACTCTTAACATGCACTACTTGTATGTTTAATGATTTTTTATCTAATATTCATGCAAATTAGTAAAATCTAGCTCCCTCTTACTGTGTTACACATCTTGGACCATCTAAATGCACCCTAATGATCTTTTTTGACCCCTTATGACTATATTTTCTCTATAAATGGTCCTTTCATGTGCATACATGATCAAGTATACAACTTTGTCTTAGTTTGTTATGAAGCAATCCCTTAAACTCGAAATCAGTAAACTATATACTATTTTGTTACATTTTAAACCAAGATATCATGATAAATGGTCCATGTTTGACTAATGGGACCTAAAGTGCCTCTTTTGTGCCTTAAAATGATTTTATTGATCTAGTTTGTTTCTATATGATGAAAGGTGGCTTTTATGCAAATGTCTAGCACTATCTAGTTCAAATTAATAGATTCATCACACTTGTAGCCCTCATACTAACTTTATCTATCCTATGCTCTTTGATGATCTTATGACTTTGACATTTAAATGTATTTCATGTGATTGATCTAATATGACTAGATGTGAAATTTCATGATTAAACCATGGGGATAACTTGGATCTCATGCTTTCCCTACATATAAATCAGGTGTTATCCCTACTTGGTAACACTCATAATGAGGATGGTCCCCTTAGACCTACAATATAATGATGATACTTGGATCATGATGACTCTTTGTATAAATTTTGGGGTCTTTGGAAGCTATGTTTGAACTAAGTGAAACCTAGATCTAGGAGAACATTCGCATGACTTATATGATGCTTATTTTATCAAACTATAGTGATCTAAGACTCTGTGTTATGTCTTTCATATACTAGGTCCCCTTGGGGTTGGTCCATCACTAGGAATCTTACTCATGAATCATATCTTGTACTCTACTCATAAGGTACGTTTTCTTCTTGAGCCTACTATGATATTGGCTTGCTTGTATGTATGCTCATATGAATGCTTAGCTACTTACTTACTTGGTTAAGCTATTGTTCTTTGGTTAAGCTATTGTTCCTATGATTACTACTTCCATGCTTGAGTATTATATGTTGACAAACCTTGAATATAATATACAGAAAGTCATGATGCAACCTAATGTTAGAAAAATGGATAAATGAACTTCAAACATGCTTTGTATAAAACGATGTCCTTAAGTGTTCTCACTTTGTTTGTTCTTCTTTTTTATGATCATGTTTCTAGCCAAGCAAGTTTTGTATTACTCTTAAATTGTTTAAAATGCATTTTCATAATGTACTTAATGCCTTAGCATTAATATGTTTTGTTTATCAAATTTTAGTTGTTAAATGAAGATGTGTTGCTCTAAAGACTTTAAGATTAGAAATGAATCATCATGGGATGTTAGAAGTAGAAAAGGGTACATGTTTATCTATTCTCCTTTAGTATCTTGTTATATCTTGTGTTACTGATTTTACATATATACTACCTCTGTGAAATATGTTATGAGATCCATTCTAGGGATGGATGCCCAGGTCCACTCGCCTTTGGCTTTGTATCCATTACGAAGGTGGAGTTTTGGTAACAGACAGTTTCGTGACAGTTCTAATTCCTTGTTCTTATCATTTTTCTACACAAATCAACAAAAGTTATTTTGCATAAGTGTATCCTGAAAGACAACAACTAGTAGATTTCCTTTGTCTACCTATCAAAGGAACTATTATGCACAACAAATGAAGGATCTCTAGTGTCTGAAGACTAATGGAAAACCTGATCAGGATACCTTATGGTTGCCCTGACTCTTCATCTACTGATAGAAGACCAGTGGTTCATGAGACCCTATGTTCAGTGATGGTATTACTAACTATCAATGACTCATCATATTCCTCACACCATCATTGTGTCTTTAGCTCCATGGATGCCATTACATAACTTCAAGGAGACTGGGAGGGTTCCAAACCCTAAATCTCTACCTATAAATACAAGGATTCACCTCTAGAAAAAGGATCTAACATTGACACCAATAGGCAGTTGTTGATTGCACTCATCATCCAACCCTAGAAACCTTTGACCATTTCCATCAATTGACATGTGTCAATCATAGGTTCTTCCACTTTCATTGTGGTTACAAGGGTTTGACTTGAAGAAGGTCTTTTCTATAGAGCCTAATCTATCGATTGAGGTCTTCCACCTTCATCAACCTTCTTCTTACTCTACACAATTGTATATCCAATTCACAATTAAGAAAGAACAAATCCTTTATCCCATCCATAATGAACTTCTAGGGTTGTCCTAGTTTTCTATTGACACCCTTGACTCAAAGTCTAACAAACCACTTATGCAAACCATGATTGCAACTCCTTCACATATGATGATGTCCTACTATCTTTCTTCCCATGTTTTCCTTGTTATTATTGTTATGAGTGAGTAGTACCCTCTCTAGGGTGCAAGGAGTAGCCCCACTGCCCAATTGTTCTCTCTTATTTGTATCAACTTTTGTATGGACCATTATATAGTTTCTATGAGTGAGTAGTCCACTCTCTATGGTGTGAGGAGTAGCCATGTTGCCTAATTTTGTTCTCTTTTCTACATTAATTTTCATATGGACCATTTTACATTTAGAGATAATTCCTTTTATACTTGTATGCATCTTTGATCAACAGTTTTACATATTTTTCATGGTCTTGGGTGTAGAGAAATTTGTTCTCAAGATCTAGGATATAATTTTTTTCTTATTAACCTACAGTGGGAACTTGAGATAGGTGTTTTCTAAGGTGATAGATGTATGATCTCTAGAAAACATGACAACAAGCTTAAAGGGACATCCATCCAAGTTTTCATCCTGAACTAGAATGAGGGGGGGTTTCTTGGCCTCAACATGTACATGTTCATGATTAATATGATATAGGTGAGAGAGTGAATGATTAGTAGAGGTTTTGAAACCCATACCACCATAGTGTTCCCATACTTTGTTAAAAAAAACTTTATTCTAGTGATTTATTACTTGTAATCTTAGAGTAATAAAAGATCAACTATTTTGTGATAAGTACTTGTTCTTGCATGGTTACTTTGATCAGATCATTCTTAAATACATTGTACTTTGGATTTGATCATGAACAATACTATTATAAGATCCGTCTTCTTGCAGGCGGTGATTATTTTCTATTAACTAAGGTAAAATGAAGGGGTTTCACCCTTAATGAATTTTATTGTGCAACATCACACACATCAATTGTTGGCACCTTTGACATGGATTTTCTAATCATTTTAACCTACTCTAGTTAGTGAGAATTTTATTTTACAATTGAAAGTATTGCATATACTCTTAAGTCAAACCATCTTCAACCATTTGAACTTGGCTGTTTACACCTCTCGGGTGATACCCATGGTTCATGCGGCGCTCTTCTAGTGTCAATTCTGTTGCAGAATTCGATCTTATATTGAACAAACCTATCTTAGGATCCTTTGAGGACAAACAAAACAGATCACAGAAGAAGATATTAATCACCAAGTTGAAGCAAAGCTCACATGACAAAGAGATATACTCTTAGCGAAAGCCATATTTTTCGTGCATGTGAAACTACAAGTTGTTTAGGAATAAAACAATAGAGGGAACTAAGACAATTCAGTATACCTAAATCTATAGACATTTACAACCCCATCGTACAACCAACCATTGAACCCCAAAACTTCAAAATCAAGATGCAATGGGTGATGATGATGCAAAACAATAGTTTTACAGGACAAATTGGTGAGAACATGCATGACCACTTGTACAAGTTTGTAGACCTTTGTGGATTGACTAAGAAAGATGGTGTGTCTGAGGATTCCATGAGAATAAGGCTATTCCACTACTCCCTCACCAAGGCCCACATGATTTAGACTTTGGAGGAACTTTAGATTTAGTTCCTCGAGAAGTTCTTTCCACCCCCACTCACCTACCAAATCAAAGGGAAAATACCTCAATTCTAATAGCTCCCAAGAAAAACTCTCTTTGAATCACGGGAACAATTCAAAGAGATACCAGGAAAATGCCCTCATCATGACATATCTTTTGTATGCCTTGTTGAGATTTACAAAGGTGTTGATGACTATGTAAAGCAGTTTCTTGATGCCTCTTCTGATGGAAACTTCATGTGACAAATATTTTATGACTCTTGGAAGGTTATGAGAAGGAAGGCGGAGAATCATGCCATTTGGGTCTGCTCATAGAAGAAAGGAGTTCTCAATGTTTCCATGGAAGAAGAAAAATCTAAGCTCAAGGTTGTTTCTAAATCATTGAAGGCTCTAGCCCTTAAACAAGATAACCTTGAGTCATACCTATTGAGGAATGCACTGAGAGTTCAGCCCTCTTTTCAAGAAGTTCAAGAAGTTTGTCAAGTGTGCAAAGAAGAGTGGCACACTATTCTAGAGTGCAATTATATCTATCAAAACACAATTAACATACACCAGTCTCTTTTCAACATAATCCAATTGATTAAAGAAGTTAATATTGTTAGTTCTATTCTTGTGCAGGGGTACTACAACCCCAATAGACCAAGGAACCCTCCCAACTTCTAGTATGGAATCCCAGAAGGATAAGAAGATGCCTACTAGCTCAAGAAGGACACAACTAGAACCTATTTCAGAGGCCACATGGGTTCCAACATAACCAAAACTATTGACAGAACAATTTCAATGTCAGACAATATGGAAACAACTTTAATCTAGGCTACAAATACAATCCATGACAACATGGCTGCAACCAACAAGGATAACTTATCCTTGGGTAGGAAAGCCAACAAAACATGCCCGCCCTTAATGATCAAAGTCATCTAGACACCATTGAAAAGATTCTATAAAGCTAAAGAGCATACAATAAAATGGTGTCCCAACTTGCACAAATTGCTACTTGAATTCATCCTCCCACAATTTTATTTGTTGGCCAACCCGAGAGCAATCCCAGGCACCAGGAGGATTAAATGAATGTTGTAACCACACACATATGTATTCTTTTTACTAGAACCCCAACCCTAGTAATCAACAACAAGAAGTGCATTCTTGAAGATGACAAAGATGATGAAGTAACTCATGTGGTTGAGCCTATTTTACCAATGGTTGAAATATCAAAATGGACTGAGACGTCCCCACTAGAAACAAACGACATGCCCAATACTAAGAATGTATCGAAAATCACACCTATATTCTTCCTCCATCACAGCGGTGCCCTTCTACAAACCTTGAGTTCCTTAACAAAGTGGTTTAGCCCAGAAATGGCTAGATTCAAGGTTTAATAAGTTCATGGATTCAATGAAGAAGATGCATGTTGATGTAATTTTCCTTGAATCACTAGAAAAAATGCCTTCATGGGCCAAGTTCTTCAAGGTACTCCTCACCCATAAGTACATGAAGGAGGAGTAAAATACTGCCAAATTAGTGAGGATAACCTCTATCGTAATCCAATTAAAGAATTATGAAAAAGATCAATGATCCTAGATCCTTTGTAATCTCTTGTTTGTTGATCACTCCACGAGTCAAAAAGACATGATGATATTGGGGCAAGTATCTCTATCACACCCTAACACTTAGGAAACAAACTAGGATCTACCAGTGACATCTTTCCCGCTGGGATAGTGATTGAACTTTTTGAATCTTCTATGACTACCTGTATGAGGATAGTAGATGACACTCCAGTGAGGGTGGGACCAAAATCCAATAGCCCTTGTAATTTCTTGATCATGGATACCAAGGAAGATCTATGTTACCCTCTCAAATTTAGCCATCCTTTCCTTGCAACCTCCCATGCACTCATTGATGTTGAATTTGAAAATTTGACGGTGTGGCTAGGAACATAAATCATCAACTTAACGGTCTTTTAGAGTCTTAAACAACCCTATTTCCAAGAGAAATGCTTTCTAATTGATTGCATTGACAAGATGGCACAAGTATAGAATGAGACACTACCTCTAAAGACGCTCCAGAAATGGTCTCATTGACCTAAATGCTCGCAAGATGAATGTTGAATAGATGGAGCAATTATGTTCCACATGGACAATGTTGAGGAAGACCCAAAATCCAAGTTTGAAGAGCTTAGATTTATCTCCATCATTGAGGAAGAATATAATGATCCCACTTTTCCAGAGAGAAAACTCTACTTGGTGCTCAAATATGTCTTCCTACATGAGAAGAAGGTTTACCCAATCATCATCAATGAAAACCTCACAACTGATCTAGAGGACAAGCTATTGACCATGTTGTCTAAGTAGGCTACAAAATGATAGATGATCAACCCTACATTTTGGATAAATTACAATTTGTACCAAAATTGGTGCACAAGGTACTAGCATTATTCAAACATGTTCAAACTTGGAATTTAGGATTTCCACAAGCCACCACTTAGTATAATTCTCTCTCTTATGATGCTAAAACACTTAAGGTATGTTCAAAATGTGACATTTTGCAATATAGCCCCTCATCTTGGGTAAATTGCACTTTGGTCCAAAATAAAGGAACATTGCTCAAATAGCATTCAATCAGGACCAAACTTGGAACATAAGTGTGTCACATGATAACAAAACACCTTAGAGGATTATATTAAAGTTCTAAGAAACTTACTTATCCAAAACAAATAGGGTTACCTCATAACCCAGGTTAGGGTCATTACAAATTATAAACCCCTAATAAGGATTTTGTCCCCGAAATCCCAGGTAAAGGGAGACATATATTATTCATTCATCATATCATCAAGTCTCCACATAACATCTTAATGTCATGGAGATGCCATAGAACTTTGACCAACACAAAGTCCTTTCACACAGGGTTATCATAGAATCTGTCATACAGGACACAAACTCCACTATCCTTTTCATTATTGATTGTAGAGTCAACTCTATGTCAGGTAACATTTTTCTTAGTCAGAGAATCATTATACATACCTTATTTAACTCAGGTGTCAAACCTCATTGATTTTTCACCTTTTCAACTTACATCTTTATGTAATAATATCCTTGATCTTGGGAGTTTTCCATACCCCTTACTTAGTTTTTCATTTCTCTTTCAAGGAAAGACCATAGTTACGTTCGGTGTGTCACCCGCTTGGGGACTACAAGTCTTATCATGCATCTACTATGCCACTCAAATATGCTGACACAACACTAAACTTTCTTATGACTTGTATCAATTATCCCTTTAGCTATTTAATTTCTTATCATAAGGAGAGGCTACTTATTAAAGAAGAACTATCTCAGAGGTATCTCTGGATGTTATGTATAAGCTGCCTCAACAAATCTAGATAGAGATATTCTAAGAAGTTATCTTTATCTTGATCAACTATTCCCAAAACAATTCTACTATTATTCCTTCAACTCATACATCTTTTTTGATGTCATGTTTATGCGGGGCATAAACCCCTAACATATGGTATCCATACTATAGTATGTAACTAGACTAATATGTAACTAGACTAACTTCAAAGTTGGCCCTTCTAGGTAACCAAACATATAATAGGACCTTTCTTTCATCTCAGGACATTACTTAACACATATACTTTGTCTTAGAACTAAAATCTAGGACAAGCTGATACTTTTCAAAGTATCCATCTATAGATTTCTTCTAATCCATGCACATCAAGTGTCATAAGACTTACTTGATTGTCATGTCCTGAAAGGGAAATAGCACAAGGAATCATAGTCCTTTTTATCACCCCACCATTATTATCCAGGTTTGTTTAGTAAAGAAAAGGAGTTCTCATCTTTCTTGAGTATTGCATGAACTCTCAAACGTTCATGTTCCATTCAATCTTATTTCCTCTTAGGTTCCTTACCTTCAACATAGGAATTATAGAGATGATTACATGTCACCACCTCCCAGTATTATCATCATCATGATTACTAGATCTGGGTATTGAAACCCTCAGTTTATCACTGAACGTTGTTACCTCTCATCAGGTAACTATTACCTCTAGGTCCTCAGATTGAGGTATACATTATACTAAACATCTTATTTTGTTTATAATTTGATCTATGATTAACTCAGATTTCTCCATATATCAATTAGTATGTGGTAGAAATATCCATGCCACATCTTTTACTTCATTGTGCTCTTTTGACTGTCTCAAAATGACTACTTGATCAGAGTAATCAGAAAGATAACAATCTAAGAGTATCATACTTACCTTGACTTCAATAGATGAATACATGGCCAGGGTATTCAAGAACTGAAATTAGGCAGAATGCATTTGTTTTGTTTTATGTTTCATCTCTTTAAATTTTTACTACTTAGTATCCCAAATTTTCTCTGGGTTTTTCTTTTACATCTCTTCCCTTCCTTCATGAAGAGAGAAATTTCAAAACATATAAGAGAATATTGGACTTAATATAAGTTCTCATCCATCTTATCTCTTCCTTATGTCCTCATAGAACTAATTAAAGGAAGCTCAAAAACAACTACCTTCTTATAATTATTAGATAAAATCTAGAGAAGACATATCACAATGAGAAAGCTCTATCTGGCTGTCACCCCTCGCAGTCATCTACCACTTTAGGTTGACTCAAACATTGAGTCAAGTTGTTTCATGTCATTACTTTTTCCTTTTTACACTTTTAGGTTGTAACTTTTGTGAGCCCTGCCAAATCTTCCTCGGTTGTTGAGTCATTTCTTCCCTTCTTTTTAAAGAAAAGATGTTAGTATGCTCAACATGTCCATATCTATAACATGTCTTACCCTCGTACCATGGTCTTATCAGTCTTATTACCGATGTAAAAACTAAGCCATGGGTTCTTACAGTGGAAAGTTAGGACTTTTGCCTTTACTTAGTGACTACTACCCTGGTTCACTAGGCATTTATTGCACTGGTGGTACCAAAAACGTTAGCTTTTTAGAAAAACTAGGCAAATGTCTCTAGAATTGTAATGACATTTCCTAAATTCTCAGCTTATTGCCCCTTCTTGGGCACTGCCATCACAGATATACTATTTGTCTAAACTTATGGCAGAGTCTGTTTTCTTGCCATATGTTAATCCTTCCCACATTCCACTGTTCCAACATGACTTTGTCATTCAGGAACCCTTTCAGAACCCAAAATTTCTACATTGAGGGATGGTAACCTAGGTTGTAATGCTAGTATCCAGTCTACTATATGCATCACTGTTGTCCTAACCTGCCCAATAAGAGAATAAAAAAAACATAGGATTCTCTATCCTAATTAGGTCAAGATGGGAATTCTCAAGCACTCATTCTTCTTTTGCCAGATCCCTTGCACCCTCTCTTGGTGCAACTACATTGCTCTCAGCAACATGTTCCTCATGTTCTCCAGTCATTTTTAAACTTCACCCTTTCTTTTGCATAAACAGAAGTCACTATAGGGTATACTGGAGGACACTAGAATTGACTCAACACCTTACTCCTATGTCTCTGTAGACTCAGAAAACCTTAAGCTCTGATACCAAACTTGTAATGACCATCATCAAACTGACAAACAAATCATTACTAATTAAGCGGAATAAACAAAATAAGAGGATTAACAAAAATCACTAAAATTTAAAACCATTTTCATAAAGAGATCCATTTCTAGGAAAACTCTTTAAGGAAGAACCAAAACATGATATTCACATTGATCATATATTGTACCTACATTGTACCATTTCTTCGTGAGGACAACATATAACAGTTGCTTTCTCAAAACATATACTTAAAGAAACATCAAACCTCGAGGCATACAAGCCAAAATCTCATATTGTTCATAAAACCAACACGTACTAAATCCAAGGACCTGAGAGTACAAAGACAACACATAGGACTTCTATCTACAAGACACTACAGACAGTACACTCAACCTGAGCTGTCACTATTGTCCATGTTGTTGTTGTTCTCCCTCTGTAGTACGGTCTCAACCCCCCCTCGTGCACGTCCACCTAAAAAAAATGTGGATCCCACAGGGTGAGACAATTGTCCCAGCGAGAGATATAACTCTCCGCCAACAATGTTATTATCACAGTGAAGAGTATTAAACTGAGCAGAGGATAAGAAGTTTAGAACATTCTCATCTTTTAAAGCATTGCAGCTATGTATGATTGAGTAGTAAATCATCTATTCTCTTTATAAGGAATATGAAGAACATGTGTAACATTTACCCAACATACTGAATCAACATCTCAAGCTTATCATGTGATAATCATTATCATGGTATGACATCCAAGAACCATTCTCATTTCTATATGTTGGCCTCAGCCAATCTGCTAGCCAGGTTTTGGATTGTACCAGCCATGTGAATATACATCATCATATTCTATCCAAGCATTGTACTATGCCAATCCTGTGCAACTATTCCAGGAATTGGACTATGCCAATCATGTGCAACTATTCTAGGTATTGGACTATGCCAATCATGTGCAACTATTCCAGGTATTGGACTATGCCATTCATGTGCAACTATTCCAGGTATTGGACTATGCCAATCATGTGCAACTATTCTAGGTATTGGACTATGACAGTCCTGTGTAATTATTCCAGGCATTGGGTTATGACCAATCCTGTGACATTATCCCAGGCATTGGGTTATGACCAATCCTGTGCAATTATTCTAGGTATTGGGTTATAACCAATCATGTGCAATTATTTCAGGTATTGAGTTATGACCAATCCTGTGACATTATTCCAGGCATTGGGTTATGAACAATCATGTGTAATTATTCCAGGTAATTGGGTTATGACCAATCCTTTGACATTATTCCAGGTATTGGGCTATGACCAATCTTGTGGCATTATTCCAGGCATTGGGTTATGATCAATCCTGTGCAAGTATTCCAGGTATTGGGTTATGACCAATCCTGTGACATTATTACAAGCATTGGGTTATGACCAATCATGTCCAATTATTCCAGGTATTGGGTTATGACCAATCATGTGGCATTATTCCAGGCATTGGGTTATGACCAATCATGTGCAATTATTCTAGGTATTGGGTTATGACCAATCCTGTGACATTATTCCAGGCATTGGGTTATGACCAATCATGTGCAATTATTCTAATTATTGGGTTATGACCAATCCTGTGACATTATTCCAGAAATTGGGTTATGACCAATCATGTACAATTATTCCAGGTATTGGGTTATGACCAATCATGTGACATTATTCCAGGCATTGGGTTATGACCAATCCTATGCAATTATTCTAGGCATTGGGTTATGACCAATCCTGTGACATTATTCCAGGCATTGGGTTATTACCAATCCTATGATTAACAGCTAGGCATTGGGTTATTACCAATCCTATGATTAATAGCTAGGCATTGGGTTATTACCAATCATGTGATTAATAGCTAGGCATTGGGTTATTACCAATCCTGTGATTAACAGTCAGCATTGGGTTGTTACCAATCCGGTGATTAACAACCACGCATCGGGTTATTACCAATCCTGTGATTAACAACCAGGAATTGGGTTATTACCAATCCTATGGAACAATTCTAGGCATTGGACTATGCCAATCATGTGCATCTCATCACTGAATACCACATCACCTTTACTAGGCATTATACATTGGCCAAGCCATTATACTTATTCACATCCTTTATATAATACAAGTATACCTCTTATCTCATTTAAGCATATTCAAAGCACTATATCCCTTATTTGGCTATAAGCATAAATCATGTATGATCGAGATTTCATTATTAATATTGTATCCATTTATTATTATTATTATGTTACTAAGTTTCCATTTCCTAGTTTATTTTGAACATTATCATTTCTTACATGAGACTTTTATAAACATCTTGTTACCTCTCACTAGGCAACAACTATTCTCATGGCTCACAAGTCCCATTGAAAATCTTGTTACCTTTCACTAGACAACAACTAACCACATGGCTCACAAGGCCCATTAAACATCTTGTCACCTCTCACTAGGCAACAACTAATCACATGACTCACAAGGCCCATTAAACAGCTTGTTACCTTTCACTAGGAAACAACTAACCACATGGCTCACAAGGCCCATTAAACATCTTGTCACCTCTCACTAGGCAACAACTAATCACATGTCTCACAAGGCCCATTAAACATCTTATTACCTCTCACTAGGTAACAACTAACCACATGGCTCACAATGCCCATTAAATTGTATTATATGTAACATCATAGCTCATACTTAGCTATGCTCATTATCTCATGCTACCAGCATGGTTTTAATATGGTTAAGGTTTCCCCTTTATTAACCAATTATAATTTCAACTCTTATCATTACCCTTCATTATGGTTAAGGTTTCTCTTATAAAACCATCTAGGGTTTTCAAGTACATTTATCAAGAATCAAACCCTAATTCAGTCTCCACACATATTAGGAGTATCAATGTATGCTCATTTCATGATTATCAAAGAAGTATGAGTTTCTCTCTCATCCTTACTAGGATGTTGATTACTTATACTTTATTAAGTTGGCTCAACATTTCCTTCAAGGTTCATTATCCTACTTAATCAATATTCATTAAACTTCATACCTCTTAATGTATGACTTGATATAAGACAATTCATGTGTTACTCCATCAAGTACATTGCATCTAAGGTGCTTTCCTTCATATGGGTTTTGAGGTGCTTCCACCATATTGGGTATGAGGTGTGTGCTTGCTACCCATATCACTTTGGAGGTGTATGTGTGCTTACCATATCAGGTATGAGGTGTATGTGTGCTTACCATATCACCCTTTAGGTGTATGTGAGCTTACCATATCGGGTATGAGGTGTATGCTTGCTTCCATATCACTTTAGAGGTGTATGTGTGCTTCACACCATATCGGGAAAATACGTGTGTGTGTGTGCTTTACACCATATCGGGCAAAGAGGTTTGTGTGTGATTCACACCATATTGGACAAAGAGGTGTGTGATTTCTCACCATATCACTTTAGAGGTGTATGTGTGCTTCACACCATATTTGGAAAAGAGGTGTGTGTGTGCTTCACACCATATCAGACAAAGAGGTGTGTGCTTGCTCACCATATCACTTTAGAGGTGTATGTGTGCTTCACACCATATCGGGAAAAGTGGTGTGTGCGCTTCACACCATATCGGGCAAAGAGGTGTGTGCTTGCCCAATATCATTTTTGAGGTGTTTGCTTGACCTCATATAGTGCAAGAGGTGTATACTACACCACCATATCATTCAATAAAGTATAAAATCACATCAATATCATTTTAGTGAAGTAGGTGCATCACCATATCGGGTTAGAGGTGCTTTCTTGTGTGCTTGAACCCGATATCACTTTATAAGGTGGCATTAGGGCTGTAAACGGTGCGGGTATGGCCATACCCAGAACCGTACCCTTTTATTTTTGTGGGTACGGGTACGGGTCTGGACCCGCATTACTCAATAGTCAGACCCGCACCATACCCGGAACCGCATAGAATGTGGGTATGCGGTGTGGTTCCGCGGGTAAACGGTTATGATAATTGCAACAGCAGTTGACGGGGTGATGATCCCTTTTATATACAACAACCGATCTTAGTCCCACCAAATCTGATTGTAACCACTAAGGCAAGTGACACGTCACTAGTGCATGCACAAGTATGTAGGTGAATATTATAAAACGCATCTGACAACTGTCACAACAGTACATCAGAATACTTGAGCATGTATGGTTTCTACCAGTTTAGTGCATGAACCCTTTTAGTTATAAAAATCTGCTATTTTGTGAAGCAATAAACTCACTGGAACTATCCCAAAAAATATAAATTTACTGCTGTCCAGTATTTTCAAAGTGTTGCCTCAAAAAATGTATAAGTTCACTACATTTTTGGCTGTTAGAGCAACAAAAATCTGCTGTTGGTCAAGTAATAAATTTATTAAAACTGTCCCAGAAGTGTATAGATGTATTTTTGTCCATAATTTTCAACTTGTTGGCTGCTAGAGCAACACCAAACTGCTGATTTGGAGGCTTTTTAGGCTTACAAATCATTAAAGTACCTATTTTAAACTCAAAACTCTACTAGAAAAACCATATTCATACACATATGTGGTTTAAGCACTAGAACATCCCAATGGAACAAAAGACACTAAGATCCACCAACAATAGAATAAAACTTTGCTAAATGATCAACTTGAGTACTTGAGATGTAGATTGTCTACCCCTTTTTTTAGTTGGTCGGCATTCATCAATTTTAGGTTCAGATTCTCTATTAAGATCAACATCGATCCTATCAGCACTCATTTGAGTGCTAGATGTCACATTATGTGTGGAATCAGTACCACTAGTGCCTCCTATCGCTTCTTGAGCATTGGACATGATACCTAACAAAAAAACATAACCTTAGTGTATTTTTAAGATAAGTTTGTGCAACACACAGACCACAGAATGGAGATGCATGACCAAGATTAAAATTTGATATACCAACATGGATAAGGACACAAAAATAGGCAATCACTGAATCACATTCCAGGAAACAAAAATAGAACTAACAAACAAAAAGAACATGGAAGCAACCAATAGGACAATGAATCAAAATTTCACTAACATACCTTTCTCCAGTATGTTTGATCAGAAGACCGATTGCCAAATTTCAAGAGTCAGGTCCAGAATGAAGAATAGAGCAGCAGCAGAAGAAGGTATCAGGTATGTAGTAGGTGATGAAGAAGACGTAGCTGATGAATCTGGAGCACATCTTCCTGGAAGGTTGGGGTTCAGAATGTGCGTCGGCGGCCTGAAGCTGGTGACAGTTGTGTTGTGATGGTCGGTGGCTAGTGGTCGCATCCTACTAGAGTGCCAGAAGACTGGTTGGCCGGAGTTGAGGGAGAGCTGAAGAGGGGACGCCGGACGCTAGGTTGATTTCCTCCGTAAGTCGAAGAGGCTAGAGGGGTCGACTCCCTTTCTGTTCCCGTTGGATTGTAGGCACTTGCCGTAGGCACTTGCCGCTGGGATTTTGTGTGTGCGTTGGCACTTCCCGCTGGCCGCTGGGAGTGGTGGAGCCACATATCTGAGGGCAGTGATGGAGCCACAGATCTGAGTGGTGGAGCCGCGGATCTGAGCAGCAGTGCTGGCACTTCCGTCTTCCCCTGGGAATGGTGGAGCGCGTCTTGAAGACGGAAGAACGGAAGCCCTCAGATCGTTGAGGAAGTGAGGCAGCGACCGTCGGCGCTGCTTCTGAGTCGTGAATCGCGATGGCTGTGCCACTGTGGTCCTGCGGGAACCCTAGTTCTCACCTTCTCCCATTCTCCGCTAGTCCGCTTCTCGGTTCTGGTTCGATTCTTTTCTTCGTCGCTTTGAGTAGAGTGGGTAGTCGTGAATGTGAGAGGAGTTTGAGGAGAAACTCATGAACCGGCCTGGCACATGATGCGAGTAGTCAGTACTCGTAGTGGGTTTGTGTGAAGACTGAAGAAAGAACCGCTGGCACTGGAAGGATGTGAGCCGACCTGTGAAAGAAACGAGCACAGTCAGATTATATTAGGATAGTTTTTTAGCCATTATATTATAACAAATATATATACATATATATATAATTATATATATTTATATAGTAATACGGGTACACGGGTATAGCGGGTACGAGTATAGTTGCACCCATTAGTGGACCCGCAATAATACGGGTATGTGGGTATGCGGGTAAGCGGGTATGCGGTTCTAGAAATCTAGATCCGTGACGAGTTTTTCAAGGGTCTGGATTTGCGGGTCCGTGGGTCTACCCGTACCCATTTACATCCCTAGGTGGCATCATCTTCTTCAAGATCTGGACCTTTGTTCTAACTATTATAGTTCATGGAAACAGGTCTAAGAAACTATTAGAACTTATATTTTCATCAACTATTTCAGAATATTTTGGAATTTAAAGTAGTTCGTATAAGCATAGCAATTTTGGTGATGAATAATAACATGGTAGAGTTCAAGTTATATAACCCGCCTCAAGAACAACTTCAAAGCTCCAATGTGGGCTCTGATCTCCAAACCATGACATAAACACGATTAAAACTTAGTGAAAGCGAATCGGTAATCAGCGGAAGAAAAAAATCACGGGAAATTAAAACTTTTCGAGATAAGAACTTGTATCCATAAAAACTCCTTTCATAAAGAGAGGTAACTATTTACATCTCAGGATAATTACTTCTTGAGTAATTATATACATCAAGATACAAAATCTCAAGATCACATAACACAAGACTCCAAGACCTGAGAGTACAGAGGACACATAGGACTGACTCTAACTACACCACATGGCAGGACAAATCTCCACCTGAGATTACTGCTGCCCCTGGTGCTGCTGCTGAGACTGATCGCCTGTAGGCTGGTTCCTTCGTCTTCGACGTCCACCTAAAAAGTTGAAGCCTACGGGGTGAGACAATCATACATAATTGTCCCAGCGAGAGTTATAACTCTTCGCCAGAAGCTTTATTATAACATTAAAGATTATTTTAAACAGTAAAGCCTTCAAAGCGTTCTATAACAGTTGCAAGTATAACAAGATCTCTACAAATTTAGGAGATATGGAGAATATCAACATTATTGCAATGTAACATCAACCAACTAACTTGGAGTCATCTCTAACAAGTTATACTACATGGTTGATTATGTTTTACAAACAACATTATGCCCTGTGGAGATGAGGCTTACCACTCATACTCCAACTGATCGCTGAGAAGCCGCATCAGTATCATACATAGGTCATTAAGAGAGCCAGATTCTCATGACCTTCACCTTCCTCAGTCAGTAATAGGATCACTTGTAGGACATCTCGTGTCTCTACTACTATAGCTCACCAGGGTAAACTGGTCCTTCGCTATTCTAGAGTCACAGTGGCGTTCTGTACTCTCTTCGTTATCAGGAGGTTTCATATTTACCTACCACTGATACGGATATCTGTGCTTTCTTCTTCATCAGGAGGTTTCATGTTTACCTACCACTGATACGGTATGGAACTATAGTGAAGGATGGATGGATTACACATCTACATCACTTTCCTACACTAGGATGTAAGGTTCTACACATCCATGTACCCCACATACTCAAAAGTATGTGCTCCAGGAGTTCCCTGAGGAAAACCTGTTTCACCATCACTTAATTTCTGACAATGATGGATCTATGATCAGGGCGCTACATTATACTTGATTAGTTAGGTACATTCAGTATTCTTTAACAGCATACATTGTTCTGCAAACAATAACAATAGCATAGCAGCTATAAAAGAAGAATACTAAATGTAACAGGCCTAACTCACATCAATCATCATTTCTCATTATCCTCATCACAAGTCATCTCTAAGGCATGACCTTGATGGTATTCATGGCTCTCATAGCCCATTATCAGCATAGGATGCCACTGGCAAGGCATCAGATTACTTTACTTATTCATAAGGCTAACAACATGCCTTTAATGAATATAACATTAACATCCATACCTGGATATGATTACCTTCATATCAGAACCTGCATGGTTAATACATCTGATAAAGGTAATACAACAATAAGGAATGTACTTCCTACTCTTGTCATAAGAGTTAAATCTTTAATTCAATTCAAATAGAGTTTATTGCTCAAAAGCATGCCATTACCCTTGAATTAGGGTTTACTATTCACATTACATGTCATCACCCTTGAATTAGGGTTTACTATTCACATCAAGGTGAATTAAACTCATAACAACATCATGTATGAGTAACATCTTCATCGATACTCTTGGATTAGTTAAAGGTTCATCATTTATCATAATTAGGGTTTCTATGATCTCACACAGGTGGATCATACCCTAATTATGCTCATTTATGTGCATTGGAGATACTTTACTTGAGTTTCCACTTAAAAAGGGTACTTTCTCTTTCTAGAAGTACTTTCTCTCTCTAGAAGTACTTTCTCTCTCATCATAATGTTAGGTGATGTCAACATCACTCTAAAACAGGTTGGATTGAGTCATCATAGGCTAACATAGCCAAAAGCATCACCATTATGTGATTAGAGTTACTTTCTCTCTCTAGGGTACTTTCTCTCTCTCTAGTACTCTCTCTTTCATCATACTAATGGTTGATGGTAACATTACACTAGATCAAGTTGGATAGAGTCATTATGACTAAAAACATCATTCTCATGTAATTAGGGTTTGAATTGAGCAAGGTATAACTCAATTGACCTTTTAGGGGTATATTGGTAATTTACCCCATTGATCATCATTATGGTCAAAACCTTAGTCAAATAACCCCTTAATATCCTATGTTGTCATTAGGGTTTGATTTGGGCAACATTGAACCATTTACATTATCAAATGATTGAATGTGGTCAACCTTGAATCACATTGATTGATTTCAATCATTAATCATCAATTGGATTGAGATTGGTTGAAAGTGTTGACCGTTTGCCCACTTTGACCCTCCAAGACCGCGAGCCTCTTTTCCAACTCCAAGACCGCGAGCTTCTTCAAGGGTTCAAGACCGCGAAGCCTCCCATTGGTTCAAGTTAATGTTGAGACCGCGAAGACCAATTTGAGTTGAGACCGCGAGGGTCATGGAGACCGTTTGCCCTTCTTTGACCTCAGGACCGCGAGGCCCTTCGCGGTCTTGAGACCGCGAGCCTCCTCTTGGTATTGAGACCGTGAGCCCCCTCACGGTCTTGAGACCGCGAGCCCTCTCACGGTCTTGAGACCGCGAGCCCTCTCACGGTCTTGAGACCGCGAGCCCTCTCACGGTCTTGAGACCGCGAGCCCTCTCACGGTCTTGAGACCGCGAGGCTCTCATGGTCTCAGCCGCTTGGTCCTTCAACAAGGCTCAAAGATGCAACCGATGATGTCAACCCATATTGAAGCCCTCAAATGGTCAAAGTTATGTTGACCACTTATGGACTTAGTCAATTAAGATTATGCTTGATCACTTGGTCATTTAATTGGCCCATAATGGTTAAAATCGATTCAATTAGGGTCTATCAATGTTCACCCATCAACACTCAACAGTGTGTATCAACACAAGGTTGAACCCTTCAATTGAGCTCCAATTGGGCCCAAACTTGGCCCAAACGGTCTTGAGGTCATGTGGGTGGACCCCACATGGTCTTAAGACCGTTTGCCCAAGATTTCATCAAAGTCTAAGGTGATTTGATAGGGGTTGAATCATGATTGAACCACAAAACAGAATTTTGATTAAATTGATAACTTATTTGCAATTGGGTCCTCAATTGGTCAAATTACTCAACCCTAGACCTTCAAACGGTCTTGGTGATTGTCCTCTCGGTATTGAGACCGTTTGGATGAGTTCCAAACGGTCTTGAGAGCGTTTGCCCATCAAAGTTTTGGATTCTAGTGCAGATTCATCAAGGTCTGACCCATTGAGTTGATGATCATGTCAATATTTAATTGCAATGTAATTTGATATAATTGTACCTTCAATTGGTCAACAAATCTTGACCCCAGACCTCCAAACGGTCTTGGTTGATTGCCCTCACGGTCTTGAGACCGTTTGGTGACCCCCAAACGGTCTTGAGACCGTTTAGGTCAATCAACTCTAAAAACCCTAGTTAGGTCACCATAATTTCAGTACTGATTTTATCTAGGGTTAGCCCTAGTATTCACCCTTCAACTCTTAGCACGTTTGGAATTAGACCATAAAACTTGGTGAGTTGTTATTTAACATAATTTTGAACAGTAATCTCATACGGTCAACGCTTAGTCAACGACCTTACACGGTCTTGAGACCGTTTGCCCAAAAAGGCAATTTCAGACCGTTTGAAAATCAGTAATTAATTCATTTAAAGTTGTGACTTAAAAAGGTCATATCTCCCGATTTCTTTGGAGTTAGTCTCCCAAATTTTGAGGGTCATTAGCCTATATAATTAGGAATAGATTTCTTATACGTTCCACGCTCGGTCAACGGGGTCAAACGGTCTTGAGACCGTTTGCCCTGTCGCGGTCTCGAGACCGTTTGCTCACCTCGCGGTCTTGAGTCCGAGAGAGCAAACTGTTAGGACCATTTCAGGAAAAGAAAAGCGGTGGGTTTTTCTTGGAAATCACGCCTTCATCTTCTAGCTCAAGAACAGTACAGATATCCCACGGTTTTTCTTGCAAAATAGCAGGGAAAAGTAGGGAAATACTAAGAGCTATCATTAAAACGCATATAAAGATGCACATAGTAAACCATAGGTTTAGAGTTATAAAACCCGCCTAAAGCTTGCTTCTTGAGCTCCAAGATTTCAAGCTCCAAGCTCTAATGGCGTCCTTGAGTTCTTACAGGTTGGCCAAGGTGAAAACTCCAAGGAAGGATGAAAAGAGACGGCTAGAAAGGTAGGGTTTCAAGAGTTAGCCATGAAGATGACCTTGAATTCGAGTTTTAACCATGGAATTAGGCAAGAAGAGGGGTTTAAACCTACCTTGCACCCCTTGGTCGTCCTCCTTAGCTCCAAGGCAGTCCTTGGCCGTCTTTGGTGAAATGAAACAGTAAGGGAACGAAGGGTAAGTTCCCTTGCAACTAAGGGAAGGAGAGCTTATATACATGGGGTAGGATTTTCAACATTAGTTCATAAGTTGTCCATAATTCCAACTAGGTCCCTCCTTCTTTACTTGATCGTCCCTTCCTCTTTATTCTAAGGACAAACCTTCTCTTAAGGTCTTAGGAAAAGAAGGCAAGGAAGAACAATCTAATAATAAAGTTCATACTTAAAGGGATATTGCACATATACCCTGATTATTCAATCACAAGGCATATCTCATAACTTGATAACTCAATTAAGGTGACTTCCTCATCATTTCTTCTCTAAATGATGGCAAGAGTCTAAAAAGATACTTTAGATGACATATTTCACAATTTGCATCCCTTAATTTGGGTAAATTGCATTTTACCCCAAATTAGGGTTTTAAGCGTCGGGACAGCTTCCACAGCTGCACCTTGGTGCCTTAGCTTGGGAAATCCCTCAAACTTTGCCAAAGAGATTCTCATGATGTCTCAACATCATAGGAACATCTCATCATGTGCAAATTGCAAGCTAACCCTTTTAACTGGGTAAATTGCACATAGGTCCCTGTATATCAAAACAATGCTACAACTTTAAATAAAAGGAGCAAATACTGAAATATACTTTTCTGAGAAACTTAATTACATGCTCAGAGTTAATCACAAAGATTTAATTACATATTTAGGCAAAACACCTAGGGTTGATTCATAACCCAGGTCAGGGATGTTACATCCAAGCTCCAAGCTCCATACTCCAAAGGTCCACATTCCTAAGGTTGAAGATGAATTATCAAAAGTCCAAGTCTCATTAACAACTCCTTCATATACAAGGAATCACCAAGGATAAGCAATTAGTGAAGAAGAAAAGAAAGGAAGATCATAACCCTAAAATCATGCTTCAATCCAAGGTTGAAGATGATCATGGCCACACCTTAGGGTTACGTATTGAGCTCCCTCTTTCTCCTTCGCACCTTGAACGATACCGCACTACCCTTGCACGATATGCCATCATTTTTGGCTGATATCCCCCCCACTTGTGGCCAAAAACACTCCACTTGGCCGATATTTACTTGCTATGGTCGATATCAACATGATATGGCCGATATTACTTGCTATGGCTGATACCCAAGGCCTATGCATGATACCACATCACCTATGCACGACACAAAGGCTCCATGAACTATATCTAAGAGCAAGGAGATGGTAGTATTTGAAAAGTTTCACTAAGGGGTGAAAGGAAGGATATATATACTTGAGGTTCATGAAAAACTATATAAATGAGGTGTCATCAATTTGAGCTACTAGGTGCCACATGTCCATGCATGGTTGATAGGTGTACATGCATGCATTAACATTTATCTTGACATTCAAAACTCTTGAGGATAATCTAGGGATCAATTTTCATCAATTACTTATCCCTTTGAATAAAATATATCAACAAAATCACCACTTTATTCACAACCTGATACAACTTTTCCAAGGAAGTTGTAAACTGATACACTTCACCTCCTTGAGGTGCTTTGCAAGTCATGAGATTTGCCAAGAGTCCATAAAACGATATGGGACTCCTCCTATGGCTCCTTGGCCGATAGGCACTCATATATAAGCTTTTCAACTTGATACAACTCAAGTTAAGGTTTCATATTCAACCCCTTTCTTGGTCATTTCATCACCAAGAGTACCATCACTCTTAATTGATTTGAACATTGTTTCTCATAATTTCTCTCTCCTATATATGATAATATGAGGGTGTATGGACATTCTAGAGATGTTAATTTGCATATAAACCCTACATTTTGGGTAAATTACAATTTGTACCAAAATTGGTGTACAAGGTACTAGCATTATTCAAACATGTTCAAACTTGGAATTTAGGCTTTCCACAAGACACAACTTAGCATCATTCTCTCTATTATGATGCTAAAACACTTAAGGTATGTTCAACATGTGACATTTTGCAATATAGCCCTTCATCTTGGGTAAATTGCACTTTGGTCCAAAACAAAGGAACATTGCTCAAACAACATTCAATCAGGACCAAACTTGGAACATAAGTGTGTCACATGATAAAAAAACACCTAAGAGGATTATATTAAAGTTCTAAGCAACTTAATTATCCAAAATAAATATGGTTACCTCATAACCCAGGTCAAGATCATTACAGCTATAGACAGCGTCGGGTTTTCTTCTGCTGATGTATATGTACTTGGAGGGGCGTTACATACCAACATTAAGATAGTATTGAATCTAGTATTGGTTAAACCCTAATGTATCAAGAACAATTATGGTACTATATTAATTAGGATTAATTTTATATTAATCATGTGATGACAAAAGATCTAGATGATCTAGATGGTCTATGATAGTTAGGAATGTCTGAAATCAGGTAATGGGCCTTATATAAGCATATGATTAGTTTTTTTGTGTAAAACTATATATAATGTATTACTTGTTCTTATTTGAGAATATTTCTTGGATGTAATATGATTACGGTATTGATCTTTAGCATTTCACTAAGAATAAAGAAGAATATGGGTGGTTTGTAGCTACTAATTGTTTATATTCTCCCTCTCTCTCTCCTTCTATCTCTAATTATAAGGTCAACACATCCCCATATCCCAAGGGGCGGGCATCTCCATATCCAAAGGGTGAAAAAAATGAATTGTGAAACCACATAGTAGTACAATCACATCAAAAGACAACAAAAAAGATGTGTTTACCAAATTTTCACCCTAAACAATGGTTTTCTTAGTATTTCCTTATTTTCCAAATTATTTCAACTAATAAAGCATGTTAATATGTATATTTTACCCACATCCAAGACACATTGTTTTTCTGATGTTTCACGTATGTTTTAGATTTACAGATAGCGTGGAAGAAAAGAGAAGAAATGAGAAGTTGTACATGTTGTATCTATTGTGTAAGATCCTAGCATACATGTTCAGATGTATCTAAAATTTCCTTTCAATATGTAATTGTAATCCATGTTGTATTAATTCATTTTGTAAAATGTACATGTTTAATGTCGAGAATGCATGGTGTGCTTGTGATTGTTTGTTCATGTTTGCCTTTTTTTCCTTTTGCGTCGCACTCTTATACAATTGTCGAACTTTTTCAGGTTTTGTCCTCTCAGGCTGATGGGGTTTTGTTTAGATGGAATTTGGGGATGTTACATTTGGTATCACAGAATGAATAATAGCTACACCTGAAGGTTGTTCACCATGAAACATAAAGACTAAATTTCACCTCTCACTTTGAACTCTAGAAACTTAGTAAGTTGTTCAATATGAGCTAGGTTGACTTAGCCTCCAAGTTAGAACCTAGATGTTCGAGAGCTAAGTTTAGAAAAGTGTGTGATACCCTATCCATATGGATCACATATATATTGGGTAGCTACACTAGTCTACACCTTGTTCTCACCATTTTACTAGGTAACGTGACATTAGACTCTCTACTAAGTTTGGGGCACTCTGTTTTTCTAATTTGGCTTTGTTTCAAATTGGCTATAGCCTTGACAATTTTTTCTAACATTTTCTTTCTCAGAGAAAAACCATTTAATAATTTATTATATATATATATATATATATATATATTTATAAATGTGTCCCTTTCATAGGAGAGTAGGAGTTGTTCATGCAACCCAATTGAAAGGGAGTGGTATTAGTATAAAAGAGTGAGTACTTCTAGAGTAGATGTCTATAGCCTTATCAGGATATGTGATAGATAGACAATAGAATGATAGATGATATAA